>JAJIZL010015557.1:4917-17085 GCA_023969395.1 Amblyomma maculatum
CTTTTTTTTTTTTTTTACTTTTTCCTTCTTGATGTTCACGTGTCTCTTCTCGCCATGATCACGGCCAGTGAAAAAGGACGCGAATGACAGAGCTGCCGCCTTTTAGATTTTCTATGTGTGTGGCGGTCACCATAGGAAGGCTTCTCGTTGGAGCACTTTTCTTGGAGGTGTATATGCGGCCTCTTACTCTGTGCTTGGCCCAGCGGTATTCTGTGGAAGCGTGGGCGTCACCCAGCATTGCGCCCGTCGGGAAGGTCTAAACGTGGCGCTAGCTGCATTGTTTACCGTATATTTATCGCACGTTAAGCGAGTCTTGACTTCGAAACGCAATCGGTGCCCTTAAGGTGTAGTCGGAACGGCTCTCTACTTGTACGCCAGTTGACGCCTTGCATTCCGTGTCGTCATTTACTTTGCCCCGACGTTGCGTGGCTTGTTTCTGTCTTCAGGGCATCGAGCGAAAAGCGTAGGAACCCTGTCTCGCGATGCACGGGTATATCGGTCGTCTTGCGGTAAACTAAACTCGTCGAAACAAGACGATGCGAACTGCGTGCGGTAATAGAAGGTGCCCGTGTGCCATTGTGGGACCTTGGCAACTATTCATTACCTTCTTCTTGTTGAATTGTTACCGCTATTTGTTCTCCAGTGCACACAACCCTGAGTTCGCGAGCAGTAATGATGCAGGGCTGGGAAAACATCAGCGCGCATTTCTGTTATGCTTAGGCCGATAGCATTTCTGAGCTTCGCACCACTGGCCACTTAGTGACGTCTCATTTCGTGGATCTGCTAACCTTCGGCGGAGTTTGGACAGAGGGCGTCCTTTGTTTTTCTCTCTCGGCTAGACGCGTGTGCACTGACGGGACGGTGAATTTCCCTGCTGGGCACGCAGCTGATGCGTGCAGCAGTCGAGACACAGAGGGGCTCGGGCCGTTGGCCACGCTGAATGGGCGCATCCATCGGCCGCAGCCGGTCGCATTCACTCCCGCGGACCACAATAATGGCCGTCGGCGACCGCCGCCGCCGCTGCTGCTGGCGGGGAAAATTACGGCGCGCCTTCAGACTACCGCTTTGTCCTCTTGAGAGGCGAAGGAAAGAGGAATGTGAATGGGCCGTGTCTGTGCCAGGTAAGATCTAACGGGCTTTATTTGCTCTTTGGAGCAGCACGGGCTGATAATGAAATGAACGCCACAGGCTCCGAGCGCTGTTTACGTTAAATTACGTCGGCCGGGCACACAAAATGCCGAAAGCAGTCCGTGGAGTGCAACAGTCACACGGAGCAAATGCGCTCTTGTCAGAATAGTGAGCGAGGCACGAGAGAAACGGACGCAGTTGAAATTCACAATTGGCCGAGCAGTCTCGGTAAGTGGGCACACTCTGCAGCCCTTTGTGTTATGCTGCGCGCAGCCAGCGAACGGTGACCGCGAAAAAAAAAAAAAAAAATCCGAAGTCGCTGGACGCGGTCCCTAATCCTTTCTTTGTTTATCCGCTTCTTTCTTGCACGCCGCCAGCGTACCAGCTTATTCCCGGTCATTTCGTGAAGCACAGCTTCAGTAAGCAAACTGCTATTTTTCCTCTGCCCAACTGCCCGAAGGCATTGTTCTCGGTCTCAAATTGCCTCTCGTCGCGGTTGTTTGCTTCCGATTTAAAGAAACGCCTCGTTTACTGCTTTCTCTTTTCCGTAATTCGGTTCTCTCCTGTGTATACCTGTTCCTCGCGCCTATTGATCGCAGTCGGGATCGGTGGGGGCCGCAGGTGCGCGGGCCCGTTGTTTGCCCGGTGATTGTGTGCCCAGCGCTCTGTTTCCTTCGGCGGACTGTTTGACGAAGCCCCCCGGTGCCTCGGATGGCCCGAACAGCGGCTGCACGTACTGCTGCACCACGAAGCCTGCGTCGTTCCGGTCGTGGAGCTCCGGCGGCCCGCTGCAGTCCGGGGGGTGCGCCCCCCCCCCCCCCCCCCATTTGTCTCCCTTTTGATGCCTGTGCAACCCGTCGCGTGCTGTACCCCCCTCGAAGCCGCACCATGTGCACAACGCTTCATTGTTGTTACGTTCTGCCTTGTTTGTTTTTGCTGGCGGCCCTGCTGATTGTACCTGCCCCCCGGAGACACGCACCGGACTCGACAGGCGCGTGCCTCGGCTTCGGCGCATCTCCTGCTCTTTTTCCCCATCCACTCGCAGTCTGCAATCTTTACAAACCGACCAAGATACAAGACGTCTTTTCTGTTTCTTACTATTATTGAGGGTCACCCATTTCTTCATTTCTTCATTTCCTTTGTTTTTGCACTTTCCATCATCATCCTTCCATCTCCATTTTCTTCATCTCTCTCTCTCTCTTCTTTCGCTGTGATTTCTCATTTTCTCTGTGTCGTCTCCTAGATCGTCTCGGCCTCTTCGCCCGTACGTTGCCTGTTTGCTGACCCTTGATTGGCCGGAAAACGTGGAAGCCTGTGTGCAACTGCTTGGGAGTGAGTGTGCAACCCTCCTCTCGCTCCTTTCCATACATTTCCCCCTTTCGGTGTTTTGCTGCGGGCTCGTCACATCTCTTCCTTCGCTTTATACTGTGTTCGCCATCACGTTGGTGGGGATGAAGTGAAGTGCGGTGATTGTTGCCTCTTCCGAACTCGTGGTTTTGTTTACTCCTTCGAGTGGTTGCGGCTGGACGACGTTGCTCTCGTTTATTGGCGCACGTCGCGAGTGCCTGAACGTGCCTGTCTGATTTGCCTACGTATTTCTCGGCTTGTTTTTGACAACGGCGCTTCTTAAATTCCTTTCTTATCCGCTGACTTACAACAGCGCTGATGAAGATTAATGTTTGACCGTGGGCAAGTGTGCTCGGGCGTTTAATTCGTATTGATTGTCTCTTTTTATGTTGTTCTCGATACTGTAGTGACGTTAACACACGGGGGCCAAATAGTAGTAGGCCTATTTTATGTCGGTGGAATTTCCGCGACCGAATTGAAAAGCGCCAATTTTCACTAAGCACCGAGCGTTTATAAGTCAGAAAGGCTTCGCTATTTTACAGGTATCTCATAGCTGTGGGTGCTACAGATTTTTTCACAAGCATATGCTCAGCCAGGAACCTCCGAGGAACCGCCCCCTTGTGCCTCACAGCGATCACGGAGTCCTTTAATCTCTCAGCTTCATCGTGTACATTTTACATTTTAGGCCCTAAATGTTTGAGCAGCAATTACATCTTTCGCGGCCGAACGAGCGTTAGCTGAACCACGAAAAGCCAGGCAATCGAATTTTGCCCAGATTAAAAATCGGGTGGCCGTATCTCCGCTCCACTCCAGTTGTCTCCAGTTAGCAAGCTTGTCAAGAACGTTCGACCGTAATTTCAACCGGCGATGTATAGGGTGTCGGGAACGCTTCTCTTGCATCTTCTCGTGAGTGTGCCGCGGTTTTAACTTTGGGCCACTAGAAGCAAGGATGGTGTCTAGCTGGACGCTAGTCTCGCATCTTCCTTCGGATTGCGTAATTGAACATGAGTGAAGAATCGTTGTGCGATGTTTACGTATATACAGTCGCCTCGTGTTCGTCGTGTGGCGCAACATATGTATTTTCAGCTCCTCTGGTGGCCTTTGTATATATAAAGCGTCGCGAGCGACTTCTCTTACAATGACCAGCTGATTGAAACCAAGTTCGTTGTCCAAATGACATGTAGAAAAGCATCCTTGGCAGAAAAACGTGGCTACACAAAGGAAACCAAACAATGGTTGAGGGGGAGCCTCAGATGGAGCCTGTGGCTCCCCCTCAACCCTTGTGTTTACTGGTAGAAAACCAGTAATTTCTGTCTCCTTTTTGCAGCTTCCTTTGCATTGTCCCAGAGTGCCGCCTGTATGTTCGCTGCCCTCTAAAATAATAGAGATGCAGAGAGAGCGAAATGTCACTAGAGGCGCCGTGGCGCGTAGACAGCGGCCGACTCACTCTATTTCTAATGGGGCGCTGGCACTCCAATATGAGGGAAAAAGGGCAGTTGCAGACTGTGGGCCGTGGTTACGCGGCATGGGCATTGATCCGCCGAACAGCGAACAGTATCAGTTTTTAATATTTGACTATTTCAAACAACCCAGAGGCATCAAGGATTGTTTAGCTTTTAATTTGGTCTCACGGATAGCTTTTTATTTAGGCACTCAACAGCGGGCTGCTTTGTGTCACGGAGGAATCTTGTGTGGCGCGGTTGTTGCAGACTAGAGTTGTACCCGACGGTATATATAGCAGTTTCGTGAATGTGCCGCGCCACTGAACCGATCACTCGGGAAAAGCTGTGCAGAAACCTGAACGGGCCGGTGAACTGATCCCAACATTGGAGCGACGAGTAGCGCGCAGTCGGTGGTTGGTCACACTATAGAGGATATAGAACAGTCACACATAGGCAACCTGCAGTGGCCAGGCGGCGCTAGTGGAATGCAGCGTTCAGCGCCGCCAACGGCGGCGCGGACTAATCTGAGGCTGCCGGCGCGGTCGGGTTGCGTTCGCCGTTGTACGGCGGGAAGCATCTCGGCTCTCATTTTCTGCGGTTTTAAGGCAATCGAATGCCTTCAGAGCTACTTCCGAAAACCACTACTGACAAAATGACACCGCCTGTTCGAGAATGGTCATGTTTAGAACGTGAATTGTGTCGACGTCACCGCGAAGTGTGCGCCGCTAGCGACGGAACGCCCGCGCGCACAACTTTGAATTTCGCGTGAGTAGACGGAGATACTTTTTTTGTTTTTGTAATGAAATTCATTGCCTTAAGGCTTCAGTCGTATATGTGATGATGAATTAAGAAATGAATAAATGAATGAAAACCTTGAAAGTGCAGAGAGAACCTGAGAAGAGATTGCTGTTTGATTACAGCAGCATAATTTTCTCGTGGTTGCGCTTTACAGTTTAATACCATGACGAACACGTTTGTTCGTGGTGCACCTTTAGACAGTGCCGCGGAGGTTACAGGAGGCATGGTGCTGTACTCGCTACGGATGTCGTGGCGATTGCAAGCACTGTGCGGTTGTAGCGTGCGTCATCAACGAAAACTGGCATTTGGTCACGGAGGCCCCGGCCTCCGTCCCATAGGCCTGCGTGTCGGGGGCGGGGAGTAGGGGGCCTCTTACTTCAGTGGAAAAATAAAGTTCTTAGCAACAACTACCACTGGCATGCATTTTATACCTCCGTACCACAACCTTGGGGAAAGCCGGCGGGAAAGGCTGGTACTCAACGGCAAAGCTTCCGTAAATGAGGTCGTTAGAGTTAGGATTTTTTGACTGTTGCTACTAATGATCGATGGAACGGTCTATCGTCTGGGACAAGAAACTCTTCAGCAGCTTGAGCAGTCGGTGCAAGAAATGCTTGGCGCGGAACGATAGAATGAAGTTCCATGCTCCGCGTACACAGTAATTAAACACCTCCAAACTCCGCCACTTCGACTTTTTCAGCATCTTAAGAACTATTTTACAGATAAATATGCTTATCCAAATCTGTAATTGGAAGTTTTGAACATATTGTGGCTTTGAGGTGCCTAATAGACACCGCATTAGAAATGCGGTTCACAGATCCACGAGCATTTTTTTTTTTTTTTAATTTCGCCTCCGATGAAACGCGGCTGGAATTCGATGCTGCGGCTGCGCGACTTTGTTGCTTTTCTGGACATTACGTCCTTTAAAATGACAATGCCACTCGATCCTGCACAGCATATACTAGTACACGATAGATTTTACAGCGCGGAGCGCGTACTGAGGAGAGTGCCCCAACCAGCGTGCGACTCCCGAGTCAGAATTTTATAGCATTTCTTTCGCTCAACGGACAATCGTCTTATTTTAGCTCCTTGGCGTCTGTACGCCATTTCGAATTTCAGTTACATTACTCTCTCACAGCCACAATCCCCTTCTCTCATCATTCTCTCCAGGTTCTCCCAGCAAGCGGTACGCTTGGGTTTCCTTCGCGATTTTGGCAGTCTTTCTCTCCGCCCCTGCGCTTATTTTTATTCTTGTTCACATCCGTAGCAGTCGAAGTCTCGCACGAGACCCCTGAAGTCACTAAATGAGTAAATCATACTCACTGGGATAACAAAACGCGAACGCAGAAGGAACACAGCGGCCGCAACATACACGGCGTCAGCTTCTGCGCCGCCTCAGTATTAGCTCCCATCAGCCGCCAGGTGCCACCACATGCCTCAACAAACTCCATTGCAGGTTGCCTATACCGATTTAACTGACTCGTTTCGGCACCCACACCCTCTCCCAGTTCAGCGCTTCCTTCGGCTGCTGTCTTTTCAGCGCTCCGTTATTTTAACCCGCATCCGGCAGCAAGAGCCCCTTGCATGATCTTTTACCACTCTGTCCGGTTTAACATTGCGCGCTGTGCGACCGCGCCAAGGCCGTCCCAACCGTTCAATCTAGATCCCCTGCTGTCAGCCCCTCGCGGACCGTCTTCCCGTGGCATGTGTGCCACGAGCGGTTCCAAGTTGGCAGGGCGGTCGTCTTTCGCGCCTTCTCCGTCTGCGTGCTGCACACCTGCCAAGTGTCGCGCGCTCCTTTTCTTTTTTTTTTCTTTTTTTTTTTTCCTGCGCCGTTGGCTGACTCAGTAAGACAGTGCTTTCAGACGCCCGAATTACGTGCGTGTCGGTGCATATAATTTCGTTGTTTTTTCTTATTTCCATACCAGATCCGCGTCGCTTGCTCGTGTCTTATTCTAATTCGCTTTATCTTCGCCTGCCCGGTTGGTGTCATTTATGCTGGCATCTGTTGCATAACAAGTTTGGCAGTGTGTAGAGTTACGTTATCTTGATATGTCTGGGCCGCGCAGCAGTTTTTGCGACCTTTCTTAGTTCTAAGAACGTTAACTAGGCAATGACTGTAAGGAAAACCCGTGGAAACATTCGTGCGCACTTTTTCTGTAGCAGCATTTTGTTTGTTAACGCTTTATCTTCTTTTTTTGCCGGACCCAAGAGCTCCGAGCCACCGTTCAAGCGGATGAGTATTCCCATCCTAATCTGATGGAAAATAGGTATTTCAATCTATCTATCTATCAGTCGATCGTCTCTCTTATTAGCCTTTAATTTTCATCGGTTCTTCTTTTCTCCAAGGGGAAGGGAGGGAGATTATTCGCTTGTTTTGTTTTTCCTGCACTTCAGCGCAGCACAGAGCGCGAACTCCGCTGAGATTATTTCCTAGTGAAAGAGAGAATGAGAAGTATGTACCCCCTCGCATTCGCCGTAATGTCGCCCTATTCAAATAGTGTTCATTTGCCATTCTCTATATGGGAACAAGTATCAGAGACGAACTCAAGAACGGGTCGCGCATGTACGCGCGTACTGCCCCCCCCCCCCCCCCCTAAAAAAAAAATGAAAAAAGGAATACATCAAAAGCTGTTCCGAGAGGCTGATTGAGAGTGAGACTGGTGTCTCGAGGGTTATCGTGTTCGCTCGCACTGGCTCCCGTCCTCCGTATGGGCGGGCGGACGTCAAGAGCCGAGCAGTGCGCACTCGTCTCCGCGGCGGCGACGGGCCGTCGTTTTCCGTTTGTGGGCCCTTTCCTTTTCGTTTGCACACTGTCGGCTGTGATTTCCGTCGCTCTTCAGTCATCGTGCTTGGGCGACAAACGGGGGACAGGTTATTTCGTATTATTCTTACCTCCCCGCCGTGAGATTCTGTTCGCGCACCCGATGCATCGTACCGTGTTATTGTTTTGGGCATATTTTCCCTCGCTTCTGGGTCCGGATGGATAACGAGCGCCCGTATGTATGACAGTCTCGTTATCATCGTCGACACATCGGTAGTCAGGGGGAATAATGGGGTGCGGGATAAAGCTGCCGTGCCGTGCATGGATGACCCCAGACGTGTGTCAGTGGATGGAGTCTGTAGTTAGCCCTGCATATGTCGTTTCGTGGCGAGTATATACGAAACGGTAGTCAAGCCCGTTGAGAATGGCCAGAATTGGGTTCGTGCATATTAAGGCGAAAGCCTTTTTTGGCTCATAAGTGGCGTCCGCAGGAACGTATCAAAGGAGACAGATATACAGCTAATCCAACAGTAGCCACATAACAAGCCAACATTGAATAAATTTGCTAAATATCTAAACATTGGGTAATCAATAGCCAAATACTATAATCTAATCCAGAAAGGTCGTAAATCAATCCAGAATTCCAGAATCCAATCCAGTAGTCACATAGATAAAGTATCTAAAAATTGGCTAATCAATAACCAAAAGCTATAAGCGAGTCCATAAAGGTCGTAGTTAGTCCAGAATCTAATCCAGTAGCCGCATATCGCCAATGATGATTCAATTGGCCATAGTAAAATATAATAAAAGTTGTATCAACATAAACATAATCAAAAATGCAACTATATGTAAAACCAAAATATAAAAAATAGAAAAGGGCTTCCGCCTTACTGCATGTAAGCAGTCTTATAAGTGGCTCCTAAATTTTTTGTTGATTCCGTAAGTATCCGCACGGTGCCCTGCTGTTCTTCGCAACCGATTTGCGGGTCGCATCCGATGTTTTCCATCTGGCTGGACGTCGTGTCCGTACCGGCTGTTCTCCTGCGGAATTGTGTGCGTTCGCTTCTCCGTGCATGCACTGCGACCGAAGCATCGAATCCCGGCCGCGGCGGCCGCTTTTCGATGGAGGCGAAAAGCAAGGTGCCCGTGTGCTGTGCGATGTCAGTGCACTTTAAAGAACCCCAGGTGGTCGAAATTTCCGGAGTCCTCCACTGCGGCGTCTCTCATAGCCTGAGTCGCCTTGGGACGTTAAACCCCACGAACCAAACCAAACAACTAGTCGTCGCTAGGCCTAAATTGTTTCGCATCGAAGGTGCATCCGACGGCGCTTTGTAATTGCCCAGCGCTAGAGTAATGATCTCTCATGGAACTGCCTTATTGCCAATCTCATTGTATAAATAAAAGAAAGATGTTAATTTCGTTGACGCTAGCAGCGGAGCCAGGGTGCAGACGATTGTAGTTATAATTAATACGGTATGGGTCAGAAATCCGCAAGCATTTTTTTTTTCTGTTGGCTTATTTTTTAAGTGAACAGCAGATTTTAGCACGCTCTTCTGGCGCTGGCTGATGAGATCAACCGTATCGTTGGCGCGGAGGCCTTGCGGGAGGCACGGCCTGCGCGGCGTGCGTGTTTACTATGGCGGAGGAAGCAAAATGGGCATCATATTCATGAGTTCGTCACTGGTACTAAGTCTATCTGGCTTACACAAAACGTTCAAAGGCGAATTAAATCAGGATGGACATGAAAGTGGTGAAGCAGAAACATATCGCAGCCGCACTCGAACTGCCGTTGCATGCTTCCCGCATACGCTCTCGGCAATCTTGCGATTTCTTTGAATAATTGTGCAGTCCATGATCACGCATTGCTGTCCCGATGATATTACCACTGAAATGTGCGCAAACAAATGTATTTAAGTCTCTCAAACAACAATATACCGAGGTGCAAGGCCGTTCTGCTATGCATGAAGCGTGCGAATGTACAGCCCACTCGGTACTGGCAACAGTGGGCCGGCGCAATGAATCTATTTAGAGAGTATTTTCCTTCTCTCCTGCTTGCTCTCGACAAAACGGTCTATAGTTCCGACAGGCCCATCGCGAGTCGGTGATGATGTGTTTTGACTTGGGAATGCTGAGAGCCAGAGCAATAGCAATCTCCTCTGCGTGCGTTGTGCTGTAGGCTTTGAATGTTAGGCCGTTAACTGTGTTTGTGTTGTGTACGACTGCAGCCGTGTACCAGCCCCCTGTGGTGTGGGCCGGCAACGCCAACGTAATACACGTGTTGTTGGGGACCATAGTGTCGCTCCAACGTTTCCGCGCGCGCCTGGCGACGACCGTTATGGTCTTCTTTGGACATGTTGCGGGGAAGGGGTCGGACCTGGAGGGCGCGTCTCCAGAGTTCTGGCACTCTGACCCTTTCCTCAATGTGATAATCGTGTTTGATGTGTAGCCGGTCCAAGAGGCGGAGACCGGACGTGGTCTATGTAAGACGCGTGTATTGGTTGAGTAACTGGGCTTCTCGAAGCTCCCGGAAGGTGTTCACCACGCCCAGAGCCAGAAGTCTCTGGTTGGACGTGCTGACCGGAAGGTCGAGAGCCCGCTTGATGACTTTCCGGTGGATGGCCTCCAATTGGTCATCCTCGTGTTTGCGCAGGTACAAGTAGGGGGTCGAGTAGAGGATTCCACGCGTTACAAAAGCATGGGCAAGCCGCAGTGCATCCTTGCTTCGTAATCCGCCCCGCTTGTTGGAGACCCGGCGGACTATACGGCCCACCTGGTCTCCCACCGTCCGAAGTTTGGCCAAGGTGGTGTCAGCCCTGTGTTGATGGTGTATGAAGAGGCCAAGGACGCGGATCTCTTTGGCCTCCCGGATCGGTCCCGAGTGCAGACTTATGCGAAGCTGAGTTATGTCTCGAGGGGAGGGACGTGCGTGTACAAATTCAGATTTAGCTGGGGCGCACTGCACTCCGCAGTAGGTCGTGTAGTCGTCGACTAAGGTTTGCAGGCAGGACTCTATGTCCCAGGTTACCTTGCGTTGCTAAGCCTCGCAGTCACCGGGGAAGAAAACATTTTCGGCCGGAGGGTGGACCGTGGACCTTTAAAAGCGCGCTGAATTTATACTACGTGAGGGGTTTATTATTAGGTGTGAAAGCAACGCATCGTTCTACCACGTGTTTTTCGCAGGAACGCATATTTATCTCCTAATGCCGGACTCCTGTGCTCTCACGCACTCTCAAAACCGAAACTCGTGCTTCCTCGCGCCTCTTCGAATTAGCCTTTTGCTAAACGGAGGGGGAAAAAAATCGAGAAAGGAGGATATGCGAAATGAAACAGATAAAAGCCGCGTCTGAAAAACGTAGCTGACTTACATACTGGGGCTGTGGCTGCGTCTTTTAATTTCCCCCAGGAGAAGAAGGACGGAGAAAGAGAGAGAGATCAGGGCGGGAAGGCGCGAAGGGAGGGCGGCCGGAGTGATTTACTAGTCACCGGGAGGCTCCACCAAGACGCTCGAGCACTAAAAAGCGAACGCATACACGCACGCCGAAAGAATCTCTCTCGAAGACAAAAGGAAGGCAGGGATTGCTTCCCATTCGTTAGTTCGGCTTTCCCGCTGACCGCTTTCTCTCTCTCTTCTGCTTTGCTTTCACCGCAAGAGCGGTACGTGTTTCCGGGCCGCTCTTTTGCTGGCCGGCCATTAGTTATGCAGATATTTTAACGACCGGTGTGGAACATGACTCTCCGCTGTCTTTGTGTTTGCCCCCCTGCCCTCGGTATTTCCCTACTCCTGTGATCGCGCTCACAGGGCGGACGCCGCCTTTTATTTTTTTGCGCGCACACCGCCGTGCTTGGCGCCGCCTGCTGGCCATGACATGAAGCGTAATTAAAGCGAAATTACTGTCCCGGGGTCATTAGGGACAAAACGAAGAGGTAGGAGCGGTGAGCTTGTATAGTTTGCGCGATGTGGGCTCACCGCAAGCGAGGCCGTGCACTTTTTTAGCCTCATTCGCGTATGCTAGCTGGCTTAATTCTACCTCCCCCTCTCTACAGTTGCCCTTCCCTTCCCTGTGAAGAATTTGCAGGCACCGACCTGGTATGCAGCGGCTCTGAAGACGATAGACGGATTTGTTTTCTCCGAAGACCAAGGGGATTTTTGGAGGGTTGGGAGAGGGAGGGAGAGGGGGGGGGGGGGGTGTTTTGTGGTTTATGTAAATGAAATTTTTACGAATGCTTGGTTCATGCGCGCTTTCCTGACTTGCGCCTCCTTCCCACTTCAGCCGCTGTTCTGCTGGAGCGTTGTATCTGCGAAAATGCCGAGTAACTGGCTAGAGTATACGTGGGAAGGAATGGAAGAAAACGATGCGCGCGAGGCGTGTGTCTGTGCCCTGTTTCGATCAGTCTTGTGCATCTGGCAATCTAGCAGAGCTGTTTACTTTGGGCTCGCGACTTTAAAACCCTCGCATTCTGAGCGGAGCTAAAGCAAGCGTTCACTCTCGGCACTGTAATGTAATTTGTGAAACAACCCGGGCACTCGAACCAAGTCGATGCTGGCACGCGTTTGGCTCTAGACCTATCGACCACCACACTCGCAAAAAGCGTCTTTTGTATGTTATTTAGAATTAAAGTTTCTACCACCACGATCCACACCGGGTCTCTCTCTCTCTCTCTCTCTCTCTCTCTCTCTCTCTCTCTCTCTCT
>JAJIZL010015557.1:17095-28981 GCA_023969395.1 Amblyomma maculatum
TCTCTCTCTCTCTCTCTCTCTCTCTCTCTCTCTCTCTCTCTCTCTCTCTATTTAGGGGGACAGAAAGTAATAGGAGGGAGGGGGTAGAGGGGTATGCGTAGCATGTCGCCTCGTGTAGTTTTTCTTTCCAGGTGATTCTCTGCCTGTGCACTTTTTCAGTCTTCGCACCTTTGGTGCTTCAGACGGCCGCCATCGCAGGCACCGCTCCGTTTCGACGGAGAACGTCGTGGCGAAGGAAACGGAGCGCGTCCGCTCCTTTTCAACCATTCCCGGCTGCCTCCTCTTTGTTGACTGTGGTCGCGTCCGCTCTCCCTCGAAAGAGAAGGACAGAAGCGGCGACTGCAACGTTGATGCACTGGACGGCAGATGCGCGTTCTTTCTCTGCTGCGCGTGCATATGCGGCTGCCTCTTTTGTGGCTCGTTGCAGCTGGCGACACGCGGTCAAGTGAGCGGAGGTTTACTATTTTCCTTTCGCTCATCTGGCGCGGGCGGATGCTGAAGCGGCGGAGAGCATGGGACTTGTCTGAAAGAAAAAAGAAGAGGGGCTGTGTCCCCCTCTTCCTCTACTCTCGCATAAGGTCTTTTCGCCACGGGCTGCCGGCACGAGCCTGGTCGCGTGGCGTGCTGCCGGCGGTTTTGCCACCGTGGCTTTATTTCTCTCTCCCCACTGGCCCTCTCCCTCCTCATTTCTGTGTGCTTCTTTTTGACCTGCCGTTCACCTCGCACTCCGAAGCTCCGGGCTCCGATGGATGCCCGATTCCACTCCACCTTCCCTCCGCCCAGCTCCATCGCCTCCAGGAATAGATCCTCATGTGTGGACCCGTACTAGGAGAGAGAGAGGAGGCTGTACGTCGCCCCTTCAGAGCTTCGCGACCTTTGCTCCAGACGCCCGGCGCCCTGCGCCCATGACAGCGGCGGCAACCGAAATCACGCGTCTGTCTTAGATTGGAGTGGCGTGTGTTCGTTCATGAAGATTCTGGAGGGAGGAGGAAGAAAAAACTTTTTCAATGGAATTTAGACACTCCTAGAGTCTTGTCCAAGAGTAGACCGGATCTACAAGACCTATCTGTACTTACTGGGCGTGGCTCCCCAAGGTGGTCTTTATTTGCGCGCTTCATTCCCGCGAAAGTGGATTCAGTGCACGTTAAAGAACCCTGGTGTCGAAATTTCCGAAGCCCTTCGTCCCTCATAGCCCGAGTCGCGTTAGGACGTTAAACCCCGTAAACAAAAACCAAACCGAGAGGGGAGGGGAGGGGTGTAAAACTACGTGGTTTTCTTGGAATGAGGCCGCGTGAGGGTTGCAACTTTCAAGGTTGCTGGCGCCTAAAATTAAGAAAGATCGATTCTTTTACGCCGCCCATCGTGTCTCTTCTAAGCTTTCCTCTAGCACGCAAGAACAGAAGTCCGCGCACCGAAATCAAGAGGATCTTCATAGTCTCTCCGAAATGGTAGAAAAAAAATAGCTGCGTCCGTGACTCAGTATTATAAAGGCAAAAACCTTAACCGCGCCACCTTTCGAGCAAGCTGCCCTATCTACGGTTAAGACATCTCCATTACCTTGCATACCAGGATGAGATTGAGCACAGTAGGTTTTTATCTTTTCTCGTGGTCTCAGATGCAAGCTGTAAACCGTTAGCCCGAAGAAAGGGTAGCAGAGCAAGGATGAGGGTATATACTTGCAGTGCAGATGCGCGCATCTGTGGCGAGGTGAGTGCACTGAGAACGGAAGACGTCGTTTTGAATTGTGCCTTGGTGGCAGCGGGCAGGCATCCCCCGCCGGATGGGCGAAACATATTACGACGGCGGTGTTTCCGACTGTGCCCGTCTTTTCTCGCTTTAAATGGAGCACCACGCCACGTGCGCGCGAACGCTCGGGGAAGAGGGAGGGCGGTTCATAAAAGAGTCAACGGAGTGAAGAAAAAGAGCGGACTCGTAGGAGGGTGAGGGCGACTAGGCGGGCACGAAAAGCATGTCTGTTGGCGCACGCCACGGAAAACGGAGTCCAAGAAAGGAAAGGTTTCCGAAGAAAGGTTCCCTTGCCCTCCTTGCGCGGCGTGGCTGCGAAAGGCGCGTCTTGCGCACGATTGTGCAAGGGTGCGGGACCAAAGCCACCTAGAAGAAGTTGCACTTCTACGTGACATGTGGCGCGATGCATGCTGCGAAAGTGAAACGCGAGGATACCGAAGGCTTGCGGCGTCCCCTGTGTTTCTATTTGGGACACTCTTCTTTAGTCTCGTGGTGTTCTCGGGGTTTGTTGTCATAGTGCGGTTGTCATTCTGCGCTGCAGTCAGCGCACACGCGAATGTCTGGGAGCCTGCACCCGGCGAGCGCATGTCTGGAGATGTGTGTACTGTTCGCCACCCCTCTTTAAAGAGAGCCTTTATTTCCCAGCTTGAACAGGCTTCCTCACTGGTTTCGCCTCCCTCTAAATTTGCATTACCGTTGCCGTGCATGATGCACTGTGCTGTCGTTAAATTGCAGATCGGGCTACGGTCTCTTTTTTTTTTTTTTTTTTTAGGCATGCGGATAGATGTATCCCGGTTGCCTCGCTATCGGCAGCTAATGAAAACAAACCCTATCTTAAGTCGTCCATTGATCCTCTGATTTGCAGCACCGCATTAGAAGCTTGATAATCAGTATGCAGAAGACTAAGGTAATGTTCAACAGCCTCGGTAAGGAACAGCAGTTTACGTTAGGTCGCGAAATACTGGAAGTAGTAGGCGAATATGTCTACTTAGGACAGGTAGTAACCGCAGATCCGGGCCACGAAAAGGAAATAACAAGAAGAATAAGATTGGGATGGAGCGCATTTGGCAAGCACTCGCAGATTATGACTAGCAGCTTGCCAGTATCGCTCAAGAGGAAAGTATGCAACAGTTGCATCTTACCTGTACTCACCTATGGGGCTGAAACGTGGAGGCTAACCAAGGGAGTTCTACTTAAGTTGAGGGCTACCCAGAGGGCTATGGAACGAAAAATGGTAGGGTAACATTAAGAGATAGGAAGCGTGCAGAGTGGGTCAGAGAAATAACTCAAGTTACCGTCATTCTAGTGGAAATGAAGAAGAAGAAATGGGCGTGGGCAGGGCATGTAGTGCGAAGAGAGGATAACCGATGGACGCTTAGGGTAATAAACTGGATTCCAAGCGAAGGAAAGCCTAGCAGGGGCCGGCAGAAAGTTAGGTGGGCGGATGAGGTTAAGAAGTTCGCAGGGGTCAAGCGGATGCAGCTAGCACAGAACAAGGTCAAGTGGAGAAATATAGGAGAGGCCTTCGCCCTGCAGTGGGTATAGTCCGGCTGATGATGATGATGATGATTGTATATCGTTACGTGCCGTTAGTTTTTTTTTTTTTTTTTCCTCTCTCTCTCTGTGCTGGAAAGTCGTATTTGTGAGCGCCTTTGCTGACAGTATTAACGCAATGTCTGTCTCGAAGCGCAGATATAGTATACCAGGAATCTCAAACACCGATCCGCCGGCTCTTAAAATATTCAGCCTTCGTTCCGAAAACATGTGCTAGTTTCACGAGCTGGCCTTACCACCATATATACTCGTTTTCTATCTAAAATCAACTAAAAAGTCTCGTCTCCATACGGTACACGTTCTTTGTGGAAAGGAAAACACATTGGCTCCTAATTTGCACGAGTTTTGGACGTACGTCGGTTGATTTCAAAAGCAAGGACAACTCGCCCTTCAATGACAATTTCACAACCCACCCCTTCTTTCACCGCTAAGTTTACATTTTTTTTTTTTTTTTTCATGATGCGTGACTGGAATTTATTAACCGTTGTACCCTTCCAGTAGTTCTCTCCCGAGTCATCCTAAGTGGGGCCCGACCTGTGCTTAGGCAGAACCGAACATGCGCTGCTTTTCCTTTGCAGGATGAGTGGGAGGGTGGTGTCTGGGGACGAAAAGATTTGTTTTATTTTTCGAAGTATTTTGTTGTTATTCTGTTATTGTGTTTGTTGATAGTGTCTATTTTTTTTTTTATTTCCTGGTTCCTGGACCGCGAAGAAGGGCATTTTCTCAATGTGGCCCGCATAACTGTAGGAGTTTGAAACTTTTGTAGTATACCATATTAAAGACTGCGATAATCGATGTCATGTCGTTGCTGACAGTTGAGCCGCACAGGAGTAGCAACGTTGCCCTGGCCTCCTCCATCACCCTCGTCTGGCCGAGTGATCGAGAGAGAGAATGATTCTGGTAACCAAACCACAAACATGTCCACTAATGCACGCTAACGTGTAAAGTGGCATTTATGGTTTCCGAAACAACTCCTCAGCCCTTTCTGTCAGAAAGGCCTCTCTTTATCTCGAAATTTCCCTAAAAGGTGTTCGTTAGGCTGTGAATATAACGCATATTTTCGTATCCTCGTATGCGTGAGGATTGCGTATACGTTCTGTATTTTCCTTGTTTGTCGGTTTTCATTGTTGGTGCCCATAGAGTAGACGCTAAGCGGGCGTGTTAGGGCTATTTGTTTAACCTACACCAGCTACACCCGTGCAGCAAAAATCCATTATAGGTATAGGAGATTTCCTACGCTGATGTAGCTGGTGTAGGTTAAACAAATGGCCCTGTTGTCTTCTCAATAATGCAGTGCCCGCTTGGGGCATTAATTTTCTTTTCTACCTCCTTCCGGTATGTTTCGGCGGGCGAAACACTGTACACTACGTTTTCTTATTATTTTTTGCGAGCTGTTTAGCGAAGTCTGCTAGGCATTTTTACACCACTGCAATTGCATCGCGTAGGCCTTCAGCTCGCTAAACATTTGTATGGAAGAATGGAAACTTCATGTAGCAGACCGAGCACGCGATGACCTGCGCTGGGGCATAGAATAACGATACATATTGATGGGCTTCGTGATTATTATATACAGCTACCCTTCTTTTATCTGTTTTTGCTCTTAAGACCGTTAACGAGAGTTCCGTCAGCGGAGTGTGCTCTTCCATCGGATTGTACACGAAGGTGAGCGCTTTCTCCGAATCGCTGATATATCGCTACTGCGCGAAGGCGAGCTCCTGGACGCAATTTTTAGTTTCGACTTGCGACATACATAGTATATAATACCACGTTTTTCGTCAATGAAAGGCTGTAAGGAAGGAAGTAATGGGTCGCGTCGAGGTTTGCTCTAAGCGCAATACGCAATTGCGTGCTGCGGATCGTTTCTCGTGTGACGAAAGATCGCTAAACGAAGAACTGTGCTATATATCGTTTAGCGGACTCTGCGCTTATTTTGCTGTTTTAGGAACTCGCGCAAAGAGCGCTTGCGATTGTGAGATTAAGGACAGCGAAAGAAAAGGGGAAGATTGTTTATTTTTCGTTGATAAAGGTTTTCATCATCGTGACCGCCTTGCTTTTTCTGCGCTTCATTATGTACTCCTGTCTTCGACGGCAATCTCGCGAAGTGTGCGCACTCGAGACACCCAAGAAGCTGGGTTATAAGAAAAATGGTGAACTAGATCTTTTGCAACAAGACTCATTCTGCCCGTTTCCCTTTGCGCACACAGATATAGTGCTAGGTTTCCTGCGGTGAAATTGTAGCCGACATAGCGACGTCGTCTGGCTTTGAGTCCCGCGGGATTTTGTTTGGTGTTACGTATATGCTTTGTCGATTGCCCTTTGCGCTGTCTCCGTGGCGTGACTGAGACCCTGTAAATCCCTGCGGGGGCTAGACGTCGAGGGCTGCGGTTCAAGGCCGGGGTCAACGGATTACACATCGTAGGCCGCCGCGTGAGAGCTGAGGGTGCGTTTGTGCTGTATGTCTTTCTTGTGGAATCAGGTTTAGCCGAGGAAAATCAAAGGAAAAGTGAAAGAAAGACGGTCGAAGGGCTTGGGACAGTTAGACTTTCTCTTCGGCCCTCATCGCTCAGACAAGTGTTATCTTTTTTTTTTTTTTTAACTTTTCATTTTCCCTGCGTAACCGTGGAACGTAATGATTTGACCACTTGTATGACTGTCAGGAGCTGGCTGAGGTAAAATGCTTGGGCTGGTTGTTGTTGTGGAGCGATGAAGAACCGCCCCTTGGCAGCAGGCGCTCTGGCAACATGGCGGTGTCGTATTGAAGCGCGATTACAGTTTCAAGCGCGAGAGCCGGTTAAAGAGCAGATCTTGTTTCACATCTCGTCTCTCACTGGGCACCTCTTCGGAAGCTTATTACTACCAAGTATCACGCGAAGATGGCGAGGCGTGGATTCGTTCCAGCGATTTCCTTTCGTATGGAGTGGCAAGCAGGTTCGTTTAACGGCCAGTACCTTGTCGTTTTAGGTGATCCTCTTAACGCGGCTACTCTTCCTGCATGCATTTTAGGATACTATTCGGGCACCGGGGGGGGGGCGATTTATAGCGGGAAGAAACGGTTTTAAGAAATTCGCTATAAGGCAGGGCTCGCAGAGTCTCGTTTCTTTTCTTTTATAGAGCGCAGCTCGTTGCGGCCGTCCGGTGGTCGAGCCACGTCGCCTTTTTTTTTTTTGTCATAATTGTCATGAGCTGTCAAGAGTGTCATGAGCCGCGAGGTGATCACGAGCCAAATATAATTTCTCAGAAGAAGAGAAAGAAGAGCTATGAGATCTGCGCCACGAGATCTGCCCCATCCGCTCGTGCACGGTTCTCCATTCTCTTCTGAGGAATTTGCCTTTAGAAAAACAGTGCTTTGTAACTATACATGCATGAATGCAAGCATCTCTCAAGTTCTTTTCCGCAATACATCGCAAAAAAACGCTTAAATAGCTGCTCTCATATTTCGCGTTATAGAGTATGGTAGTCGTCATTGTATAGATTTTTTTTTTTTTAATTTTCGAACTATTTTTCGTTTGCCAGGGCCTGGGTCCATAGCACCCGTGGTGCATACCTGCCTTGTTACTTTCACACACTTTTCTGTCGTTTCTCTTCCGGGCTGTGTACAATTGAGCACAACCTCACAGGGAGACTGTGCGTTACATCGCTCCCATTCTGACATTGCTCGGCCCTCGTCGTGCCATCGCACCGCTTCCTCGAGGTGTGGACCACCCACCTATAGGCTTCGGGAAGTGGTGGGTTCGGCTCCCGCTGCTGCCCGGTTTTCTCAACTGGCTATGGCCCGGCCTGCTGTTCGACTTCCGAGGCTGTATATAGCCCGGAAAATGTTCCTGCGACTTCATGCCACCACGGGTTCGAAGAGGCCGGGCACAACGTATTAGGAGGATCTGAGTTGTGTGAAGCTAGGTGAATGAATCACCGACCCGCCAACGCAACGTTTTGATACAAGAGTCCGTTTCCAAGCACTTCACTCTGGAGAGGCCGAGCACCAAGCCGGGTGTAACCTTGTGCACATTGGAAACCCAGCGGGTGCCCTGCGGCACTGAGGGTCGAACCCAGCACTTTCCGAATGCGAGGCAGGTGCTGTACAACAAGGCCACCGCTTTGTTTAAAAGATGGCCGTCCCTAACTATTGAGTCGGTCTCCCAGAACTGGCTGGTTTGTCTTTCCGATTTTGCGCAAAGGTACATTAGCTCTGTTGGCTTAAAAATACACTCCTGCAGCCTTGCGGTGACGTGGTGCTCCAATATGAAATGCGAGGAGGTTGCGAATGCGAGGAGGGTGAGGAATGCGACCATATATATTTACAGTTGCGTTCATATTGGCGTTTTGTCATGGCTCTGCCTTTTAAGGAGACCCGCAAGGCACAAAACTGTGGTGTCGTTCGTGGCACCACCGGGTCAAGACCCTCCATGGGATTCCGTTTCGATCGACGCACGTTCTCTGTTTCGTAAGCATGGAACGAGCTCGGTCACAAGCGGAGCCTTAACCGAGTGCCAGCACGCAGTCGTCCTCTGGGTGGCATACGTATAGATCGCTTTCACTTTGCGAGCAAAGCCTGCACAGAGACGCCGCCGCGTGAGAGCGCCTTCGCAATACCTTCCCATTAGGAGGCTAGTCGCGTATACCGAATGCCCAGCCAAGAATGGAAAGGCGGCTCTTCTTCCAGCCTTCTGGGACAGCGCGAGATCCTTTTCCCGACTGTTTCTCTCACTGTGTGCCCCGGCACTGTTGTATCTGTATCAGTGAAGAGACCGCCTCTTTTCCTCCTGTTCCTCCTCGGTGTGTGTCCGTGAGCGTTGTTCGGTGCTCAATCGCGGGGAGAAGTGCGAGCCCGGCCGTCCGCGCGCCGCATCCGAATTGCCCCCATTTGTACGGTGTCGTTCGCGCGGCGCCGGTACGAAAAGAAAGAAAAAAAAAAAAAAAAAAACAAAGCAAAACCACCGCCGGAATCCCGATTCAGGTCCGGCGGTGTTGGTGCGGGTGGGTGACACCGGGATGGAGTGGCCGGACGTTGCCTGAGGTATTATAGCACTCCGCTCCTACGCTGCCTTGGCTCTCTTTCGCTGTGTGTGCTCCTCTCGAGTCCCGGTCGCTCTTTTCTCTCCGCATTGTCTCCTCTTCCTCGAGTGTGTATAAACTTCGCCAGCCTGCTACTTATGCTTCGGTGACGAAGTGGTCGTGCAATATCATCCGTCGTTCTCTTCCTCCTGTGTGGTCTTCTTATTCACTTCAGCGCAGCGTCTCTCCGTGCCTCTTTGTACTTGGCGCTGCTTTGCTCTCAGCCGCCGCTGGTTTCGTTCATCCGGATTTTCTTGTAGCACTAGTGCCTCTCGGTGTTTTCTTTTTTCCCTCCCCCTCGGGCGTTAGACCACATATCGATTAGCTAATCCAGCATTATCTCTCTTCCTTCGTGTATCTGTCTGTATGTTATACTAGCGCAGCCGCAGGATGGGCAGCTGGCGGGCCCTGATGGACAGAGCGTCTTCAACGGATTTCTGTTCGTCGAGTGATATATTGCGAGCGGGAAGCGAAGCCCATTGGCTATAAATGGCAGCGTCGGCACAAACGCTACTGGTGGACGATCAAAAGAGGGAATGCTGGATTAATGAAGCAAGCAAAATCAGCTCGAACAAGTAGTTCGAAGTCAGATTATAAACTGCTGACACGTACTCAAACCGCTCACTCAATGGCGTACCTCGCTCTGCTGTACGCGCACAGATGGCTTTGCTCACAGCTATATAGCGCTTGTCGCTGACACGTCGCGTCATCATCAGCTGTTTCCGCGTACATCTTTGCTGCCTGGTCGGTTTCGATTCCGCTGCCGGCTCATCCGTGGCGCTGCTGTTTCTCGGCGCGACCTCGTGTCTTCCCGTCCTCTTCCTTCTCTTGGCCCGATGACAGCTGTATCCCTGTCGACTGCATTGGGCTCCTCGCGTTGTTTCCCGCCTTCCCCAAATGTTTTCCTTTTTCCTTCCTTCTCTAAGCCACCCGTGCGGCAGATGACAGACGCCACCCTGCCGCAACAGATGGACGAAACAGAGACGTTGCGCGCGGCATCTGTACTTTTTGTACGTTACCGCGTCTTCCGTTCTTTTATTTCCACCGGCGTTCTCTTACATTGGGTTTATGACTGCTCCGTACACACATCACTTTGTCTTTGTCGGGGAACTCTCTCCTCCTTTCGATACTGCTCCCGTTGATCTGTGATTCCTTGCTGCTGCTGCTGCTGCTCATTTGCTCGGCGTCCCTTCATTTTCTCTCTTTCTCTCTCGTGGTCGAGGCGCTGAATGACAGCTGCGCGCAGTGCGCTTTTCTCGTAGGTTTCCTCTCGTGCTTTTGTGTTTACGAATGACGAATTGTCTCTGTATGTGGCGTGTACGTGACCGTTCCCGTTGCTCACTGCAGGGGGAACCCAAGCTGCCCGACTGCCGCCGTGGTCCGGCTTTTCACTCCCCTCCTCCTCCGCACCTTGTCGGCACAGCGTCACTTATATTGCTTCCTCCGTAACGTGCGACTTTGCTGATGCTATGCATTGCCCCCGTTCTGGCAGCGACGCCTGTTTTCTTTGTGTACTTGGACGTTACTCGAGGAAATTGTTTTTTTTTTTTTTTTCGCTTTGTTCGCACCGCGACAACAAGATAAAAAGACGAGGTCTTTTGCTTTTTATGCCCTTTTTGTGCGTTGGCAGTCTTTAATGGTGAGATTTGTGTGCTGGTCCGGCGAAAACTTCGCACACCTTCCCGGCCACATCGAAAGACAACAGCGAAGTACCCCTAAAAAGATGTCAGACGCCCAAAACATACCAGAAAAAAATATGCAGCGCAGCTTTTATGCAAGGTATTATCAGTTTCTGGGGGGCGAAAGTAGCGCAAGAAGAACGTTACGGCAGGTTGAATCGCTGTCTAAGTGCACATCAGTGTACGCTACTTCAATGCACTTATTTGTATATGTGTATTCATTTTTCGCGGTAACCACGGTCAGCAGTGTGACCTCAACGCCTCTCGACAGTGCCCGCCTGTGGAAGTCCGCCCTCGTACGTGTAATCAGTTTGAATGACAGCTTGGCACGCGTTGTCACACGACGCGATGACTTTGCGACAGCTGTCTCGCATGCTTTCGACGCAGTTGAGCATGACGTTCGAAGTCCGAACATATATGCGAAGCTTATGGGCCTTTGATATAAGGGGAGAAAAAAAAAAAAAAAGACGCGTTTTGTACCATTTACTCGGCCACTTTCATCCGAATATTTTTCTGCCTCAAGGACTTCGCTGGAGACTCAGTGGCGAAACATTTAATAGCATAGCTCTTTGTCGTCAAGCGCCGGGCGAGATTCGAATGCCGAAAGCCGCACACTGTGATAGGAATTAGATCTGCCTGCAGCCCGCCATTACACAAGGTCTGTATCTGGCGCTGCGGTTTTTTAACCTGTCACGTACGCGTGCATTTTGTTTGATATTGCAAACTTTTTATTGTATTTCATGGATCTGCGCGGTGCTATCAATAAGTGGTTTAGATGGGTGTGTCATGCGTAAACGCAACTCTGCAAGAACTTTGCATCTCGCACAGGCTGAAATTCTACAGGCTTGAAGCTGACTTACACTCGACGCGTACTGCTAATTGGTTCCGTACACATATGCACGGAGCAAGCGTCGTGTAAGAAAACAGTAGACAGTTCCGCAGCTCGATCGTGCGATGCTCGGACCCACGTGGTTCCGCATCTCCTTCGGCTTGCTTGATAGGAATTGGCGGTCAGCGTTACGTCTACCTCTTGCCAGCATCTCTACAGGTTACGTAGTGATTTCCACTTTATTGGGCTCTCTTGACGCTGTAGGCGGTTTGTCGTGCGTTTGGCCCGCGCCCAAATTATGCGCAGAGTAGCCTTGCATAAAGCGGTATCTTTCAGCCTGTATATGAAACAGGCAGTGAATCCGTAACCTTTGACAGGTCGCGAAGTTAGAGCACAAGAACGCCCGTGTGTGGGTGAAGGGTGGCAGTTCCAGGCCCTACGGGGCTTGGACGGTAGGTCAACGTCGCTTGCGGCGGGGGTTAGCCAGCCACCCTATTTTTATCTGTTGTAGGCCGTCATTGCACCCGCCACTGCTTCTGTGGTGGACGACGGCTGTTGCGGCGCGCGTTTTCTCTATTTTCTCTTCTGTCCGCACGAGGCAGCGGAGGTGGCTCAGCTACAGAGCCAGTAGCAGGCCCGTACATTTTCTTTTCGTTCTTTCTACAGCCACAACAACAACAACAAGAACGTCCGCGTAACGGAACGGTCGAAGCGCGACCGGCTTCTCGGTCCAGTATACGCCAGCAGCTTCGCGTTGCTGACGTAACGACAGCGTAGAGCGAGGAACGAGGGTAAAAGTACGTGGTCTGCGGGTGATGGTTCGGGGTGTGGGGGACGTGTAGCTGTCGGTGCGCTGACAGATATTGTTGCGCCGTCCCGCTGTTGCTCGGCGCGCATGCTTGTAGCGGGATGTCTCTTTCCTTGTCTGGGTGCCACGTCGAAGCCGATAAATTATGCAGCTGAGGATGTATGAGCCCTGTCGTCAGCCGACCGGCATGTGAGCTGGGATGGAACGAAAGAAAAGGA
>JAJIZL010015558.1:4817-36727 GCA_023969395.1 Amblyomma maculatum
CCTGACTATACCCACTGCAGGGCGAAGGCCTCTCCCATATTTCTCCACTTAACCCGGTTCTTTGCTAGCTGCATCCACTTGGCCCCTGCGAACTTCTTAACCTCATCCGCCCATCTAACTTACTGCCGCCCCCTGCTACGCTTTCCTTCCCTTGGAATGCAGTTTGTTACCCTAAGCGATCATCGGTTATCCTCTCTTCGCACTGCATGTCCTGCCCCTGCCCATTATTTCTTCTTAATTTCCACTAGAATGTCGGTAACTTGAATTATTTCTCTGACCCACTCTGCACGCTTCCTATCTCTTAATGTTACCCCTACCATTTTTCGTTCCGTAGCCCTCTGGGAACTCTCTTGGTTAGCCTCCACGCTTCAGCCCCATAGGTGAGTACAGGAAAGATGCAACTGTTGTATACTTTCCTCTTGAGCGATACCGGTAAGCTGCTAGTGATAATCTGCGAGTGCTTGCCAAATGCGCTCCATCCCAATCTTATTTTTCTTGTTATTTCCTTTTCATGGTCCGGATCTGCGGTTACTACCTGTCCTAAGTAGACATATTCGCCTACTACTTCCAGTACTTCGCTACCTAATGTAAACTGCTGTTCCTTCCCGAGGCTGTTGAACATTACCCTAGTCTTCTGCATATTGATTTTCAAGCCTACCTTTCTCCTTTTCCTGTCTAGGTCATCAATCATTATTGCCAGTTCATCCCCCGAGTTGCTTAGCAAGGCAATGTCATCAGCAAATCGCAGATTACTTAGGTATTCTACATCTACCCTTATCCCTAACTGCTCCCATTCCAATCCGAGTAAGGAGGAGGAAAGCGTGATTCCTGTCTGTGTTCTACGGTTCTCGCAGCTTCGCGGAGGTTCCTGCGCCCGGACACCACCGCTTCGGCTACAGGAAAGGCAACGATCAGCACTTCACCGGAAGACTGGAGCTGGCCGACGGGCCACACGTCAAAGCCGTTGTCGTCTGGGCGGATCGAAGAGGGGGCTACGGAAAACACATTTGGGACTACAACCACAAGGATCGCAACTATTAATGTCGAGACCTTGTACATTCGCAAATGAGAAAAATAGAGGTTCTTGTTTCTTACTCTGATTGACTTTGGTAGCAAAGGATGACGACGAAGACTTGGACGTCGACAAATGAAAAATTTTATGTATCAGAATAGCATGGTGAGAGTGAAGACGGATAAAATTTGGGGGTAAGAATTACGTGGAGTCGCCGGAGATCTCCCTGTCAGAGTCTCCGACAACAACCCTTAGATTCTCGACAATTCTTAATCGCTCAGCTCATCGACGACTGGCCATGCCCTCTCCTGACGAAACAGTAGCCTATAGCCGCGTAAATAAGCGGGCCCACCGTTCTTCCAGCGGGTCCAACTTGACCTGGTTATACACAAAGCGAGAAAACCAATTTACACGCATGCCGACGCTGTTATCACGTGGCAAGACAAAATACAAGGTAAGAAAATGAATTTAATCGCGTGTTCGCGCTGACACACATGACCCGGTAAAACACTAGACAAGAAAAGTGGAAATAAATCGCGTAGCCGCATAGACCTTATGTGGTCCAACAAATCACAACTAATGCAAAGCGCAAACGAACGCAGCGCGAACAAACCGAGACCAAAGTGCACACGTTCCGCAAGAATAGGCGACGCGGTTTATATCTTCTCTGCTCAGCGCATTATACTTATGGGGCGACACCGATGCGACCGTAAGCCGATGAAAGAAAAGACGAAAACTGTCGGTTGCTCGGAGAGTGCTTTGTTTACACTAACAAAATGTGGTCCGTGTTTCTGGGTTCGCTCGCCCCGAGGTGCTGATTCTCGCGCGATGAATCCGCGTAGTCGCGATAGCTCGCTCGAGCCCTGAACGACGACGACGACACACCGCCCGCAGGCCAACAGGAACACGTATTTAGGCCTGCTGCGTGATGATCTCGAGGTCGCTAAACTGTGTAAATATGGAGTTTTGATGCATTTTTTTTTTCTTGTAGTCATCGTCCCGCTCCTTTATAATAATAATAAAAAAGAAAAATCTTGTCTTCTCACCAACCGGTCTCAAGTTGTGTCATTGGGTGTGTGACGCCAAGTATGGCTCCAGCCCCCGAATGCACGCAAAATAGAAAGGTATCTAGCTGCGTATCAATTCAGATACGTCAGAGTTTGGTGTGCCTTCAAATTTGTTTCAGGCCCGATTGGGCGAAGCTGGTTGTTCGTGTAAGTACGAGATTGGGCAACCTCCTAAATTATCATCCCGAGCCTATCGGAGTGGAAGCAGATTCCAGTAAGCACATTTTTCGCTTTCGGACCTGTAGCTGTGGGTAAACTGGATTGTGCGCACAAGTAATTTATTCAGTGGCAATTATAGCCGGCAATACAGGCATAATCGTTTCACAGTGCTTCGTATCCAACATTTCTGGTCACTTCAATTTCCCCTCTAAGATTTCGCCACAGAACATCGCCAATACCCTAACACAGCAAGCGGCACCCTCGCCCACCGTGTGCTGTTTGTGCTTTTGTTTTGTTTTGGTTTGTAGGGCTCGACATCCCAGAAAACTCACGCTATCCATAGGAGGCAACCTAGTGGAGGGCTCCGAAAGTTTCGACCACCTGGGGTTCTTTAATGTGCACTGACATCTCATAGCACAGGACGCCTTGCTTTTTGCCTCCATCGAGAAACGGTCGCGGGGTCGGGATCTACATCACACCTTTGGAATCAGCGGTCGAGCGACCTAATTTATGAGTCTCCGCGGCGGAGCTGTTCGTGATTTCAGGGTTTTCAATGTTTCATTGCCCTCTGGCATTGAATGATTTTGTATCAGAAATAAATGCTTGGGCTGCTGTCTGAATTTTAGAGCGATAACTCTACTTAATGCAAAAATCGAGTTTCATGTCGTGCTGGACATATATGACCTTCACCCAACCTCAAGATCAAACCTTGAAAGTCCATTATACCATAAGTGCCAGAGCCGTACCTGTAAGGTGACAGATGGCACGGCCGAGCACAAAGGTAGGAGGGGCTGCATATTCTGGTTGCCCACTTGGGGTTATAAGAAGGCAGGATGGGATCCAGCCTTTCAGTGTTCTTGAATGCCGACATGCATGTCCGTACAGCTTGTTTAAAGCGGGACATTATATATCTATGTCAGGCGGTCGCGTCTGGTAGCTACAACGTAGTAGCTGAGGGCATGTGCTAATGTTGCAAGATCGCGTGATTACTCGACCTCGCGTGTATCAGGAGCCGAGACGTTGGGTCGTGAGACTAAATCCTGATAAACGTCAGCCTCACCAACCAGTGTCACTGCTAAAATATTCTTCATAAGATAAAATTTTCCTGCGCGCAATATGTGTCGCTGTGTGCACCTACATGCGTAGTGTGTGCAACTTCGTACTTATTAAATGGGCCCGAAGTATACCTAACTAGCCAAGGGATCATATAAATATACTATGCCTATTTTGACCACGTATTTGTTGCTAAATAAATTGAAATACAATAAATAAAAGCCATCAGCCAGTCGGGCTTCATGTGGTCGCTGGAGCTTTCCTCCCTCCACGATTGCGGAGAGCGTGTTGAGAAACGCTTCTTTTAGTTTGGTTCGACGATATTAACTTCGGTTCCATGACCTGAACTATGCCACAACATGTAAAGCCGGGAACAAAAAAGAAAAAAGAAAAGATAGTGTCACGCCACTGACGACGAGGAAGGATTGTGTTGGTCTGGGAGAAGGAGAGGAGAAAGCGTTGGTGCCTGGGGGTTAGTATAGGCTTCACCTTATCCCACTGCATATCACTGTGAATAAACACCCCTTTGCTATCTCACCGTAACAATAGGTACAGTGCTTCGTTTCATCAAAACGCGTTGTCGCGTGTGAAGTTTTTTCGAGGCGCCTAGACAAGAAGCGATGAGCGTGCTACACCGCACTGCTCTAAAAGCTCCACAAGCTGCACTCACAAAAGGGCGGACACCCCGTCCACCCGTTCTCAAACAAGCTATGCGGAAGAAAGCTAATGAGCTTTGTCCCCCCATCGCCCTTCCGTTTTCACCGTTTAAAAAAAAAATAAAAAAAATCCGGGTTTAAGCACGGCTTGAACCTAGTGATAGAGCGAAAGCTGTGTGTTGCAGCGAATTCTCTTGCAAACACCTGGGTTTAATGTGCCGCCGTCACAACGTTCGAACGAACCTTCTGTCCAAGCAACCCGCTGTTGTCGTTCGCCTCTACCAACTACCGAGTTATCTTCTTCTTTTGTACCTTCAAGACTCAGATATCGAAGGCGGCTATATAGGAGAGGGTACAAATGTGAAGTATATCTGTACTTACGCACTTCAAGAAATGCATCGCCGAAAGGTAAGAGCATTTTTTCAACTTTAGAGATCGGTGAGATCGGCGGGTTAAATGGCCCGAAACAAACGTATTTTACGGTACAAATCTTATATGCAGCATCCTAATAGTTAGGACGACTGCGTATTCCATGGAACAGTGCTCAAGCTGGACAATTGCGTTATTAACCTGTATCATCGCTTCAGGTAGGATGAAAATGTGGGATTCCCTACCATTGTACGTAATCCGATTAAACCCTTAGCAAGAGCAGTAACTGCTGAGATGAACACTGTAGAACCTCCGGGCGACCCAGTGTTTGAACCGGCGTCTTCTACTAGTTAACGCTGCAGCACAGCAAATCGATATCATAGAAGAGTTGCAGAGATGCAATTTCTCATATTTTTTTCATTGCCATAGAGTTGAAACACTGCTTGAAATAAAATATTTAGTTCAGGCTACTTTCCAGAGGATAGCGGCAGCCGCGCCCAAAAGTTCCGGGCTTCCCATATGGGACTCACCAACGAAAGGGTGCTCCTCACTCAAACCCTTATCAAAGCGAAGGCGCCCCCAGCATAATTATAGCCATAATTATGCTAGAAAACAAACTAGATCAGTATCAGTCTCATGTTGGTTTTATTGATAGTTATCGCATTTTCCTCTTACCCCAGGTGGTCGAAATTTCCGGAGTCCTCCACTACGGCGTCTCTCATAGCCTGAGTTGCTTTGGGACGTTAAACCCCACAAACCAAACCAAACCAAACCAAACCAAACCATCTTTTGTGTTGTTGCAGGCTCCTCCAGCTTTCAAAAAGATTGCCAGTGAACAAATCAGTTCGGTTTGGACCTCTTGTAAACTTTGTTGTTTGGATTAGGCCAATTTGCAGTTCCTTTTTTTTTTTTTTTTTTTTTTGGTCTTGTGTGCAAATTGCTAGATTGTTTTTGCTGTTTCGTTATGTATTCGTTTGCAAACACGTTTCTGAATAGTTGCGTTTTTTTGTCCCCATGCTGCACAAATTAAGAGAGCTTAAATCTCAAATGTAGAAAAGTTGTTTTTCTGAGTTCATCTTTTTGCATGTTTCAAAACAGTTCCGAACAAGGCATTCTGAGTAGTGCTTCACACTCAAATACGCTATGCACGCATCAGTATTAGCGTGTTTGTATCACAATCGCGGAAAGCTAAATTATTGGAAAATAGATTGATGGACGAAATCTTTAAAATTGGACTTGGGATATATCCTCTGTTAATGTTCGGGCTAGGAAAAAGGCATTAAGCGTAATTTTTAAACAAACCGCACTCCGCATATCCCTATACAAGTGTTTGTTCAGAAAGAAAAAATATAACAAAGCTGGTCCTAAGCCATAACTACGTATGGTTATTTCTGTAGTCTTAACGCAGTCTAAATGTAACGGAGTTCCTCAAGACGTCCTTATGAAGGAGCACTGAACAAGGGTAAAGGAGGGGGTACGCCTCAGTTTGCAGGTCGAGCCAACGTTTCGACAAGTGGACTTGTCTTCGTCTAGGCAAAGCGATCATCACTGGCAGGGGTTTAAATACGCGTTTGCTTCCGAAGAAGAAAAAGTGGGTGAGAAGGAAATAAGTCAAGGAGTGTGGAGGGGGAGGATGGGTGAGAAGAAAGTAGGTCATGGAGTGAAAAAAAAAAAAACTTTTCTCCACCCCCCTGCCCACATCCCATCTCCCCATCCCCCGGACGCCGAGAGTGCCGCCACGACATAGGGCGGCATAACCCACGTCCGGTATATCCTCCCCAAGAATATCCCACAGGACTTAGAAGTGTGTATTTCATAGCCTGGAACCAGGGATTCCGTGGTCTGAAGAAAGGAATAAAAGCGGCAGTACCAGGAAAAACTACAATACCGGGTGGATGATTAGTCAGTACCTAAAGCAGGTTTGGTGCAGATACACTTTCTTGCAAAGGGACAGGCTTTGGAAAGGGCCCTGATAAAGAATATATCCAAGGGGAACAATGCTTAAAACTTTCTGCAAAAGAGGGGCGGGAGGGGGGGGGGGGGGGGGGGGGGGGGGAAAAAAAAAAAAAAAAACCACACCGTGAACCACAACTGACATGCAGGAAAAAAAAATTCGAGGGCAAACTCGAGTAGCAAGCGATAAGGAGGAAATGTGTTTGGAGAAACATGTGCAGCTTATGTTATTGCGGAGGTGAATAGTGTGTACATGTGCTGTGAATAAACTGTACAATTAACGCTAAATGGGATTGTTTTCCCGAATAGTTATGGTGCAGAGGGAACTTAAGAGATTCTAATGTTCCTTTATAGATATTTATTCATGCTAGTTCCAATGTTCTAAATTGCCTTTATATTTCCTGTCCCTTGCAGATTTAAAGCCTGACTGGAGAATATATAATTTAATTTCTTCGAACTTATGGTCTTTCGGATTGAAATGCTGGGAAACTGCTTTCGGGAGGTTTTTGACTGTATCTGCCCAATGGCCACTAAGCCTTATGTTCATTGGTTGCCCTGTCTCTCCGACGTACTGTTTATGACAGAAGGAGCATTCTAGAAGGTAGACAACGTTTGAAGATGTGCAGTTAAAGCCTGATTTTATGTTAAAAGTAAAATCGCTTGCATTACTTTTAACCGTGGTGTCTTTTTGTATATGACTGCACGTCTTACACCTAGGTCGAGAGCAAGGATGTGGCTGTGTTGGATGCTTGCTGTCGAGTTTAGAATGTACTAGAATATCTCTGAGGTTTGCGTCATGTCCTTGTACTCTGAAAACTAGCGCGAGAAAAAAAAAAAAAAGTGGGGGTTTTAAGCATGACTCGAACCTAGCGATAGAGCGAAAGCTGTGAGTGTTGCAGCTATAGACAGTTTATAACATCCGCTTTTCAATCCGTTGTTTTGTTTTATATATAATTTTTTTATTTGAGGAAAGGAAGGAGCTTTATACTTTCGAGTGGACACCACGTAATTGTGGACACCTACGCCTAACCAGGTCACGATCATGTTTTCTTTTCTTTCTTTTTCCTTGTATATTGTAAATTGGTTTAAAAGAAAGGAAAGGTCACTTGAAGGTGAAAACAGTTCATACCCGACGGCTCGAACTACCTGGCGTAGTGAAGCTTTCGCTTTAAAAAAAGAAAACAAAGCCTGCTCGGCAGCGCGCAGCGTAGCGTAGCAGGATGCTGTGAGATTTGAGTCTTCCGCGCATTGCGCTTCGAGGCTCGGCTGCAGCAGCGGCGGCAGGTAACTCGGCGACATGGAGGTAAAATAACTAAGGAGAGAGCGTGATGTCACGCGACCAACCTTTGCAAGCTAAGTGCCGAGAAAGCCGTTCCCTCCCCCGTTTTGTCGTTCTCCTAGTCAGTCCCCAATGCTTTGATGTCGGTATGTTTCAGTGCGCGCGCCTGCCCTGGCCTTGGCGCGGGCGCGCGGCTGTCTGCAATGGCGAGCATGGGACCACGCCGATTCCCCGGTGCTGCGCGCGCGCGCAGTGAAAGTGGATATCACGTGGAGCGCGCTCCCTCCTTAGTTTATTTATTTTTTTTTTTTTCTCTCCATGCTCGGCGATCCGGCGGACCAACGGCGGACCCCGTCGATCTCCCGATACCCTACCGATACGAAGAAAACGACCACATACTCATCACCATTATCGCAAGCCTCAGATCCAATCCAACCCAATCCACGGCCGGCCCCCAGATAGGGTAAAGCTAGAGCTGTTGTAGAGCATGTTGTAGAGCCATTGGTAGAGCGCGCGCTCTTTCCAAACACAGATTCAAAATGGCTGAGACAGAAGCTATGGTTGAAGGCGTCGATGCCTCGGGGAAAACAGTTTTACTTCTCGATTTTAACTCTTTCGTTACGGCAACTGCACAGGGGAATATGCAGAATATTGTCATCGTGAACAGTGCATCTGATGGTACAAACATTTCCAGCGTGCACGGTGCCAACATCTCCGAAGTGTACGAAGTACCACTGGAGGACATAACACGCCCAATTCCTGCTACCCACTTCGACGAAGACAAAGTTAGAGGTGTTGCGGAACTTCTTCAGAATCCAAGCACCAAAGACCAGGTTGTGCCTGTGGACATTCTGTGGATCAAGGGTACAGAAGGTGGCAACTACTATTACGCTTTCGGAGGCAACCACAGATTTGAAGCCTGCTACAGATTGGGCCTCACGACCATCCGTGCAAAGCTTATTCGGTCAACACCTGCAGCGCTACGCCTCTACCTTGGAGGGTCAACGCCAGAGCTCAAGTGATACACAAAACACAAGTGTATGTTGTTATAGTTGCCCTAACTACATTCATTGATCGTTACTGACATCACAGTTCTTACTACCATGTTCACCTACATAGAATGCATTTTGTTTAAATTTGGATTGACAAGCAACTTTGCCACGAACATTAATAAAAAATCATTGAAGTCTCTTAGATGCCGCTTAAAAGGAGAATGGCAAAAGCCTACCCTTCCTCTCCTCTCATTTGCTTCTCATCGTTTGCCTGTTATCGGCGTTCGTTGCAGTGCTACATATATTTATAATTTGTTTACAGCAAAGGAAAGGCGCAGTATCTGTCACTTTCTCCGGAAGGTGTGGGTTTGGATGGTACACCATCGTTCCTGTCGCGTGGCTTTCCTTGACGCGCGTTCAAGCGTGGGATTGATTAACATACGCTAGAGATGAACACATCTCGCGGAATATGACAGATCTCGCGCACAACTCTCGTGGTGGTGCAGTGGTAAGACTCTTGACCACGGTGCTCCCGAATACTGTGCGGGAGTACCCGGGTTCAATCCCGACTGCCGGCGGCTGCGTTTCGATGGAGGCGAAACTAGGGCGAAACAGATCCCCAGGTGATCGAAATTCCTCCCTAGCCAGTGTCACCTAGAGCTACCTTCAGGCCTGCTCACTACCGCCGTGACGTCACGCGTCTTGACCGAGCCGCGCGGAAGCGGGAGGCTGTGAAGCGCACATCATCGCTTAATTCCCGTGAAAAGGAGTGGTCGCGGCATATGTAATAGTTTTATTTTGCCTTTGCATTTTGATTGGCGCTTATGTTAGGAATGCATAATGCTTTAAAATCCGTGCTAATTTATCTGGAATTTATTATTCCACTAAATATAGAGATTGTGCGCAGTGGAACGTGTGGTCGATTTATAAGAGTAAAGTTCGATGGCCCAACAAAGTAACAAAATAAAAATAGTAAATTTAATGAGTCTTTATTAACGCACACACTTGCCACATACACACTGTGTCCAGGGACCGCATAGAAATATTTATTACTCATTGTGCTAGTAGCAGGCGAGAAAGAAGAGGTCCATCTTCAGAAGGAAGATGGACCTCTTCTTTCTCGTCTGCTACTAGCACAAGATCTTTCTAGAGAAATTAACGTCTTTTCTATCCTATCCTCTTCAGCACATCAGTCTTCATGGAAACGTATTTCTTAAGAAGTGTATTTGCTGCTGCCACAAGTATGTTTGTCAGCACAGTGTCAGGATGGTGAACTTTGTTACAGACATCAAAATCTTTTGCTTCACAGAGATGTCTTGTTACAGCCACAAGGAGCTCCCTCTGTTTAGGCGTTGCATGAAAACTTGCAGCATTCGCTTTGTTGGTAAGCTGTTCTAAGACAATGTGGGCGTGTAAAACCACATTAATGACAGCCGGTTGCGGAAACTTGAGAGCGCCTCTCGAGAGGTTTTCGATTAGGAGATTCCTTTCAAGTTGAACTTCCAGGTCCTCAGACGTAATATTCATAGCACAATACTGACACGGCAGCTTCTTTAACGTGGCGTGGGTGCAAAAAGCCTGTGATGTATGTTATTACCGGCAGAATGGACTCATGTCTGATATCACGATCCGACACCTTTATACCGTACTGCTCTGTCAACTGAGCTCCGTCAAGTGTTTCAGCACATGGCTTCTGCAGTTCCTGCATATCTGGCAAAGCCAAACTGTCTCGTAGCCTCAGTTTTTTCTCTGACTCAGGACTAGCTGTACTGAGATGCGATAATTTGTTCCAGATAGCCGACGGCACTGTCCGAACCTTTCCTTGAGACTGTCGGTCTGAAATTTGCCCAGCAACACATAGTCGAAATTCAATTCTTCAAGGCAGTACCGGCACAGTTCGACAAGCGAGTAACAAGTCAGCTGCAGTGCTGCGTGGATTTCAGTAGTTAGTGTGCCTGTATCCATCCTGATGTCTCGCCGTGTGTTCAACCAATTCATGAATTTATTAAGAAATTCTATCAGCTTGTCAGTCAAGCTCCTTACTGGATCCTGAAGTGGATCTCTTAGGCGCCGGTCCTTGGAGGGGTTTTTCAAGTTGACAATATGCCACCACTTTAGTATTAGTTCAATGAAATGCACTGCCCCTGCGGAGTAGTTCAAATTAAGCTCATTTCCGCGCATATTTAAAGCCTCCACCACAAATGAACTAAAAACTTTTAAAACCAGCTTCACATTCTGGCACTCAATGTTGGATGGATGCAGTGCTTTGCAGCTCAATCCATAACCAAACTTTGAGATGCTGTGTAGCTCTGAAGCTTGCAAGTCTTGAAGAGCTTTGAAAGAGGCTCCATTAACCCGAACTAACGAAGATGTGCTAGGAAATTCAGGGTAGAAAATGCACGTTCCTGGATTATTCTGGTTCAACCAGTTGTTTCGTATACACTTCAGAACGTGGACTGGGTCTACTACATAAAAAAGGAGTCTCGAATCGTCGACTGGGTGAGGGTACACAACGTCAACTGTTCGTTTTTTAGAAAACAAGGGCATTACTTTTCTGTTTACGGAATTGTTATCTGTTATTACTGCTATGACAGTAAGATCTGCATTCTCGAGCTCCAATATTGCCTTTCTTAGGACTGCATACAATTGGACCGCTTCAATGTTCGATACTGGCAGAATGTGTGCGACATCCTTGTGCGATGATAGCAAGGACTGCATCATAAAAACGTGTGCAGTTTTGGCTGCTTCAGAAGAATGAGAAGCTGCCCCGGTCACCGATCCACCTTTGTATTTGAAGTACGGCTGTATATGGATCTCGTCCATCATTATAGTGACAATATTTTCATGCGGTTTCAGAAGGCTTGATTACGTCTTCACATAATGTAAAAACCCTTCGTCCTGCTCATTTGCAGGGTTTATGTTATACTGTGAACAGATACGCATGAGTGCAGATCGATGTGGTAGTGCTAACTTGCCAGCATTGCGAATGAATCGTTAGGCGTGTGGGGAAACAGCGTATAGAATAATGAAGAATATTAAAAGCTCGGCAGAGTATCATGCTGAATGGTCCTTCTTGTGCAATAGGTCAAGTTGCTCTTTTATAAAGCCGAGTGCTTTTCATCACACCTGAGGCTGTCCAGAAAAGAGAAAAGCGAGCTGAAACTTGCCTTGATTTTTTCATCCTCGTCGCAAATGTCTGGAGCCTTGAAACTTCTCATACTGTCTAGTGCAGTCTGAAGGCAGCTCAGATCGTCCAGCTTACACGGGATGAGCAGGTCCTTTACAGGCACTTTCACTTTCCTCCAGAAGGCCATAACCCCCATGTTCTTACTAACAATAACAGATCGTTCGACGTCTGGTGGATCTTTACAAAGATCGAGGCTTTGTAGGCGCGATACAAAGTCTTCATATGACTGAAACTTATTTTGGCGCTCTTGTTCTTCATGCGACAAGATGGACTGCCGAATAGCTTCCTCTAGATGCGATGCCTTGCGGCGCTTCCTCTTTGCCTCTGGCTCCTGGCGCACTGGTGCGCATTCGCTCGAATAAGCAGGAACATTTGGAAAAATTGTCTTCACTGTGTCCTGAGTAAGCTGAGTAGCGCCCATGGGAGCTTCTATTCTCCCGCCGGTTCTTGAATCGGTGTACGTAGTAGTCATCCTTAAGTACTCGATCTTGAAATGGAGCTCACACACCTGCAAACCATTCACAAAAAATAAACGCTATATTACAGTCTTTGTGCTCCACATCTACCTCATTTACTAAGCTATAAAAAAGAGGCTATTTCAGGTGATACAAATGCAGCTGAAGTAAAGCCATAGATATTTCAAGGAAATAATGGAATGGAATGTGTAAACATGAAAAGACACTGTATTTTATGGCACTTTTTATCCTTCGACAGCTTTTTTTTTTTTTTTTTTTTGCCCACGCTGGTGCTTTATCGACGAAGCGCGCTGGCCAGCAAATAGACTTCAGAAAAATCTATAGATTACTTCGAGCGTGTGTGTGAACTGATAATACGTCCTTGTGCTCATAACAATAGCGCCTCTCATCACAACAAAGCGCCGCAGTCAAAGCGAACATTATAGAAGAGAAATAAATACCCGTAACAATGTCAAGTCTTACTGACTGGCAAGTAAAAAGCGCACAAGATATCATTATTTTCGCTTCAGAAAAGAACATCCCTCAAGGCATGCGCGCGGCGTTATGAAGATAGCGCGTATCATTACAACAAAGTGCCGCATTCGAAGCAAACTTTTCAGAACAGAAACAAACAGACGTTACAATGTGAAGGCTTATGCTGGCAGGCAAGTCAAAAGCGCACAAGCAATCATTACTGTAGAGCAAGAACCATGGAGGTGGTGCTTTTAGAACGACTCAAAAGTAGTAACGACGTACACATACCTTCTGATCACGGAAAGAACGGATATCAACGTCATCTTGACGAACAGCACACTCCCACTTTGCTCTTTGGTGGTCCATTGGGAAAGAGAACACCGAAACCTTCGGCCCATTGTCGTAATTGCCATGAGAGTTGGGCACGCAGCATCGCCCCATTACGACTGTTTGCAGGCGTACACTATGTGAACATTCAGCGAACGAAACGCTTCACGTCACAACACACCAGTTCACAAATGCAGAAAAACACATCTTCTCCAATAGCAAACAGAACCAGCTCAAAAGAGAAGCATCAGCATGTCGCAATAGGCCTTGTCAGGCTTAGCAAATCTTGCTCTTACGAACGGTGTGGGTACGTCCGCGCAAAGGAGGCATTGGTCAAAACTGAGTGACATCAGAGGCCATGACAGAAGTGAGCAGGCCTGATAATAATCTAGAGGGCGCTGCCCTAGCCCTACACTACAGTTCCTCATTCTCTCTTTCCACTTTCACTCCCTTCCCTTACATCGCGGTTCAGGTGTCCACAGAACAAATGTGAGATACTGCGCTTTTCCTTTCCTGTGAACCAATTTAACTCTCGCGCACGGGATTTCGTTCCATGGGCCTAGAAGGGCTATCGTCTTAAAAGAAGCTTCAAATCTCTCAATAGGATGATGCCAGCAGTTAGAGCTGTAGCCTTTTAGGGGACTCGAAAACGCCCAGAAAGAGGGCATGAAGGGAGAGGCAGCTTCTGCCACCTAAGCGCTGCAATGAATGACATTTCGCTGAGCACAAAAGATGCCCTGAAGAACCATGCAAAGAAGAAGATTAAGGCAGCAATATCACTTACATAGATGTGATCAAGCAGCAGAGGGTATTGCGATATATAGCTTTACAAAAATGCACCTTAGAGATCTCGAAAAAGCTCTGCTTATCCTAGGTTACAGTTGGGAATGTTGTAATAGACAAGGTGGAGAACAGAAAGGTTGCGACTTTGGAGTGTTGATTAGGCATGGAATTACTTGGCAGCGAGTGAACAGAGGATGTGAGGAGCATGTATAGGTTAAGAACAACATGGCTGGCAAATAGGTACTGTTAGGAGTAGTGTACTTGTGGACAAGAAGCAACAGCAGGCCAAAAAATGAAGTTTTGATAAAATGTCTATCGGAAGATATCAGGTATGCGAGGCAAAGGGAAGGTACTCATACTAGGAGATATGAATGCTTACATAGAAGAAATTGACGAATTTGTACACTGCTTCGGAAAAGTAATGTAGACAATGTGTGAGCAGCATTACCTTATTATTGTAAACAGAGAAGCAAAATGTGATTGTGTGATCACGTGGGAATTTAGAATTTCTAACTGCAGCATTGACTGTTGCATAATAATGGGAGGTTTATATGAATGACTAGATGTGATGAAAACAGATGAGGAAAGCATAAATAGTATTGGGATCGACCATAACCGGTTAATGGTAGGGTTTTGGTATAGCGGGACAGATAAGCATGACATACAGTGCAGTTTTCGGTATATGGACTACCAACATTTGATGGCCATATCAAAGGAGGTAGAGAAGCAGATAAATAGAGGCGCAAATCAGTCATGGATGTATAATGAAGTGGTAGAAGTAATTCAGACGAAAATAGATTTGGTGCTAAAGAAAAACCGGTGGAGAGGCAAAAAGGAACCAAAATGCCGGTGAGACGTAGATCAACTCAGCAGCTTCCAGGGCCAATCGAAAAGAAAAAAAAAAAATTAGACCCTCGCCTGAGCTTCAGCAAAAATGGGACGAATAAAAAAAACAAAATAACCATGCTCATTTTTTGGTACAAGAGAAAATTAATGCTGCAACCAACAGGTGGCTGGCAGATATTAAAAAAAAAACAATAAGCAGACGTGCCGCGATATAAATGACGAGGACAATAATGTGCTGGAAAACGAAGATGCTAGAAGAGGCATTTAAGAGTGTGACGATGGTTTTGTTATTAACCTTGATGCAGGTCATTACAATGATGAAGTTTTTAACATCGACATTGACAAACTGGATTGGGGAAAGAGTGGAGAAGAAGGTGCTTTTGCATACAACAACAGGTTTGAATCGAAATGCCAATGAAACCAATTGCAGTGCTTGGTAAAGAAACAAAAACGACCTCGTATGCTGATCTAAGTGACGCACTGAAGAATAAAAATATTCCAGCAAGCTGGTGAGAGGGTAGAATGAGCCTTGTATACAAAGGCAATGGTGAAAAAGGTTGCATCAAGTCTTATAGGTTAACAATGACATTGGTATTGTATAGAATAACAATGCAGGCAATCAAAGATCAATTACAAGTGTGGACTGAGGAGGGAGAGGTACTAGGAGAACTGCAGAATGGCTTCAGGCATGGTCGTAGACTAGACATTTTGTTTGCAGCCACACAATGCATTGAAATCACAGAAATTTAAGAACGACAACTATGGACGGGATATTCAGATATAAAGGGGCCTACGAAAATGTAAACCACGCTCTGATGTTTCAAATTCTAGAAAAGGAGGGTACGGGCAAGGAAACAATAAATTTACTGAAAGAGATGTACAAGGAGAATAATGTAGCAGTGAAGTGGCAGGCCTTGGGTTGCGCAAAGAGAGTTGCAGGTAAAAGGGAACTTAGGCAGGGATGCCTTTTATCACCACTTCTATTCATGGTCTACATCAGAAGGATTGAACGAAAGTTATAATTGAACGGATTGGGTTTTACGATGTCATGGCGGAAGGGGGGTTAAATGAAAACTAGCTGCTTACTGGGATTGATATATGCAGATGATATTGTTGTCCTAGCTATCTGCTAGGCCTCCAAGACTTGGCACACAGTTGACAAAGAGAGGAAGATGTTCCGAGATCAAAAATTTGGCGTAGAAAAATCAGGAATCATGGTTTTTAACGATGAGCCCGGCACAATTATGTTACAAAACTAGAGTTACCTAGAGTTAAAGCATACAAGTACCTTGGTATTTGGATAAACAATGGCACAGACTACTTGCGGGATCACAGAGAGGAAATTGTAAAGAAAGCAAAAAGAAATGCTGCTGCCATGAAAAATTGCGGGCTCTGGGGATATAACAAATATGAAGTTATTCGAGGAATCTGGAAAGGCTCACTGGTACAAGGCTTAACGCCTGCAAATGCTGTGCTGTGCTTGGGATCTGCCACAAGTTTGGCACTTGAAATAAAGCAAAGGAGACTTGCTTTTGGGGCACATGGAGCCACTACTAATGAGGCAGTTCAAGGTGATATGGGATGGTCAATGTTCGAAGCGCGGGAGGCGAAAAGTAAGGTGCACTATGAAAATGGTTGAGGCAAATGAATGAGAAGAGCTGGGCGGCAAAGATTTTCAGATACCTGTACCAATGCAGTATAGGGGACCCAAGCATCGCAGGGTGGCACTGCGAGCGCCAGTGAACAGCACCCTCTCCGGTCAACGCCATGTGATTGGTCGGGCAGAGTGAATAGCTCGCCTGTAGACTTTAATGTCTTTGCGGCTTCTGCACGCAGAAGCAACTCGCTTTGTTGAAAGCTGTTTGCGCGCACGCCCTGACCGCAGTCTACTCGCTTTGCGCGCCCTTTTGGCGCGCTTAGATTTCCGTGCTGAAAGAAAGCTCTCTTGCACGGGCGCGCACGCTCCTGCTTCTACTTCTCAAACTCGCGCTTGGACGAGGTGGTGTTTGAAGCGAGTGTGCAGCAATGTACACGCTTCGATGTGGTTTTAAGAAAATAGCCGACAGCGGTGGCTATTTTCGCAGTGCAAATGTCAAAAAGGGAGAGCTGCTAGTCAGCCATGTGCATTCTGTTGAGCACATTGTAGAAGTCACCGCTGTTATCGTGAAGGCTAAGTGTGTGTCGCAGGTCAGCGACCATATCGAGTACAACGTGGGATTTGAGGCAAGCATTTAATTTTTGTTATACCCATTTCATTAAGGTCCAGATTTTTAAGGTGCATGCAACCATTCGATGCACTGTTTACTTTAATTTCTGGAGAGCTTGCAAATGTAATCTAGTTGGTGCCTATGAACTTAATAAAAGATACGTGGTTTCGTCCACATCTTAGGCGCGCTTTTCGGTATATGCCGATATGTTAATTTTGATGCCAACTGTTATGCAATTGCATACTCAGAACATTTTACGTAGCTTCCACCTGCATAGAATGTGCATTCACATGTATACAAAGAAACATCAACCCTTCTGCTGCAAACAAGATATTTTCGCGTTTTAAATTTCGTGAATCACATTCAGCTCCTAATAACTGGCCCCGCAATTGATCTGGTAATTTAAACTCCACAGAGTAAATGAGAGAGTTCTGGACAATATCTAGAAAAACAAATTTTCGCTGCGTGGTTATTACTTTATTATTCTATAGCTTTTATATTTATATAACTGTTTTATTCAATCACTCGCCCCGCCACGGTGGCTCACGCGTTAGGGACTGCAGGTAATGGCAACGCGAGCTTGATCCCGGCTGCCGCTCGCTGGAGGCGAACTGCAAGGAGGTCTTTAGAAATATACGTGCCCGTTAAATAACCACAGAAGGGAGGAGGGAGGGGGTAAGCGAGATCGAGAAAAACGACTTTAAAAAACACATATAAAATCAGTTCTTGAGCATCGGCGCCATCTCCTCATGCGTAGCTACCACACGCAATAAGCACATGACAGTAACACGCTGCACCACACACCATGAAACACCTGCAGTAACTTCCCAAGTAGCAAACTGCCACATTTCCCCACACGCCAACGGCTCAGTCGGTGTCAGCTGTTAAATATAACTGAATTGCAACAAGAACCTGCTCGCCTGTATGGCTGGCATTCATCATGCATTAAAATGCAAGGACTGCGGAGAGCAGTGATCCATGCTTGCCGCCTCTCTTGCTCATACCATCTGCCTGGGAAACGATAGAACTTCACATGCGGTTCTCGGCCCTTGGTGTTCACGGTACTGTTGTGACAGCCAACAACACAAGACACTTCCCCACATTCCGAGCGTCGTGGAACCACATCAGCAATGTTTTAAACTCAGCTGTGACACCTGTTGGCACGTTTGCGAAGCCACGGCGGCGGGCCGGCGCGAGCATTAACAAAGAGAGGTGACGCGAGCAACACATGAAGCCGCAAAAGCATGTTCGGTCAAGCGCCGCATCAGCGCCGCGCCTAACCAATGCTTCAAAATTTTGCCGCTTGCGGAGAAGCGCACGCTGGAATCGCGCAGCCAAACTTGAGGTTGGGTTCCCTATTGATATGACATGGAGGAGAATTAGATGGCTTTAAAATAAATACAAATGCCATGGGGAAGAAAGCGATAGAAAAATCACCATCAAACAAAAAGTAAAATCCTCAAAATATTTCCATTGGCAAAAGAGAATGCTGAACAAACTTACGGTGGTAGTTTATAGGGTGGCTAAGACCAAAATTCAAAAGGAAAATTTTTTTGACAATTCCAAAGGTAGTGGTTTCTTTTCGAGGCTAGGGATGGGTGCTTGAGGACGAAATGCTGCCAGCAAAAATTTGACAGCACCGATGACACTTGCTGCTGCTCCATGAAAGGCAGGGAAATGAACATATTATTATTATGGAATGTAAGGCACTTCAACCACCAGTGCACGCCGACGCAGGGATTCGAGAAGCACTGGAGTTTCTGGACATCCATGGCAGGCTAAATTATGAAACAGTGGAAGTAAGTAAGAGGCAACTTGAGGACTGGTGGAAAAGGTCAAGGGGGTAGTGCTGGACTGTGCAGAAAAAATAATCAATCTAAAAAAGATATTGAGCAGTTAAAAAGGGATGCTAATATTTATCTATCTGTCTATCTTTTAAAGACCCTTTGTTTTAGAGGGAGGAGTAGGAAAGAGCTTGGCAGTACACTTTTGGCTCACGCAGCAGACCTCAAAATGTTCTGGTTCGTCTGCGGTAAAATTGTGCGCAAATCTTGCATATTACAGTTACTTTTGTCTCGTAAACGGTTTTGCGCCACCAATGTGGCTCAGCCACACGCGACTCAAATGATTCAAGCTTGTAATCGTCTGCGCTGCTCAAGTTTATACCGAAATCGAGAACAGGCACCAACACTACACTACCGCTAAGATGCCTAGAACATACTGTCGCTACAGTACACTAGAATACAAATGTAGCGGACGGCGGTCTCCACGTGTCGCCGTTTTTAGCGCAATAGCATTAAAGGCACTGTTAACCAGACAAGGCATCGGCGTTGCGAGGGGCAAATCATGGGCAAGACTCTCAGAGGCAGGTGAAATGGTCATGCACTAATTGGCTGTCAGGTTGCGTGTTGTGATCAGACTACATGAACAAGTGGCAGGCACTGCCAATTCTGGGTTCGCCTTTGTGCTGAGCGGGTGAGATCGAAATCAATGACCCGCAAGTTAGACACGCTACCTCTAGTACACGCAGGCATGCTTACATAGTTTGGCTGATGTAAACTGGGTTGGCTGGTCTTTCACCTAATGTGGCATCTTGCGACTATATGCTAATAAGTGTGTGGGATAATAGAGACGTGAATAAAAAATGACATATTGAGTAGAAAGTTGGACGCCATTGAGTGTCCGCTATTAGGGGAACTGGCAAAGGGAATCCATTAACGCACTGTCACGTCTTGCCACCATGCACCTAAAGACGGAGCTTAAGATGTCCCCAAAATAATTTTGTTCATGGCTACGAGCTCCTTAATAGGACTCCCCAACCAACTGTGATAATTCAAAAAATAATTAGTAGTTCTGACTAGGTAATTAGAGGAGTTTTGCTGCATACTTTGTACGCCGCAGCAGAGAATTTGTTTCTTCAAATAACTTTATTTTATTCTGAACACTTTTAAATTTACTCAGCCTCTCCTGAAACACCCTGTATATTTCTGTACTAATTGCTTCCTGCATAGTTGCTTAGTTTTCTAGACTTCTGCCACCATGGTTAACTCATTTGCCATACAAATATTTAAATACCTACCTCTACTACCACCTGTTAGCATCCAATTTTTTTCGGCATTCTTCTTACAATATTACTTATACTTAGATTTTTCTGCTTCAAACAACACCCTACCCATGTCCCCCCTGTATTGTGTAATTCGTGGTTCTGCCATGCACCCCTAGACCTAACCCGAAAACAGCTTTTAGATTTATTTTTAGTCCCACATGTTTATTTGTAGCACTATATTTCCACCTAAGTAATGGTGAGAAACTTCACAATGCTACTGCTCGAGAGAGGCCAGAAACTGCGACATCTGCACAAAATTTTGGTGCAAAGATATCAGCAGCTTACAGAAAACAAAGTCAGTGATAGTGCATGCAAGCATATTATGCAGCTCGCTATGTATTATGAATGGCTAAAGACACTTGCAGGCTCTAGCTCATGTAAATCACTATGCTGCAACTCCAGATGTTCCCTCATTAACTTGCAACAGCTTCCCTGTATGTTGGGCCAAGACAGTCATTTCATGTATTTCAAAAGTAGTCAAGCAGTTTCTTTGTCCCTCTTGAAAAAAAAAAAAAAAGGCAATGCCAGGAACAACGAGAACATACATGAACAAATAAAGTAATGCTACACACTGATTTAAAGTAGCAAACAATTTCATAGTCCCATAGTATATTGAGGCATATATGTTTTCCTTCATTATCTATGCATGGTTCTAGCATGTTTACATTTCTATGCAAGAAGGAGGGAATGAAAGCTACAATTTAGAATTGAGTGTTGCAGTACAAATGAATTCCATGTTGTTGCGTGCACAAATGACTTATGACAAGGAAGAGTATGGGACTGGAATAATCTGCCCACACCATTTTTGTAACGAACAACAGCCTAAATAGTGTCTAGTTATAGTGCACAGCTTATGCATTGTGTACATGAGGGCAGTTGAAAAAACGATGCTCCTCATTTCTTTCTTTGAATGTTGTTTATTCAACATTTACGAAATCCACAAATGTTACTGCAGCATATCTGCTGGACCTATATTAATTTTCAATATGGCCTTAATCAACTTCTATGGTGTCACATCGCCGACGGACAGGGGCATGCCTGCTTGGTACTACCTGTTAATGTTGTTGTGTTAGAGATCCCATTCGACAGAAAAACCAGCATTGGCATGACTGGAAAATCTCAGTTGGTCGAGAGAGGTCGTGACATGGTTATGATATCACATGTGATGACGTTTACAAGAAAGAAAGGCTAGTAAAGTGTATGATTAAGACTCTGACCCTTAAGCTATGAGTCAGGCCCGCTTCCCTTACGCCGGTGAGGCATGCTCGTCCGATTGGACTAAAGGCAAACTTGTCAATGCCTGCAACAGGGTGCATCAAGGGACCTTCAAGCCACCATATAGGGATCCTTTCAATGATATTGCTCACTACTCTTCAGGTGGACTCCTGTCTCCTAAGTTTTTCCTTCTGGTGTGGCCCTGTAAGCTAACACTATTATTACAAGGCTAAGGACATTAGCAGAGGGACATAAGAGATCCACGCGAAAAATGTTTACCAAACCAAATTTGCTATCTTCTGTGCTTTCTGGCAGACCATTAACCAAACAGTAATGCTTTTGTATATATTTCTGCACGTATGCTGCCCAATAATTTCAACATTTGCCTAGGTTGAAGGAAAAATGCATTTTACAAATGATATCGCAAACAGGTTATCTTTAACACTGTGCTAGTTACTGAAATCTGACTCGGGTATGTTGCTCACGTTGAGCCATTTGGGGTTTAACATGAGCCTCCTTTGTAAAGTGGCTGCCGCGACCAAGATTTAATCCTGTGTCCTTGGGTTCAGCAATCAAGCACCGTAACCAGTGAGCCACCGTGGCAAGATTGAAGCTGGAAGCTAATAGTTCCTGTAGTCTGCAGATGAAAGTGAAAGATGCAGGCAGCATACTACATGCAGAAGTGCTTCAAAAATGACTTTAAGGACGCTTTTTGCACACACATATTTAATACTAGTCACTCGTCACGTGGCAGTACCTGAGCATAATGAAGCTGTGGGAATATGCGAGAAAAATAAGATCGAACAAAAGAGGTGCACTGCTGGATACGAAAATGACCAATGGCCAATATCATGGTCTAATTAACAGTTAGAATCGTCTGCAGAACTCTCTATCATTTTGAAGGGCGTTGTGAATGAGGATGCAGTGATGCTTACTAATCTGTGGGAGTGTAGAGGGCATTTTTTCATGTTGTGAATTTTGATTTTTTGTAACACAAATGACAGAGAAAGGTTGTGCATCAAGTGTACGTCTGCAAAAAACTGGAGCACTTGGTGAAACATTCCGGAAATGCAGCACTCCAAGCATAAAAAATATCTGGATACGTATACAAGGCCTCACTGGAAACTATGTTATCAGTACAAGTGCTGTAACACTAAGTGCTGCTTTAGATATAATGGTCTGAATATCAGTACTTCGCTATGGCTGCTGATACTTTGATGTCACTTCAAGCCTAATCAATAATGACTCCAGTAGCTGAAGTTTCTTCTGCTTGGATGTCGCACTTCCTTCTGAGTCATGAAAATCGATTTGTTGTTCAGAAAACAACTGCACATTTGGGATCATGCATCAACTTTTAGTCACTGCTTTCAATTCTTATTGGTACAGTCATGATGACAACTGAAAAAAAAAAAAAAAAAATGCATTAGCTAACAAATCATATGCTTTTGAACACTTGACTTGCTTTAGGGTGCAAACTAATCATATTCAACTTGTAGTCAGAAATTCTGATACGCACAGGTCCCTACAACAGAGTGACCTTGCCACGGCATTTGCAACTCCTATCATAGGGGCAAGACACCTGTACTTGAGCATGTTATATGGCTGAATTACCCACTAAAATGTTGGGGAAAAAATATATATATTTGTAGCATTTTATAAAACAGTTTGCACTGCTGTGTGTTCTTTTCTCCAGGCTCTTAGACTTTATGCAAAAATGCAGCAAGAAAAAAAATAACCATGTATTAAAATTTTGTGTAGGTGATTACTTTTTTTTTTTTTTTTTGTGTGTGAATAACTGATACTACCATTTTGCAGCAGCAGCCACTTTAATTTTGGTGATCACTGACAGAAAGTACAAAAAATCTTTATGAGCAGGTAATACCAAAACAGCCAGTATCCAATGTAAATGAAACACTCAACATTCAAACGAAAAAAAAAAAAATGCAAACGCGGATTGAATGACTTTTACATGAGGAGATAGTGAACTGAAACATGAGCAGTGCGCATGACATGACTAAGGTATATCCTTGTTGTGAGCCAATGTAACAATCTCAGATGAGCCCCCAAAAAGCAAAATAACAATAGCTCAGGTGGTAAATACAATTCCTGCTTGCCAGGAGAGTTTGCCTACATAGCTGACAATGCAAGTACAAGCTGGTTGGCATATATATATATCAGCAACTTTGCTTCCCATGCGTGTGCAAAGCCTGCTGCTGATGCACTGTGTCGTGCTCCGACACATAGGCAGAGAAACAGCTTAGGTTTCTGCATTGCCGCACGTGAATGTTCCTTTGCCTTGTCAAATTAATATTTCAATCCTGGTTCATACCACGCGGATGTAACCATAGTATATAATTCTGCAGCGCAGCATATCAAGGTTGCTTTCTTCTTCTTTTTACATTTACACGAAAACTGCATGCATAGCTTTTCAAAAGCATACACCCAATCGCTTTTGCCTCCATGTCATGCAGCATTTAAATCTCTTGAGTGCAAGAGGAATTCTCATTCTCATGCCTCCAATGCATGAGACTAACATAGGTGCAACAACAGGCCCACTCTACATGTCAGAAGCAAGTCTACGCTTTTGAGACAGGCTCTACATCATGCATATGGTACAACGACTGCCATCACTTGTATGAAGTCAAACATTAGAATAAAACGCACTCTCTCATGGGATAGCTGAAGTCTGTCATTTGCCAGTACTACTTAACTGGGCTTTTTTTTTTTTTTAAAGCACAACAATTCATGTCTAAGTTAACCAGGCGAGAATGAATACAGACAACACCACCAAAAGGTGGCGAGAGTGAGCACAGTTGAGCAGGTCTGACTTCTGACTATGTGAGATGAGTGCTGCTTAGTGATCGTGCAATCTGCAACTGGCATGTGGCCCTCGCAGTCACCTTGCGTGCCCTGGATGTCTGCAAGCTGCTCAAGGCGAGAATCAGCTGGTGAGACATCAAGAGCGGCATGCTCCGCACCAGCTGTGGCACGAGTCCCAGTGGTGCAAACTGAAGTACACGGTGGGCCTCCTCTCCTGCGCACAGCACAATCTGCTCAAACAACAGAAGCGGAAACACTGACCGCTGGCTGATCACCGAGTCTGAGGCAATGGCCATGAGCAGCCTCATTGTGTCAGCCACTGCCTTGCTCAGGGGATCCAGGGATCGGTAGTTCTCCTCAGAGTGGCACTGCAGTGCGAAGGGAGTGTCATCCAAGAGCTCAGAGTCGTTGAGGCCCCGCCTGATTTTGTTAGGCCGCATTCGTTTGGACTCGTCCATGGCTTCTTCAAGCTCCATGTCCCAGTAGGGCCGCTTGCGGCCTCCTCTCTGCATGCCAAGGGTTGGCGAATTCGTCCGCACCTGTAGTGCGGCAAACGTGCTGAGAACCACCAGTCTAGCCAAAGCAGAACCCCGAGGCTCGGTGAGAAAGTCCTGTCGTGTCTCCCATAAGAGGTAGTTTGGAAGAACCTGAGTAAGCAGAGCAAGCGCGCACTGTTCAATGTCAATGTGGAAAAGGCCAAAAGAAAGGTCAACGGCACGGTGAAGGTCTTCGAGGTGGTCATGCTTTAAGGCCTGTCGCACCAACGTGTCACTAAACCACTGTGGACCACCAACACACATGAGCGTGTCTAAGCTTTGGATCGCACGCAAATCAATCCAGCCCCTTGAATGGGCGACACTGAACACTTGGTCCATTGCTTCCCACAGGGGAGTCTTTGCAGTAAGCCCATGTGATATCACTTGAATGTGTTGCGGTGGGTGCAGGTCGTACATCATCTTTTTAATGATGTTTGCCATCAGCGTGGAGCGCTCCTTGTAAGAAGGGTTTTGCTCTTGCGCATTCGGACGATCAGCACCTGGTTCTGTGCCCACTACAGTGTCAGTAGTGAGCGGGGTCATGAACTGCTGAAGCATGTTCATGGGCTTCAGCCGTTCCTCATGATGCAGGACGTTAATGTAGCTGCACAACCAGGCAGATATACACACAGGAAGGCAGCACATACGGCTTTTGACATTGTCTAAAACCATCTTGACAGTGTCTATGGAGATCGCACCATGCTCCCATGCTATTAAAATCTCTTTGATGGCCATGGGTACATTCACACACACTTCATGCCATTTGGCTTGGTTACTTTTGAAATCTGGGCTGTTGCTCATGAACTGCTCCAACAGCAGGTCAACTTTAGCTGGGTCGCAGCCAGACAGCATCTTTTCTGGACAGTTGTACCTTCCACCTTCAGCAAGGCATTCTGGCACCCAAGCAGCGAAGAAGGAGTCCTTCGTTTCTTCATTGAAGATCATGGAATGTATCCCATAGTGCTGTGCAATGTGACACAGCATCAAGAAGGTGATATCAAACAAAAGCGCTCTTGTCTGTGCATTCTTGGTGGCTTCCCCACTAATCTGTTTGTTATATTCATTAAATTTGATGAGCTTCTTCACAAAGCTGCTCAACTTGCCAGTGGCTGCAGCAGCAGAGAGGATGAGCTCAAAGCTCTTTCCTGTTATGATGTGACACAGGATTCCCAGCAGACCATCTTGATTCTTCGAATAATCAGAGTCGAGTGTCTTCAGGATGCTTGTGACAGTAGGCTCAGCTCGAAGAATAAGCGTGGCCCCTGCTTGCGATGTCTGCTGATCTGGCCGAGCTAAGTTCTGCTTCTGTGTGTTGGTCTGTCTACGATGCATCAGAGCTTTGGACTGTGCGTCAGACAACAGCTCAACCTTTTGCAGCTCATTTAAGAGATACTGAAGGCAGTCACAGTGACACTTGGAGTCAGTAAGATCGAGCAATGGTGTGTAATTCAACAACTGCACTAATCCAGCTTCCAGTTCCTCTTCCCATTGCCGATCATCCTTCCGAGCACTGTGTATTTTCAGCAGCAGCTGTGGAACCTTGAGGAAGGTAAAAGCAGCCCACTTGAGGTCCTCATTGCTTCCATTGGCCAAGCCCATAAAACAGGCTCTGATTATCTCACAGTAAAGCTCAGCCGAAGAGAGATTCAAGAGTTTTTTCATGAGCAACAGGTGGTCTACGGTGCCTTGAATATCACTCGCGGGGTTCAGGACAGCCTCAATCGCTACGTTGGCATTGAGGCTGCACACGAGAGGCTGTTTGGGCACACGGCCACTGACGCAGGAAGCCAACGATATCTTCGGCATGTCATCCACCAAACGGACCAAGTTCAGTGCTCCTTCCAGGGTATCCTTGGGAATGCTGAAGCCCTGCGATTGGCTCAGCTTGGTTTCTAACTCCTGCTGCTTCTGAACAAGCTGTGAGTAGACGGTGGGCTCTTCGTGTTTGCCTATGTAGAGAAGCGACTTCAGGAATGTTGATTCACTGAAGAAGGATAGCGACTCGCAGGCCTTCTCCAAAATGAGCCCGTGTTCAGTGTTCTGCTTGAGCTCGATCTTGCTGATGGAGTGGCACATGCATAGATATAGCCAATGAGTGACGCCCACAATAGCCTTACAAAGAGCGATGCACTCTTCTTCGTTGCCATGACAAGTGATTTTGGCTTGTATGCTGTACAGCAACTGCAGCAGACTAAGTATACATGGAGGCTTGAAGAATGACTGAAATCTGCCGATGCTCGACAACACCGCTCCGTAGGAAACCACCTGCGCGCTTAGGCAGTGCGTCAGGTAGGAGAGGAAAAGGTTGTTGGGCCCAGGACCCACTAACGCTTCCTGCAAAATGCAGTCGGCAAGGTCGTACACGTCGCCGCTTACCCCGCGGGGGAGAACGTTCTTGATGTTGATGCCCCATCTCACATCAGTCCACCTTTCTCTCCACGCTTGAAGAAGGAGCGACTTGATGCTACTTGTCTTGCTAGTGTCCATGGCAGAAATGCCGGTATCGTCGGCTAACACAGACGCTACAGTACAAAGTCGGATTTAGTACGCAAGTATGGCCACTAGAAATGCAGGTAAGTTTCCTGTAGCAGGAACCATTTAGGCAATTTCGGCATGTGAAACGCGACAAAATATTACAGCGCCAAAAGCTTTCAAGCAATTATCAAGCAATGCTAGCAATGTAATCCTGCAACAAAACGAGAACGCGCGGCGCCATGATTTGTGCCTTGTGAGACGACTAGTGAGATGTGGTTTGGTATTTTGGTAAATAATAATGCTGATAACCTTCGAAACTTGCCATTTATGAAGTTTTTTAAACTGTTTAAACCGAAATTGCCTATATATGACAGAAGAGCTGCTTACTGTTGCCGAAGTGAATGATGATGATAAAATGTGGCGGCATTTTCGAATCAACAAAAAGACTTGGTAATTAAAATTGGGCTTCCAGCGTTAATGTTTTTCTTTTAATGATGATAAAACACACAACATCGCAGGCTGCTAAACATGTAAAATATTTCTTTACAGAAGGCCCAAGGTTGAAACGCGGCACATTTTATTATTATTATTTTTTTTTTCCCTCGAGAATCAACAGACAACGGCAACAGATAATACTGCTACCTTTTCATTAGTATAACAAAAATAAAAACCGTGCTTGGATGGAATCTCTTGCGCATCGCGAGCAAAAAAAATGTAATGTTAAACTATTTCACTATAACATTGAGAGACTAAACTTGCTGCGTGATAGTTTATTGCAAATTCAAAGATACATCATGTATGGCTTTGCATGATGTGCATATACCGCACGTCCCAGTAAGGAAATTTTTAGTTCAGAAGACGATGCGTCCTAGGAGCTTACCGGAGAAATTAAATAAGGAGGGAAGGGGATACTGGCGGCGAGTTTCAGACCCACCGCCAGTATTTAAGAGGGGTCTGAGACCCCCTGCGCTTGAATGTATAAGGATCGACTGCAGGAGTACGAAGCAGACTGCCATTTTTTTTTTTGTTGGTAGTTTTCAGATCATTTCTTCTCTCTTGTTCCCGCAATTAAGCTGTGAGTTTTAATAAGAACCATTAGCATAGTTTCTAAAATCCAATACAGTGAACAATAATTTCTCCCTTTTGTAAAAAATGATGTGCGAAGCAGGCCACCAGTCGCTTTCTTTCTCCCTCCCTCTCTCTTTCCCTTTCCACCTGTGCCTGAATCACTAGAGACCCCCTTCCGGCGGAGGCAGACTTCAGTACTGCGTGTCTGACTCGGGATAAAGAGTCCTGAGTTCGATTCCGATCTCACCCTCCCATCTCAGCGGCTCCTGCCAACTCGAGCATGTCACATGGTCTCGTGACGTCACACAGTTTGCTGACCAATCAGTACCCGGTCATGTCATCTGCCAACTACCAGCTCGCATAAAGGCAGAGCGAACTGGGCCAGTATTCCGAGTTCACGTCGTTATCGAAGTGTCGCTATCTCCCCGACGTCGAGTCATCTGATTGGTGGAAACGTTGGAACATGATGTTGCCACCTCTTCCGGTTCCGGCGTTTCGGCCAATCAGATAGCTCGAGGTCACGTGAGATAGCGAGACTTCGACAACGACGCAAACTCGGAATACGGGCCTTGTTTGCGGCTAGCTACACGTACATACCTATGCAGATCGTCGCGCTGACGCAATACACTAGATGCAAAAGCTACTACATTATAATGTTTATGAACAAACAGGGAACGAAATCTGCCCATCTCTGGATTACTGCCTCCGATGTGGTGTTGCGTTTGGAACGGACAGCAAGATTTGCATCAGCAAATGCAATCCATTTGCGGTGTTCCTTTCAGGCGTGTGAAAATGTCATATATATGCAAACTGTACCTTGCTGTAAATATTTCAGCAGGCTGTTTTTCAAGACGCTTTACAAAATCTGAATTTACACTTTTTCCTGGAAGGCGACGTTTAAAATGTTTGCTGATAAACTGAGATTTTCACACCGAAACATATGTTTCAGACTGCCCTGCTGTAGCCACATTTTCAACGCCACTCAATTGATTTCAGTCACCTAAGACATCCCTTCTTCTTTCATAACACTTTGTTACACCTACCTGGGACGCCCGATAAATTGCAGAGCTTATGCCATGCAGATAGCATTGGGTTTGTTTTGGAAATCTATATATTCCCTGCATCTCCTTACGTGGGCTGTCACATCATCTTCCTATAGCCATGCGTTTCCTGCTTTTTAATCTTCCTTTCCCTCTGATGTTTTTCGTGAGTCATTGTCTTTGTTTATGCGTGTTCAACAAGGCGTCTTGAATAATAAATATACTTACACAGACGCCATTGGGAAATGCCATACTGTCCCTCTGAAAACAGCAAAGCATTCGCATATTTTTAACAAGGTAGAACAGCGCACAAGATCTACAAAAAATCTTTAGCGTTCTGGATATTGGTGGACGGTGTACCGCATTTTACACGTATTCAAGGAGTATTTCTTCGCGTAGACAACATTAAATATTTTTGGAGACTTATTTTGACATCTCTGAAAATATGTAGCGGACATTTCTGCACTTGATAACCTTCAAAATATTCATACAGATATATTTATGTTACGTGAGCAGCCATAGACATTCATTGTTTGCTGAATATTCGTGTTCGCGTGATTTTGTGAAGACTCGTGTAGAGGTAATTATCGCTGAAAAGAACAGAACACATTTAGTAAACTAGGCTAGTTCCGAGAGAGAAAGAGAGACTTTGTTTAAGAGCGCAAATTTGTGAAGGTAGTCCATTTGTCCACTTAAGTGACGTCGCGATATTCATACAGATATATTTATGTTACGTGAGCAGCCATAGACATTCATTGTTTGCTGAATATTCGTGTTCGCGTGATTTTGTGAAGACTCATGTAGAGGTAATTTTCGCTGAAAAGAACAGAACACATTTAGTAAACTAGGCTAGTTCCGAGAGAGAGAGAGACTTTGTTTAGGAGCGCAAATTTGTGAAGGTAGTCCATTTGCGCACTTAAGTGACGTCGCGCTAGTGTTCCGGTGCAGGCATTAGCGAAACTTAGTGTATATAATGTAACCAGGCGGCCAATGAGAGACAAATAACAACCACACACAAGAGTTAGCCCTCAGGACGTTTATTTTTTCTTTCTTTCGATCTTATTTAACAAGTGGCACTCTAACGCCACGACCCAGTTTTCTTATCGATACCTTTCTGAAATCGGAGTGAAAATTCAGAGGAGAATTAAATTATATTTACGGTGTGCCTTTCGAACCTAACGGGAAAATGGCATCAGGATATTGGGTGACAGAGACAGAGAGAAAGAGCGGGGGGGGGGGGGGGGGGGGGTATTCAGTTAGATGAGACAGTTTTACAATATAACTTGCGAGTACGCTTTTACAGGCTAGCATTCTGTTATTTTGCGTCGTTTCTTTGTGTCGTGTTTTTTGCGCAAAATAACAGAATGCAGTTTTACAATACTTATAAAAATGCTATGCTTATAAGGGACTATGAAATTGCCACTTGTGGTTGGCATCGACACACGCACGTCAACGAAGCCCATTCCCTCCATGCCACCTCCCTCTTTTTGTTCAAGCATATATGATTACTTTTGGAAACTAGTGACTGCTGTGCGCTGTGCGCTCGCGGAAGCTAGCAGGAGCTTCGGCGCGGCTCGTGCGGCGCAGTTAGGCCAGGCTTACGCCGGGCTCGAATAAAGACTGTTTGTTAGCAGTTCTCGGTCGGGCTTCGTCGGCTACAGCTCAACAGACTGGACACATGACAAGAAATGGACAGGATGAGCGGTAACTCGCAACTGAGGTTCACTGAGAAAAAAATAAATAAAAAATAAAGCCCTTTAGCAACAAAACTGGCATCTGTGCATTACAAAGAAAATATCAAGCCAAAACATTATCACTCCTAAAAGGTAGGCGAGATAACAACGTCGTACCAACTGGCCAAACCTTCCCCTTATTGACGGTATAATATTCATTCTAAAGCAGGGAAAATAATCCACTAGAAAACAACCACCCTAGTTTTGGATTGACGCATCAGACGTGCGCGACCTGCTCGCGACCTTGGTCGCGCTTGGAGCCGCGAGAGAAAAAAACGAAAACTAGGACGAGGAGACGCGCGACCAATCCCGCTGGCAAGCAAAAGAAAAAGAGCCAGGCGGCGCGTGCTTCAATTCAAGACGTGTCGCCACTCTCCGCGTAGCAAATTGGCCAGTTCGCTCGGCGCCACCAGAGCGCGACTTGCGCTGGCAAAGCGTAAAAATTCCAGTAACTGCAGAAACGCGTTTGAGCAAGCCGCCGGGCGTCGTCGCAGACGCTCAGCAAGATTTCGAGGCGCGGTGCGACGAACGCGGGTGGTCACGGCAGTGCCCCTGCGCACATTGCACATTAGCAGCACGTCGACCAGTACGATGGAAAGATGGCCGAGGCGCCACGGTAGATATATGTACATGGCATGATTCGGCAAGAACTGACACCATACACGCAACCGAAGGCTATAGTGGCTCAAAGTATAGAAGATGGCTATGTAAAATCAGGGGAGAATTAGCAGGCAATCCTTTAAAGAGGAAGGGAAGGTTGAGAGAAAGGTGCAGTCGGTGTTATAACGCAACAGATTTCTTGAATTTTCATTCTCCGAAAGAAGTGGGGTCCCAAATGTGGCTTTCCGCAGGAAATTTCTCTCCTTTTGGATGCAAATTGGTAGGGAGACTGTCGAACCCCTGCCCACAAGCCCCCCTGATGGGGCTGGGACAGGTATAGGTCACCGCCGCTCGCGGCGGGGGCTAGCCAGCCGCAGAATTTTTATCTGTTGTAGGCCGTCATTGCACCCGCCGCCGCTTCGGTGGTAGACAACGGCTGTTTTTTTTTTATTTTATTTATTTATTTATATACCCTAAAGGCCCTTTCAGGCATTACAT
>JAJIZL010015559.1:0-46332 GCA_023969395.1 Amblyomma maculatum
TACATGTGTTTGCCCCTGATGAAACCAGTCAAAAGCAACGTGAACATATATGGTACAGTACTGACAAAATGGTAACAGCGAACTAAACACCGCTGGTAACGGACAATGTTATGTGCTTGTAATCCTATTTACAGGTTTCCTTTCACTAGTAGCGACTTCCGGGTCGCACAACGAGCTGCAGGAGCTGCCAGGTACAAACCATAAAAGAAGTACAAAATTATACGGAACTTTAAAGATTTAAACCCCATAGAAACCATGGTTGCCGAGCCATATAACATGAGCTCCCACAGGCAATCATGCCATTAAATCCCAAAACATTCTGTTTTTACGTAATATAAAGGCATTTCTTTAAGTCTTGTTTCCTGCCACAGCTGCGCTATTGAAGCGGGAACTTGCTGCAAAAAAAGAGAAACAAAAAAGCTTACAGAAAGAAAGAAAACGTTGCATGGGGTGTGTGCAACAACCTTTTGACCACATGGCGACCAAATGCGAGCAGTGCTGAGATATATATTACAGGGTGCAGGAAATTTATTGGCGCAAATTTGTTTTACGCACAAACGTTCAGTATGATTCAGAGAAAGAAGGAAGCTTGAAGGCGTCACTTCTTCCCGGCCAGTAACAACGTTCATTTTCATCTCGATCTCGTGAAATCGCCGTTCGCTTGGCCGCAAAGAAAATCTCTTATATTATTATTCCTATTTTAGAGCGAGAAACCTATTAAATGCAGAAAAATTCAGCCGGTGCGATCACACCAGTAAAAGCCAGAGAAAAGGCGACTGTTCATAAGTAGGTTCCATCGACCTATGTACTCTTAAAACAGGAGAAGGCATTGCATTCACTGCGAAAAAATATTTATACGGCATATTTATTTTCATTTTACTCGAAATATCCGCGCTCACCAAACTTGGGTGCCAAAACTGTTAGCTTTTGTATATTTCAAAAAAAAGTAGTAATTCCTATTCGTAGCTGGAGAGTGTAAAATATCAAACGCACGCAGTGCTAAGGAAGTGAAATTTACGGTGGAAATATGGTCATTTATTCAGCCGTCAGCAGAACAGTATGGTTCTCTTTTATTAAAAACATTGAGAGCACTTCTCTTTGAGAAAAAGAAAGACCTTAAAATGGGCAGAACTCAAATATTTTGGGAAGTGGATAAGAGGCCTAAATTTCAAAATATGTAGGAACGAGGTCATCTCTCTTTATTCAGCTCGCTGTGTATGAGAAAGATTAGGATAAGTTTTTACCTACCCAGCCATCAAATAATTCCGAATTCCTGACTGCAGCTTATGCCTTCCTTAACATATAAACAAAACATCTCTTTCTCACAAAGTTTTTCTACTAATTTCGTTTCTGATGTCCTCCACTTGACATCTTTTTACAGAAAACTGTACAGCAAGTAGTGGACAAATCTGCCTTTGCCATTTGTACCATTGTTTATCTCGGTATACCACGGCATGAACTGCGTAGGCTGGCGATAAGTTCTCATTTTGCAAACACACTAATGAAAAACAGGCGCCTAGCAGCTTACTGTCCCTGTCTTGTCACGCAATTTTTCTTATCTTATATTACATTAAGAGAAATGTTTGTGTCGTGTATTGCGCTCCAACGATGTTTCAGTATGCATTGGCATGTCAAGAAAGAGGCGCTTTACGTCCGCGGCTGATCTAGGCATCGATGATCGCTACGTAGCAGCTGCTGCTATCTGCCAGATGTGTTCTAACTCTGATTTGCGTTGCAGTTTTGTTTTGAAAGAGTGCTTTCTCGCTCCAGTGCTCTCCATTTACGCCCCCCCCCCCCCCCATTCCCCAATAAGAATAGAGGCCGCCCCTAATTTATTCCAACGGATGACAGGTTATGTCTCGGACGGAAAGGATGGAAACATATGTTTGTCGGCCTTCAGCGTAAATGGCGCGACACGCTGCAGGCGTACGGGGGCAACTATGCAGAAGAGGTGTTAACATGGCCTGGCAGAAACAGGGGCCGCTTGATTATGCTTACTGTTGTAACGAACGTATTATGTATTTATAGCTTAGCTGGTCTCTTGATTTTTTCATTGTTCCTTAAAGGACCTAGTCAAAACATTTGACAGCGCACGTGAGTTAATTCATGCATCTAAATAAAATAATCACAAATTACGGGATGCGATCATGTGCGAAATGAATGGTTTAGGGTAATACAGTGAGAAAAGCCACAGCTAGGTACTGAGAGCATAATAATAAAAAGAAAAGCGAAAACGTGCATGGTTGGTAAAATGTTCTCAGGCCGAAGGCACTGTTTTTTTTTCTTTCTTGCATTTAGTGACACCTCAAATGTCAGTACGTTGCCACTAATCTCAGATATGAAAATATTACTTCTAGCTAGTGGTTAAGAACTTCCAGGCTAGAGTTGTCAGAACAGACCTCGCTTGCTAGGCACTTCTGATAATGCTTATTTATTCATTTACATTTTCTTTATTGAAAATGAGCAGGACACCTTAAATTGGGCATTGTTTAACGTGCAAAGTCGAATGACCTTGCATTTTTAGGCGGGAGAATTAACACCATACGGAAAGCTGCCTTAAACGTGAACGTTGTGTCGCGGGCAGCGCTCTACGAGAATTGTTTCTGTTTTCGCTGCAGGATTTTCTGACTTCCAGCTACGTCAGTGTGCACTGCTTGACCAATTTCGGTATAGTTTTTTTTTACCTCAGCGCCCCTTTCTGTACAGTGGCAGTTTTGTATTTTAAAGAATACAACGAAAAGTTAATCAGGTGGATACCTAATCACAATCTCGTAGATAAAACTTCAACAGTCGTAAACAAAAATTGTTACTCAACATTAGTAATTGCTACAGCGATTATTTAATTTATTGTAGGAATATTTGCACTGTCTGTAGCATTGGTAACATTTGCCTTTTCTCCACAAGACAACGCTGCTGCAGAGCTAGGAAACGCGCTGACACACGCCTACACGTCACGTCACCAAAGGTGCAGGCACCGCGATCTCTGCCAGCTGGCCATTTCGACCCGAGCACACACCCAAAAAGATCGATACATAAGAATGACGTGCAATGGAGAATAATGTGACAAGGCGCCTGTATATCCTCCGAGATTCTCACATAGAAACCTGGGGATTTACTTCGAAAGTATGCTAATGTATTCTGCCCGAAGTGGAGAGCCACCTCTGTGGCGAGGAATCGATAAGTTCTGCTCGGGGCAGATAAAGAAACTCCCTTTATTTGTTCCAAACGGTTAGCGGAGGGCCAAAATAAAGAAAACTCCGGAAATGCAGAGCTGGTATAATAGCCTTTACTTCACCAATACTGGTCGTTGGGGTTATGCATTAATATCTGCTCTCTATGAAATAGACTTAATAGACAAGCAACCAGGAGATTTCGCAACGACATATTCTCTGCAATATCATTTACTTAATATGTTTGTTTTTGGCAGGACTGAGGCTGATTCTGCTGAGCTCATGGTATAACGTCGAGTGTACAGAGGAGGGGTGGGAAGAGATGGAGAGGGGAAGAAGGCTGGCAATCTAGGGGCTTAACAGTCATTATTCGTCATAGGAAAGTTGTGCGCAGTGTTTCCTTGAACGAAATTCTCACGCGTTTTCCACGCATGTTGCAGTGACTCAGGTTTAACAGTGCGTTAGAACAGAATCTTGCACTGCACATTTTTGTGCCATGAATAGAGGAAGAAAATTGAGCTGCAGTTAGCAACGTGTACCGGCAGCCCTGACTCCTGAATAAAAGAGTAGTCCGCATACGCGAATGGTGAATTTTTGAAAAACCATAGCCTTTGTACTGAGATTTGAAGCAGCAGAAGTTCAAGAGCATTGTCTTCTCTTTTTTTCTATTGTACTACTAGCATGCCTCGAATGTTTCTCAATCTGATTGTTATATTCGCTCGACATAGTGTCCGATAAATAGGATATCCTGCAAGCGCGGTGTGAGCCGTTTATGCCAAATAGTATAAACAATGGTGTCGGGTCGTGAGCGCCACGTATACGATATTGTGATGCCACTTCAGAATTATCGCATGAAATTGCGGTGAGAGTATTATCTGGAATCTCCCTTAGCTGCCTGTTTTGCTTTTATCTTGTTGGGTTCTAGCTTTCTCTCTAGCTGTTCCGTTTTGTCTTAAAGCTTTAGTGCGAGGAATGAGTTGGCTGGGCCCTTTAACTGCGTGTGAATGATCGGGCGACCTCTTTTGCTTTCTTATATTTCAGAAAAGAGCTGTTTATAGGAAATTTGGACTGCTAATTTTTTTCCATCGCTCCTTTTTTTGTGCCATCTGTATTTGATTTCTTGCTTACGGAGTGCTGCCTTTACAACAACGTTATACATGCTTTGCACAACATTTAACAATATCCACCAACCCCATTTTATGCACCAGCACGTGTCGCCTTTCCTACCTTATTCAACGCTATTGCTGTACCTTTCTTCGTGGCTCTTCCTGTTACATGTCTTTTCTAATTTCCTAGTGTCAACTTTTGCTCTCTTCAAGGCCTCCTCTCCCGTGAGCACGTTCGCAATGTTGCTTCTAGCAATGGCACACTCGTAAGGTTGTAGTGTGAATACAGTAGTGCGTAGCAGATAGCAGTGAACATCACTTTTGGCTGAGTGCGGTTGATTCTTTCGTAACGTGGTAGAAAGCAATCTGCTGCCCTCCTGGGTTTGGGGATTCTCTGGAACATGGCTTTATTTCAGGTCTTGTTTTCTCAAGCCAGCCCGTGTATATCGCCACAAGTATGACATGGATGCTATCCGCCTGGTATAGGTAAAAACGTCCCCGGAAAAATGTCCCCGGATGATACGGCCCAGAAGAAAACGTCCCCGGAAGAAACGGCCTCTGAGGAACCGGCAACTAGGAAAAAACGTCCCCAAGCCAAAAACTGGCTCTAAAAATGATTTCTTGCGGAACTCATATGAGAAAAAGGTACACATTTTATGGCATTCTTCCTTTGCTTTGAGTTAAATGTATTAATCAATTAGAGCCTACGCCCTTAGGGCGCCCGAGATGTTTACAAGAATAGCGTAAAACCATTGAAAAGAGCCATCTGACTTTTTATACGTTGCGTGGTTCCGACTTTGTAGATCGCCGCAATTATAAGATGTCTACTCAGCTCGGTAATTCTTTCCACTGAAAACGTTACAAGTGGATTGGCGCGCGGTATTACTTTGGGGAACCGCCCAAAGCAGAAGACATCACTAGACTTACCTCCCAGACCTTCTGGTGACGAGGTTCAACCGTTCTTCTGTATGGTGAGTGTAGAATTGTTATGAGTGAGGATGGTGTAAGCCCAAGACAAGGCTTAACCGGTCGTGCATCATGGCAACCCTAAAACATTGTTCGAAGCTTCTGGTCTGGTCCGGTAAAGCCGGTGGTCAGGTCGCCTTTTCTCCGCAAACAAAGCGAAGACAAGGTGCTGTCACTGTATTACCGCTGCTATAATTTTTTTTTGTTACGAATGTCCGCAGCATCAGTGGGATGTACGCGCTTAATTTCAAGCCTACAGGTGAAACCGCTGTAATAAATTTAACATACGCAATTCATCATTGCAGCTCACGGGGTAACTCCGACTACGTCCTATAGCGCAAGATGTCAGTCCACATTCGGGGACATTTTTTTCTATTTCTCAAATAGGGACACTTTTTTTTCCGAGAACGTTTCTTCCGGGGCCAATTTTTCCGTGGACATTTACTCCCGGGACATTTCACGCGGATATTTTTACCGGATCCCGCTATCCGCCACAAGCGGCTGTGTTGACGCTGAAACAACTTATAAATGTGCGCTTCCTGTTTCTAGCATTCTATTCTAACTCGGCAATTATGCTGATTATGGTTAGCACGCTGGATGAGTCTATACTTTACTTCTCATCCTTTTTTTCATGCTTTCAGTTTAAAAAATGTGGACATAATTCCTCATTAGCTTAGCTGATTATATTTTGCCGCTTGTGTGAAATTGAAAGCTGAGGGAATTGGGAGGCCGGTGTGCTAGGACGACCGGTGAAGAATTACGGACCTAAATGGTATTGCGAGATAAAGATACTTGCGGCAGCACGCTCGTCACCTCCACAGATACAAAGCGTGGGTACGAAGGTAAGACGTCACCATACGCCATTTTCAACCACAACTTTGGAGAGTTTTCGAACACAGTAATAGTGCGAGATATTTATTGTAATCAAGTACAAAACTAAGAAATATGTATTATAAAATAAAATGCGTAAATAAAATGTCGCAATTGGAAGTTCCTGATTGTATACACGCATTTCGTCCTTTTAAAGGGGCTAGTTGGCTGTTCATAATAATTAAAGCAGTGCGCTAACTTGACAAAACAGACAAACGGAATCAAAAATTTATTTTATTCTCTTTGTCTGTTTTGTAAAGTTAGGGCACTCCTTTAATTACCATGGCAATTGGACACGCTGTCTAGGATAAAAAATGTATTGTTTTTGTCTAGTAGTAAATCCTAAAATACCTTCTTCGAAAAATGGTGCGCAGGCTTCAAGAACAAAATTCGCCAGTTTAGATGGCACTCCGGATTAGTCTAAAGCTTCAATTCTACAAAAAAAAATTAGCAAACCCTGCTGTGCCCTTCTCCAGATTATGTCATTGATACCTGCACATAATTCATATGCCATTAAGGGCTCTTTTTCCTCCCACTTTTTTCTTTGTCTTTCCCAGTGGTATGTGACATTTACTTGTTCCGCGTCTATGCTGACTATTTCGGTCTGTAGTTCTGCTTTAGCACTGATCAGTTTCCTGCTCTCTTCTGAAAACCTGCTCCCATTACGACTGTTTCTTTGCTTCGTTGCTGAAGCTTGCTATTAGTTTTGGTGTTTCCCGTATTTTTCTTTTGAAAAGTATTGCAACTTGAAAACTTACTCGATTTGTAAACTGTTTTCATCAAGCCAAAATTTTTTCTAAATTTTCAAATCTAGGTAGGTAAATTCAAATTATACGCAAGTCAAAAACAAGGAACTACAAGAAAATTAGCGAACTAGACCCAGTCTAGCACTCTAGCCACTAAGGCCTCTGAGGCGACGTCAAGTACGGAAATGTTAGTAGTACCACCTAAACTGCATTAATGGGAACATTAATTCTATTGTATACTCCCCTGATTTAAATTATGCTCATGGCATCTTTTATGAATGTCCATAATTCGTCTTTGTTGCATTAGCACAATATTATCTGGCTCAATAGGAACAGAAATAAATTCGCCCTTGTGTCATATTGCCGCGAACCAATTAAATCTGCATTTATTCTTTTTTCGACATCCATCGAAATGCGGCTTTATCACTCTTATTCTAGCACGCGTATCAATTCTGTGTTCTTTATTTGATCATGCTCGTTCTCGGGAGAAACCGCTTCATCAGTTTTTTTTTTTTTTTTTTTTTTTGTCGCGCAAGATGCTCCGAGATGTTTCTCGAAGATGCTGGTCACTTACGTATGTTTTTGCGATGTTCGAGGTTGTGCTAGTCACAGTTTGTGTTTTATATCGATTTTTCTTTGCAGCCTTTATATCGAGTGCTGACGCGTAAACACGGCATTTTTTGTTCGAAGACCGCCGAACACGATTGCTGCTATCGCCGCCGCCAGATCGCTGAGTTCTTTTGCGGGCGCAATTAAGCCAAATAAATAGTTTTTCTAATGACCTCCCAGGCTCTTCATTTGTGTCATCGACATTGTCACCACCACGCGACAATATTTAAGGTCCAATATCCCCTTCGTGGTGAATTAGGATGCTATATGCATTTTTCTCTACTCGTGGCATCTTCTAAACCCAGAAGCATGAAGCATGCAGAGTGGAACGCTCTTTGGCGCAATGTGCTTGACATTTATTCAGTAGATTAAAATTTACATCATCATAAACTGCAGCATTCGTCTTTGCAATCGCATAGAAAGATTCTTTTTTACTTCCTCAGTCCTTTAGTTTGGGCTGTACAGTTTTTCAACTGCTGTGGGTCTCCGCGTATCTATTTTAATTGCTTGATATAAGTTTATCAATACATTTTGCCTATAATACCTTACTGACCAAGGCAAAATAGGATGAATACAATGTAAAAAAAAGCTGAAGTGCATAAGAAATAGCCCGAAGGCAAGAAGAAGAGGGGACAAGAAAGAGTGCTGTCTCAGAACTAATCTTTATTTGGCAAATACGTGCGCAATAAAAAAGAGAGCGGTGGCAGAACAGCCAGATGCATTCAAACCTCACATGGTGTAAAGGGCCTTAAAAGCGATAAAACACTAAACAGGTGATAAGGCTAAAACATGATGGAACTGAAAAGTGTAAAATAATCACTTGGTCTGGACGAAGCATTTAACGACAAAAGAACAGGAACGATAAATGAATCAGAAATGCGAGGAAGCATTGTCGGGAAAATCAGATGAGTCAATGCGGCATCGCATAAATGTCCGAAGAGCGATGAAGCAAAAACAGGGCGAAAGACAAAAAGAAGATGACAACTCAAAATAAATTCGTTGTTCTTGACAAAATATACAACAAATAAATACATGGGCAATGAGTGAGTCAGTCATGCGCGGTCAATAAATAAATTTAGCAAACGACTTCTAACAAGGCACGTTCGCTCTCATAGACAGACTTCGACGCTTCGCTCACACACGCTAAGCATTTTGGTTTATAAAAAAAAGTCTCCTTTATTTCACAGCATAGGCTGTCTCGGCTTCTATCCAGAATGACGGTATCAAGTAACGGAGACGTGCATTTACATTTGCTGCAGTGAACCGCAAGATTGGACCGCGTCTCTTTTGAGCAGCAATTCGTATTCCCTCAAACGTTCATTCAAGCACCTTCCCGTTTGTCCTATATATGGAATCTGGTTAACGGGATCCAAGTGTTAACAGAAGTCCCTGTAGATATACTCCTTATCAGGACCCTTTGGAATGCTTGTCTCTTTTCAAGAAATGTGTGTCTGCACTGAACCTGCTTTAGGCGCTGACTAATCATTCACCCTGCATTCTAGTTTTTCCTGCTGCTGCCGCTTTATTTCTTTTTCAGGCCACAGCATCACTAAATCAGGGCTGAAAAGTTCATAATAAGGAATATATATTTTTTTCACTCCTTGACCTACTTTCTTCTCATCCACCCTTCGCCTGGTCATCTTTTCTTCTTTAGAAGCAAAAGCGTATTTAAACCCCTGCCAGTGATGATCAGTTTGGCCAGTCGAAGACAAACCGACCTGTCGAAACGTTGGCTGGACCTGCGAACTGAAGTTTCCCCTCTGTAACCTCGTTCAGTGCGCTCTCATACAAGTTATTGGTGTCACTTGTATTTGTCCTTTGTTGGCGCTTCTTTATTTCATAATAAGCACAAGCTAGCCCAGCAAAATGTTCTACTGGAGAACATAAATACTGCATTTTGTATGTAGGATGGAGAACACAGAATCCAACTTAAAGAGAAGCACTGAAGCCAGTAGGCGCACCATTGGTCCACATGCAGCTCCTGAATATTTTTCAGCTGCAACAAGGTCAATGCTGTGAGCTCCCACGTGGCATGTCCTGCAGACATAATATAATGCCGCCATATAAGCAATTGAGCAATATGGCCAGAACAAAATGTGGCGCAAATGTGAATAAATAAAACAAGCTCTGTGGCTTTTCACACATGAACCATATTTTTCATTTTTCAATTTTTTCTTGAACCTTTTTTTCTATTATGCCCCGATACGTATACCACAACAAAACATTAGCTTCCCGTTCTAGTCTGTGCGACAATTTTTGTTGCATTTACATTTTTTTATTGAACAAATTCGTCAATTACACACTATATTTTCTTAACTAGCAACACCATGCATTGTCTTTTCAGTCCGAGCATTTTCCCGCCTTTGAATCCTCTTTTTAAAATTTATTTCTTTAATTCAACGACGAATTACCGTGATTGTATTAACTTGTCTTCGCCAATCATAAAACACTCAGTCATCTATGACTGGACGCACAAATTACCATGATCAATATTTCTTGTCTATTCCTCTATTATTTACAGCACGCTGTGCAAACTAGTAGTAAGACTATTGCTAGCTATATTATTGTTACTACTATTACACCGATAGCCTTTCGACCGAAGGTGCTGTATAAGCTCTTGCTTAAACTGAAGACAGTGTGAAAGAAACGCAAAGCGGCCGGATGCACAAACCAGCGGCTACCGCTTAGGTAGAAGATAAAGAAAATTTGCCTCAAATATTGTGTTTGAGCAGTGTATTTCACATAAAACTGAAATGCAGTCCATAAACGGGTACGACGGCAAAAATTTACATGTGCGAAGAAACCTCTAATCGAGATGAAAAGCGAACAAACGCATTCTTCTTGCCTTTCGAACTTGTTAAATTTTATATCTCACAGGACGCAGAGGTTCTAAACAATATGCGCTAGTAATCTTTAACATACATGCATGGCTTACAGGTATAAATCCAGACAGCATTCGCCAACGACCGACGATGGCCGATGAGCGGCAGCTCGTCAGCAGACAACCTGGCCGGAATTCGGTGCTCTGCCGAATGACGGCCTATGATTGGCCATATGCCAGGTTGGGCGGAAGTTGGCCATCAACCAAGGCCCAAGCTCGGGCACCCGACTGAATGTCGACCAATTCGGCCATGGTAGCTCGGCCGTAGGGCGGCCCATGGTCGGCCACGTACCAGGTTCGGAAACGTCGGCCAGCGTCCATGGCCCGAGCTTGTAACCCCGACTGAATGCTGACCTGTTTGGCAACTGTTGCTAGGGCATTTGGCGGCCCATGGTCGGCCGCGTGCCATGTTGGCCACGAAGCCGGCTAGCACTCATGACCCAACATCCCTATACTGGAAGACAATTACAGCCATAATTACAACAATGTGAGAGCAGCTGGATCTACCTAATCTCTAGTACAAATCCAGTTGTGAGTGAGAACGCGCATACAAAACGAAACCATGTGGTCATAGCATGATCATGTGACATTAAATTAGTGATTATAAGTTACCTTTTTCATTGCCGAGAATGAATACGTTTCCTCAAGGGAAGTTGATCAAACAAATGACGATGTTTCCAGTAACGTTTTTGTTCAGCGCTTTCGCATTATCCTTAAAGCACTTCGCGCTGCATCGTCTATTTACCGGGGAATGGACCAAATACACTGTTCTTTCTAAACATTAGCCCTGGAAAATGAAACGCTGGCAGACTTTCAAAGTTACCGTTTTAGTTTTTGGTATTCACACGGTGGTAAAAAAAGGAAAACAAACGGCAGTCTCTCGCGCAGAATGCGAGCATGACATGCCCCTGTACACTTATGTGGCGCACAACACATATATCGGCAATAAACAACAAATTAGTTTGTTCTGCCAATTAGTTTAGAGTTTGATCATTCCAACCGCACTGCGCGGTGGAAAGGAATGAATAGTAAAGTGTTTCAACGTAAGATTGAAAAAAAGTTGGTCGGTCGACCCTTTATATTCAATTTAAAACTCTATATAATTTCGCCTGGTTTGCAATTGGTTTTGTGCCAAAAGTTTTTTCGGAGCACACGAAATTAATAACGAAGAGGCGGAGTTCCACGCATATCTTCTCTGCTCTTTTGGACAACTTTGGTTATGAATTACACAAAATATGCTAAGGTGGCTGAAAATTTTCGGACTAAATGTATGATGTTTTTATTTATACTGAAAGGGGGTGTTTACTGTCCTTTAACAGGAATAATAGCCCTCTCCAAGTTGCACAAAGAACCACACAAGAGCACAGCCAGTCTAGGTCTTCCACAAGCGAGCTCGAGCAGCGCAGCGGCACTTTGTCGTCCTTATCCTCGTCTTCGTGGTATTCTCGCCTACTTCGTCCTTGTCTTCGTATATCCTCGTGTAGTTCACTACAATTTCCCCCGGGGCGAGGTGGAGCCATCCTGGCGACCTATGGTGAGGGCAAGAGGAGCGGATCGTAGTACGTTTTAAGGCGGCTCACGTGCACAGTTTCGCGGCCGCGATGACGCATGTCCGAAGAGGTAGTGAGTGGCTCCACGATGTAATTCACAGGGGAGGTTTGACGGATAATGCGGTAGGGGCCGTGATTCAGTTCAGTTCAGGCGTTCAGTCGTGTCCGACTCTTCGTGACCCTATGGACCATGTCACGCCACGCTTTCCGGTCTCTCACTATCTTCTTAACATCACATAGCTTCATCTGCAATGCCTCGAGAATGCCATCTAACCATCGCGTTCGCTGCCTACCCCTTCTCCGGCGACCCTCAACCTTTCCCAACATCAAATCTTTCTCCAGCGACTCCTCTCTTCTCATCAGATGACCAAAGTAGCTGAGCTTTAACTTTAGAATTTGACCCTCCAATGAGCAGTCAGGGTTTATGGTCGACAATATCGACTGATTTGATCTTCTGGCAGTCCAAGGAACTCTTAAGAATTTTCGCCAGCACCACAATTCAAACGCGTCAATTCTTCGGCGGTCAGCCTTTTTCACAGTCCAACTCTCGCATCCATACATCACAACTTGACAGGTGTGACTGCTCTCCCATCGAGCGCCAGCTATCCTGAGGGAAACTTCGGAGGGAACCAGCTACTAGATGGTTCGATTGGTCTTTCGCCCCTATACCCGGATCGGACGATCGATTTGCACGTCAGAATCGCTTCGGACCTCCACCAGAGTTTCCTCTGGCCTCGTCCTGCCCGGGCATAGTTCACCCGGGCAGGACGAGGCCGTGATACTCGGTTCGAAATTTTGATGACAGTCCCGGTGGGGTGCCGGGAACCCAAAGCCAAACAAGGGATCCTGCAGGAAAAACGTGTGGCGTCTCATCTTTGTCGTGGGGATGCTTTTGGCGGCCTTGAGATTCCGATGTAAAACACCGGGCCAACTGGCGACATTCCTCCGCATGTTTGGCAACGTCTGAAAGGAGAGTACACTCGGAGGAGTCAGGACGATATGGTAAAATAGTGTCCATCGTGGACGACGCCTCACGCCCATAAAGGAGGAAAAAAGGGCTAAATCCAGTAGTTGACTGCGTGGCGGTGTTGTAACCGTATGTCACGAAAGGAAGAACAGCGTCCCAGTTCGTCTGATCGGCGGCAACGTACATCGTCAGCATATTTCCGAGAGTACGATTGAAGCGCTCAGTCAGCCCGTTAGTTTGAGGGTGGTAGGCCGTTGTGGTCCGATGTATGATGCGACATTCGGCCAGTAGAGCTTCAACGACGTTGGATAGGAAGACGCGTCCTCGGTCACTTAGCAGCTCTCGCGGTGCGCCGTGGCGAAGAACAAAATGATGGAGTAAGAACAGGGCAACTTCACGGGCAGTAGCGGCGGGTAAAGCGGCGGTCTCGGCATACCGGGTGAGGTGGTCGATGCCGACGATAATCCACCGGTTCCCAGAAGCCGTGCAGGGAAGTGGCCCGTAAAGGTCAACGCCAATGCGGTCAAAAGGGCGGGCCGGGCATGGAAGTGGTTGTAAGGGGCCAGAAGCACGAGGTGTGGATGACTTCCGGCGCTGACAGGCAATGCAGGAGCGGACGTATTTGCGAATATAACCGTACATGCCGCGCTAATAGTAGCGTTGAGAGATTCTTTGAAACGTCTTGACGACACCAGGATGGGCACACTGAGGGTCGGCATGGAAAGAGGCGCAGATTTCATGTCGTAAATGGCGAGGAATGACGAGAAGCCATCGTCGACCATCAGTCATATAATTGCGGCGGTAGAGAAGACCATCTCGTAGGGCAAAGTGTGGTGTTTGACGGCGTAAAGCCCGAGAAGGTGCAGCAGCGTTAGAAGTGGACACGACGTCGATAAGAGAGGCGAGCAACGGGTCTTTGCGCTGCTCCGCAGGCATGTCAGCGATGGTTAGAGAGGAGAGGACGGGATCAGCCGCCGTAGAGCAAGCAGGTTCGTTGAAGAGGGGAGAACGAGACAGTGCGTCGGCGTCCATGTGTTTACGGCCAGAGCGATATATAACGCGGATGTCAAATTCCTGTAGGCGGAGAGCCCATCGTGCGAGGCGGCCGGACGGGTCTTTAAGAGAGGACAGCCAACATAACGCGTGGTGGTCCGTGACGACGTCAAACTGGCGACCGTAAAGGTAGGGTCGGAATTTCGTCAATGCCCACACAATTGCCAAACACTCCTTTTCCGTAACTGAGTAGTTGCATTCGGCTTTAGAGAGGACACGACTCGCGTACGCGACGACGTATTCGTGAAAACCGTTTTTCCGTTGTGCCAAGACAGCTCCGAGGCCAACGCCACTCGCATCAGTATGGACCTCGGTGGGTGCTGTCGGGTCGTAGTGGCGAAGTCAAAAGACGGCGCATTGCGTTGAACGCTTCGTCGCACTCGACCGACCACGCAGTTAAGTCATTTTTTCCTCCGAGTAGTTTCGTCAGGGGCGCAATTATTGAAGCGAAATTCTGCACGAAGCGCCGAAAATAGGAGCATAGACCTATGAAGCTTCGAAGTTGCTTGAGCGAAACCGGCTTAGGAAACTCCGCCACTGCGCGCAGCTTGGCCGGATCAGGGCGAACACCTTCCTTAGAGACGATGTGCCCCAAAATAGTCAACTCCCTGGCACCGAAGTGACACTTCTTGAGATTCAGTTGCAGGCCGGCGTCAGTAAGGCAAACCAAAACTTGCCGCAAGCGCTCTAGGTGCGTAGCGAAGTCGGTGGAAAAGACAACAATGTCGTCCAAGTAGCAGAGGCAGATGTGCCACTTGAACTTCCGCAAGATGTTATCCATCATCCTTTCGAATGTGGCGGGCGCATTGCACAGACCGAAGGGCATCACATTAAATTCATAGAGGCCATCCGGCGTCACAAATGCGGTCTTCTCTCTGTCACAGGCGGCCATTGGTACTTGCCAGTAACCTGAACGTAAATCAAGAGATGAAAAGTACTCGGCACCTTGGAGGCAATCAAGAGCGTCGTCTATACGCGGAAGGGGGTAATTGTCCTTGTGGGTAATTTTGTTGAGGCGCCGGTAGTCGATACAAAAGCGAAACGAGCCATCTTTCTTTTTCACTAGCACCACTGGTGAAGACCAGGGGCTTTGTGATGGACGGATTACACCACGTTGTAGCATGTCCTCAACTTGCTCATTGATCACGCGACGCTCTGCCGCTGACACACGATAGGGGCGCTGTCGAAAAGGCGAGTTAGAGCCGGTCTGAATGTGATGCGCGACTGTGGAAGTACGGCCTAGAGGTGTGTGGGCGGCGTCGAAGGCGAAGCGAAATGTCTGTAAAAGGGCCACAAGCTGAGTCCGGTAGGTGGAAGGAAGAGCGTCATCGATGGCGGTTCGGAAGAAGTCGTCTGGCAACGAATCAGGCGTCGGATCGGACTGCAGAGCATCAATGTAGTTGCTGCGGTAGGTCTCGGAGGCGTTCAGGTCAGAGAGAAGGTGGGCTGGTTGAATAGAACCCGGAGATTCCCCACGTAGCAGAGTAATCGGGTGCGGAGACGGATTGTAGATGAGTAGCTTCGTGAAGCCACCGTGAACATCGAGAACAGCAGATGGCAGCGGCAGGTGCTTGCGGTGGATGAAGGATGGAGACGGCGTAAATAAAACACTAACGTCTGACACAGCAGGACACAAAAGAGGCACAAGGGCACAAGCCTCTGGTGCTACGTCGACATCTTCAGCGATGGTGAGCTTTTGAGGACACACTGAACGGTTGTCGTCGGGAAGTGCGTCGCACAGTGCAGAAAATTCTACTTCAGCTCGGGCGCAATCGATCACGGCGTTATGTTTAGACAAGAAGTCCCATCCGAGGATCACGTCGTGGGAACAAGATGACAAAACGACGAACTCGACACTGTACAAAATACCTTCAATGACGACACGCGCTGTACATGCTGCTAAAGGTGCAATTCTCTCTTCACTGGCAGTGCGGAGTGACAAACCGTTAAATGACGTCGTAACTTTTCGTAATCGTCGGCAGAGTTGGTCATGAATCACTGACACTGCAGCACCCGTATCGACCAGCGCATATACGGACAGACCATCGATAGAAATCATTATAACGTTCGTGGGAGAAATATGAGGCCTTGAGCTTTCCGCAGAGTACGCAGTTCTTGCCTCAGGAACCGCGGAGCTTAGTTTCCCTCATCAGCAGGGGGTGGTCGCCGGCGCATTGGTGACAGTGACCTGCGACGTGGAGAAGGAGAACGATTGGTCGTGTACGAACGCTGTTCGGCGGCGTATGCAGGAGAAGACGGAGCAGAACGAAGCAGCGGTGGGGAGTACTCCGAAGACGCACAGTCATGCGGCGCGCAGTCATGCGGCGACGGCACCGACGGGCCACGTGTCCAGGGCAACCACAGTAGTAACAAATTGGGCGATTGTCAGAAGTACGCCACGGGTTGTAATAGCGCGGAGTCGCAGGATGAAGTGGAGCCGTTTGAGGAAGCGGTGCATGGCGTAGGACAGGCTGCACGGGTGGTAACGGCTCAGGCGGAGGCCGCGCAGCCATTGCCGCGTAGGTCAAAGGGGCTGGGACAGACGGTTGGCTATATTGTATTGGTGCTCCGACGTATGTCAAAGGAGCGACGGCAGGAGCTTCAGGAAGCGTAGGAAGTGCTTCTGCGACTTGTTCGCGGATGACTTGCTGCAACTTTGGCGCCAAAGAAGAGGAAGCGTCAGGACGGTGGGGAACGAGGGACAGTTGACGGGCAACTTCTTCTCGAATGAACTGCTTGATTTGTTGCAGCAAGGGGGTCTGTTCTGCGTCAGCTGTTAAAGCTGCAAGAGGCTCCTGGTGTGAGAGCGAAGAACGAGTGATTTGACGGCGCTTGCGTAATTCCTCAAAATTTTGGCATGCATTGATGACGTCGACCACGGTTGCTGGGTTTCTGGCCAGAAGCATCTGGCACGCGTCATCGTCGATTCCCTGTAAAATATGACTAATCTTGGCCTGTTCTGTCATTGAAGCGTCCACGCGCTTGCACAGATCTACAACATCTTCAATATAACTCGTAAAATTTTCGCCGGGTAGCTGTGCACGGCGGCGCAAGCGTTGCTCAGCGCGCAGCTTGCGCACTGCAGGCCTACCGAAGATACCGGAAAAAGTAGTCTTGAAAGCAGACCACGAGGAGATATCGGCCTCGTGGTTGCGGAACCACAGGTTGGCAACGTCCGTCAGGTAGAATATCACGTTATTTAATTTGAGACTGTCGTCCCATTTGTTGTGCGTACTGACCCGCTCATATGATGACAGCCAATCTTCCACGTCGTGGTCGCCGGTTCCGCTGAAGATACACTGTAAAAACAAAAACACCTTTTTGGGCATTTGTCTGATTCAAAACACCCTTACACCCTGAGTCTAGGGTGTTCGTGCCATTGGAAATCACCTCTTGCATGCCAAAGGGGTGCTTTGGCTGGAGAATATGCCTTAGGGTGTTACGGGCAAGCAATATCACCTAACATGCCGGGGGTATATGGCTGCGTAACTTCGTAGCCTTTTATACACAAGCGGCGCTGCTAATATAACCCAAAACCTAAATAAAGCACCAAAAGTAACGCTAAAATTAAAATTACACACGAGTGCTTTCTAAAAATGAAATAGAAACTGAAACAAAATTTCACCGCCAGGAGGCTGCCGGTAGCTACGAACGCTCTTTTCAAATTTCACAATTTGGCCGTTAGCATTGTGGGGTGCGTTTCGACCACGTTTCGGCGAATGCTGAATGTGCTTCTTCGATTGTGTACCCTCGGGAAATGTGTTGCATTTCCCATGCATATGTGTTACAGAAGGGTGTACGCTTGTGAAGTGCCTTCTACATGTGGTGTTTAACGCAAACTGGCATTTATCGTGTCGACAAGTGTCCGGAGTTCTTTTTGCTTTGCTCAGGCCGAAGGACTGCTGCAGCGCTTTATGTTTGAGATGTTCGAAAGAAGAAGGCATGGACAATTTTTGTTTTCTGCGTGACTAAGAGGTATATGCGCCGACTACATTGCACTCGCGCTGAAATCGCACTGGTTGGTTCCGTGCCGGTGATACGAAGGCGGACAGCGTACTTTGCGGCTGACGCAATCGTCTGTGAAGGTAAGCCTATTCTCACGCATATTGCGCTTTGTGGGAACAGTGTCCTACCGGATTGCTGCATTCTGTGTCTTTTTGTGCCGGAACGCTCCAGAATGTGCTGAAATGAAAACGTGAGACACGCGCTTGTTTTCACCTGGCTGCCAAAATGACATCGCACATGTGGTAGATGTCGCGGCGAGTTGCACAGATTTCGCGCAAGAACATCAGTCTAAACTTTCTTGAACAGAAATAATGCATGTGCTACGTTTCCTTGCATTTTGTACACGCAGGAGGTTCACGAAACGATTTTCGTTTCTTGACAGTTTGATACTTGTGCTCAGTTCGCAACGACTCGGTTTTGTTCTACTGTTTCCGTTCGTGCGGCAAGGTCATGTTGGCGTACTACCTTAATTCTCCTAGCACTCTCGACTCCCCCTCCCCCCTCCTCCCTTATCTCTTACACTTCGCGCTCGCTCTCCTGAAACCTCTTTCATGCTTCGTCGTCATCTTTCACTCGGAGCGGTGCGACCCCCCCCCTTTTTTTTTTATTTACTCGGAGCATAGGCGCGCACCGTCCTGCTGCTCGGGAAGCGTCCTCCCGCAGCCCTTCTGTTTAAACTTTTTGTTCGAGGAGGCTATGTTCGTTCTCGGCGGCCGTTCAGCGCGGCACGCCTGTGCGCTCGTGCTCTCGGCATCGAAGTGCGCTGGTCGGCCGGCCTGGTTGCATAATAGTTTATTCCAAACTGCGTAAATTATATGCCGCTATCATCAGCCTATGTTAACTTCCCCGCGTCTGGATTTGCCTTTTTTAATCACAATGGGAGCATTTTTCATTTTACGGGGACCATATTTTGCGGTTGCATGGAGTGTGAATTTGCATTTTTATTATGCTGCTTTTGTTATGGCGTTTACTTTTGCTCTCGAAGAAACATTTAGGTACGTATTTTATTTTCACCAAGACTTCAATTAAGGCACTTGTACACGTGCTACGTCAGCTGATGTGGTTCAAACCATCCAGTTTTCATTATTTTTGTGGTCACATTTCAACATAACTGTTTGACCGCATTACTTGATTTTTGTAGTGTCTTTAGACTAGAATAAATGGATATTCCATACTGCTGCCTCAGCATTCAAGTAGAGGTCGACAGCTTGAATTCTGTAGCCAAATATTGTACCGGATGTTGCTATTACAGAGTTTGATTCTGACCAGATGTTTACTTTGTTTTGTCTTTTGCTTAAATATACATATGAAGCGGTTATCATAGCCTTAGTCGCATATGTTTACCTTCTTTGCTCATCACAGTGCGCATATTGCAGGCAAATTTGTGACTTACTGTTATTAAAAAATTTGTAATGTATGTGTTGAAAGCAGTTTACTGATTTAAAGGGCCCAGAAAACAATTTGACTTTCATATGCTAACGATGCATGTCTGTAGATTGTCTCTAAGAATTGAAGCCTACTTTTTAAAGCGGAGCGGGGACCCTTAGTTTAGAGATATATTACATATTTTATTGTCATTCAGCCGTGTGCAAAGTTGAGGGAAGGAGGATCATAATTTTTGCTTTGTTATTTTTTATATTAGACTTTCCTTAATATTGCTTGCAGTTTGGCGATGAGTGGCAAAATACTGATGGTTTTTTCAGTTTTCTAACCTTAGTAAATATTTGTATTTGCTGTTTGCTAATGCCAGTTTTTTTTTTTTTCAGATATGTACAAAGGCATCAATTGCCTTAGCTTGTGTACAATGATTTTTAATATTCAGTTACTTGAAACATTGAGTAAAATGAATTCTTTATCGCTACCATTCACACAAACTTGCAGTTCTTACATGACGTCAACATGCTGATCAAGAAGGACGGCAAAGAGGCAGTTGAAATTGGCCTTAGGAAGACACTTGTCTTGGTTTTGAAGGACACCATTAGTGCAAGAAAAAAGGACATTGCCCGGGTGCTCGAAGTATGTTCTGAGGGAATGCGTGAAAGGAGAAAGAAGCGTAAGTATTAAGGTGTTTCCTTCTGTTTGCTGCACGTGCTATCTAATTGGCAGTTTTTCGCTAAATGCCTACATTTTTGCCATTTTGCATTGCCTTATAGATATACTAAAAACATGGCTGAGCATCAGAAAGAATCATAAAACCATAACTAGCCTGTGCATTTCTTCACATGTAACAACTTTCGCATTGGCTAAATTTAAATTACCTATTGTTCTTCTCCATTGTAATGGTGCAGCCTTTTCGAATCTGTTCAACTAGTAGCAGAGAATTATGTGATACCTGATTCAAATCTTCACAAGCTTTGCTAATTTTTGCTGTCAGATGTTTGGCTTTCAATTTGCGTGCCTCTATATGTTTTCAATTTCGTTTATTTGCCTTCCTAAATTAGACAATAAATTATCGCCTCAAAACTCGGCTGTCTCTTTTTACCTGCAAGGAGGTACACCATTGTTGTGTTGCTTCTTTCTATTATAGATGTACAGACAGTACGCATTCTGCAACTCTTGGCAAACATTGGGAACCAGCCGGGAGCTCTGGATGTTAGGTTTGTATCATTTGTAAGTTTTCTCTTTGTCATTTGAATATTCAGGAAGCCTACTTGAAACCGACATTATTAGCGAATTTTCTTTGTTTCTAAAATGGTTTACAGTCTAACTTGTAATATGTATTAGTGATTCATTATTCAAATAGAAATACTACACAAGTTTTCATCACAACTGTGAATTCTTTGCTGTGAAAGGATTATTTGCACTGTAAGTACAATCAAAAGCACTTTTAAGAGACTCCTGCCATCACATGCTTACCACGTCGTATTGCATACAAGAGTCACCTGATGAAGCACTGGTAATGTCAAGATTGGTGCAGTGTGCCATTTGACTAAGCACTCTGCTGCAGTGGACCAGCAGTGCTTTATCAGATGGATCTTGCAGGCAGCTTGGTGGGGTTTAGCATTTGCTGGAAAGGGGTCTCTCAAGCTGCTCATGCATGCTAGTACCTAACATGTTCCTAATGTCTGGAATATATAATCTGAGACTGCTTCAAAAGAAATATTTGCCACATTGTCTTATCCTAAAGGCTTCTGAAGGTGGGTAATGCAGTTTAATAGTTATTTTAAAAAATGCTGTAATTTGCTAGCCAAGTTTGAAATGATGAAATAATTTTAATTCTTCTGAGATTAGGTTTACCACATTGGTTGGGAGAAAATACCATGTTTCAAGGTTCATGCTGTATAAATATAATGCCTTCAACTACAGATGCTAACATTTCATGCATTAACCATGTCGCACTGTCATAGACATTCTCATTTATAGTAAACATTGTCAATAAATCCAAATTGTTATTTTTGCATTTCAAGTTAGTCAACATATTTTTAGTATTCGAACCTTTAGTATTTCAAAGTGCTCAGACTGCCTGCCGCTATAACGATTACAACTTCTTGAACACTTGAGCTTCCTGCCGCCTCTTGAGGCTCACCACTGATGTTCTGGATGTCTGTGCATACAATGTGCTATGCGTGGAAAATGTTTTAACATGACATGCTTCAGTGTTGACATTTTTTAGAGCTTCTGCTGTTTGGTTGTTTGGTAATGCTCTGCTGTTGCACACGTAATTGTCGCTCAACTCAAAGCTCCAGTGTACACTTTCAATGAATAATGTGTGATGAAGTTTCAGAACTGCCACATAGAGCAGCGAGAACATTTTTTCCTTGTTACTAAACCTTAAATGTAAATACTTCAGGAAGCATTGCGATGACCTAGGGCTTGGCTGGTTCATACTTAGCACAAGAAGACGTGCAAAAGTTCAGAAATGCATTATGTGTTATGTTTTACATGCACTTTGTTTTTTTTTTTTTGTAGTGCCCCATCACTAAGTATGCTCTTTCCACGTTTTTTTTTTTGTTTGGTTCTGCAGTATCTACTTGGCCAGAGCAGGGTATGCTGTAGGCCTTGTGTGAAGCCTTCATTTGAGCCAGCTGTTAATATTTTAGTTGTAACCACCGTGCTACAGTGCTGTTTATTGTTTATTTACATTTTTAACTATCATAATAAGCATTCCAGGTCATGTGAAATGAAAAGTTCGTGGGGCAGCATAGAAGTTCTCTAACCCAGGTGCTTTTGATGAGTGTAGCCATTTTTGTTTGATAAAATACCTTGCATGATCTAAAATTACCATGCAGCAGCATGCTGCATGAATAAAAATGGGTTGACCTTATGTGCTCTCATTCATGACTTGATCAGACTGCTGGCTTTGTGCCTCCTGAACCAACCATAACAGTATACTCTGCATTGTTAATTGTGAGATAACCACCAGTGGTTTCCGATAGGGCCCTTTTCCAGTACATTGCTGTACACTAAAGGGGCATTGGCGTATTCTAAATATAGAGTAGAAAATATGTTGAATTTGCTTTTTGCCAGATGCAGTGCATATTTATACAGCTGCTCTGTTATGCACCTCTTTCACAATTTTATCAAGGAACAGGAAGAAAAGCCTGCCACGCCGTGCGTCGGATATACTGGGAGCAGCATCAAAGAAGCTGAAGAGCATTTTTCCTTCATTCAGCAGCGGAAGCTTCTTCGAGTCATCGACTCTACTTAGGATATTGTTCCAATAATGGGTCGATTTTGGCTGTTCAATCTCACATATGACAAGGGGTCCGACAATTTGTGCTGCTTTATAGAGCACCTCTTTTTGGGCGTCTGCGTGTCGAAGCCAAGATGCGCTGCACGACGCTTTATTTCATCACTTAAGGCCGAATTTTATGCAAGCGCACGCGTTGACACTGACAAAGCATAGGATTAATATTGTGTTCTGCGATTATTGTTGCATACGACTAAAAGTTTTGTTGTTGTTTTTTAAGAAATGTCACCATGCTGTTGTGTGCATTGTTCGGTTCTGTTTTTGAAAAAAATTGTATACTTTGTTGTCTGCATTTGTTGGAACTGTTTTGCTTCTTTCATTTTTTTAGGTATTTACGCACATAACATGTTTTTGTCCGTCTGCTAGGCTCTCGGTGGAGAGTGGCAGTATTGTTAAATAAATGAGGTTCCATAGCGCGCCTCAATGAAGAAACAGAACACAAGTGCCCCCCTGCCCCTTCCACTAGCACCCGAGCACCCACTAGTCCGAACCCTGACCCTTCTATGCCGAATAAAAGACTTCCAGTTTCCTTCTGTGTGACATTTTTTTGTAACATGCTCTGTGAATTTGAAAAAACAATCATACTGGCATGGGCCATTCGAGATGTCAAAATAATGGCATGCAGCATCTCTTTACATGCTCATTTGGCATTACAGGTGGTTAAAAGGAATACCATTAAGCTTGATTGCAAATATGTACATAGGAAAAGCATTAAGGAACGTGAGGTGGCAAAAGTAATTCCTAATTAGGGAATGCAATATATAGACGTTATCCGCACTGATTTTTATCAAGGGGTGTAAGGGTGCAATGCCACTGCTTTCACCCTGCAATAGGGCATAAAGGTGATGAAAACACCCCAGTGCATTGGCCCCACAGAAGGGTGTTATGACCAACCGAAGCACCATCGTTGAGGGTGTACTGGCACTCTGAAGCCACTTTTTTTGAAGGGTGCATGGGTGTTAGTTATAGACATGCGAAGACACCTAATAAGGTGTTTTTGTTTTTACAGTGTAGGAGGATCAAGCTGGCGCAAAGCTCCAGCGCAAAACACGGCGGATGAGGGGCCGGTTGGACTGGGGGTGGTAGCGTCGGTCATTGCTTGTGTCGGGAGTGTGCGGCTTCGAAGCTCCAGGACGGCAGGAAATCCTGACCTCCACCAAGTGAAAGGGGGTGTTTACTGTCCTTTAACAGGGATAATAGCCCTCTCCAAGTTGCACAAAGAACAACACAAGAGCACAGCCAGTCTAAGCCTTCCACAAGCGAGCTCGAGCAGCGCAGCGGCACTTTGTCGTCCTTATCCTCGTCTTCGTGGTATTCTCGCCTACTTCGTCCTTGTCTTCGTATATCCTCGTGTAGTTCACTACAATACTAATTAATTTTCGGTTTTCTTGGTAGTGTAGATATATTTGCAAATTTTAGCAAAATCGACTGAAGGAACGGGATTTTCCTACTTTGTAGACTTTTTTAAAAAGGTTTATGTCAGAGCAGCAATAATTCCACGCTATGTTCTCAGCATAGTTATGTATGAAACCGCTAAAGCTTACATTTATATAGCATTTCAATACAAAGATACGATCGCGCTATTTTACAGAAAACAGCGAACATTAAAATTTTGTTTGCACAAATTAAACAAAATGCAATTTTACCATTGTTTAAACTTTTTCCACATATTCTACACTACCTCAGCTTTCAGAATCATTGAAAACACCTTAAAAAATTTTGTTTCGGTAGTAATTAGGGCCCCTGCAATAAGGCCTTTGTGCAAGGCGTAGTGCACCACGCAGATCTGTAGATTCTACGACATTTGTGAATCGCCCACTGTTTTGAAATTGTGGCTTATTATTTTAGCAAGGAGGAATATATTTACAAAAGAGGATTAAAGATATATACAATAAGAGACAGCAAAGGAGCCAGGAAGTGAGGGCCACTTCATCTTCGTCATTTTCCAGTAGTAACAATATTTCTGTAGTCAATTTTTTGTCTCGACGTTGCAAATTGACGGTGACACACGCAGCAATGAATGATTCAGAATCAGTCTTGTATGCGTCGAGTTCCTGATGCGCTGTGGCATCAGGTAACACACCGACGTTTTTCGCAAATGTTACGGTGGATGGGGAGGCTTCCTTCTTTCTTCGAGTTTTATTTTTTATTGTGCTGTGCATAATTTTTCTATTGTGCCTATATGTGTTACATGTGCTCCGGTTTGTGATTGCTACATATCTGTGAATAGCAGAGCTGTGAAATACCGCCGGAGTACAGAATGCAGCAACGGCGGGAAACCATCGGCATTGTCGTGTTCAGTGGACGCCGTCATCTTAGACTGTGAGTATATATCTTTGCAGCATGCGATTGTTCCAGAATTGGTTCTATATAATCTCCTAAAAGTCCCATATGTTCTCTTTCCGCATTCTCCTCGAAACAACTGCGTGAAGCATGACTTCAAAAATGGTTACATGGTTACATGCAAGCAAATGCGTGGACTTACTTGCTGGCTGCGATATAAACAGCGTTTGCGCCAAAAATTCCTAGGCCGTGCATAACAGGTGTGTGTGCTACCAACGCGCGACAGAACACTGCAGGTGGTGGTGGTGGTAGTGGTTATTTATTGTATATATAGAAAAGGAAAGAAAAGGTGTGTGTCAGCCCCGTTATCTGCTATCTGATATCTGAAGCACCTGAACTGGGGCGGCGGAAATAAAGGGATAGCGAGGAAGAGGTAGAGGAAATTAAAAAAGGTGCGCGATAGGGAGAAAGAAAAGGGCAGGTAAAATAAAAGAAATATATACACTACGTTACAGTATACAGTAGTTTGCTTGAGGCCCACCCACAAACGTCTTAGGTCACTGAGCACTCCGCACATCGGGCAGGCTCCCGCAATAGCTCTGCGCAGAAACCTATGCTCACTCCTGTTTCGTATTTTGTGATTAGTTGGGTGGTTTTTGTTTTGCACAAGTACAAACAATGTTTTGAAAACTGTCCGTGCAGTTTACGCAAGCGAATTTTACATTGTGGTGGACATTATGTGCATGATGCCGATGGATGATTAGTCTATAATTTAGTCATAATGAACCCTCACTTTTATAATGGTTAAAATCATATTGAGGAATTGAAAGCCGTCAACAATGCAAGTGAGTCCCTTTTTAAAATTTTCTTTATCTACTCTGCCCTTCTGAGCATGCGTCTTCAGGCGAGGTCAGGAAGCGGTGACAATAGGAGAGCGCGGCGGGGCGGGGCGGGGGGGGGGTGATGGGGGAGGGGATTCGTACTGTACCGGTTTCGTCACCGTAGGCAGCCTCGCTTGGAAGGAGCAAAAAAATAACAAAATAAGCAAAAAGGGCGCATGAGCCGTGTGTGCACGGCGCCCCTGTCACTGCAAAATAAACAACGTGCACGCGTGACACATTGTACAAACAATTGAGGGCCAGTATGAGGCGACCATATCGTCCGAGATATATCGCTCGCGAACCACTCGATCACGGCGCGCACTTTCTGCCGAAATGTGAATGGACGTCAGGTCTGCCCGTTCGGTAATTATAGCTCTTCGTGCCTCACGTACCGTATGCATGAAGTGCACGTCATAGACATCGTGCAAAAATGTTGAAACCGAAGCAGCAATCCACGTATTCTAATTCTATAGGAAATCATTTGGGGGTAGAAAAGAGCAACTTCATCAGATGTGTGTGGTTCTTTATTGAACAATATGTTTAAATTGACGGTTAAATTGTTACAGTAATGGAGAGTTGCGCTAGAATGCTTTACGGCCATGACCGCGAACCCCATCCAAAGAACCGACTCGCAGTGACAGGTTGTTTACAGCTGTTGATGAAAAGGTAGGCCATCGTGCTATTATTGCAGGCATGTATGCTCCTTTTTGCACCTTTGTTTATTGCAAGCAAAACTTATTTTTGTTCCCTATTCCTAGGAACGCTCCACCTCTTACAACATCCACTGTTCAGTCGCTTTCAGTCAAGGTCGCCGCTCGCAGCGGGAGCTAGCCTCCCACCGATTTTTATATGTTGTAGGCTGTCATTGCACCCGCCACTGCTTCGGTGGTGGGCAATGGCTGTTGTTGCGGCGCGCGTCTTTATCGCTCACTTCTTTTTCTTTCTTAATTTTCTCTGCTGCACGCACGAGGCAGTGGAGGTGGCTCAGCTACACAGTCAGAAGCAGGCCCGTGCATTTTCTTTTCCTTCTTCCTAAAGCCACAACAGCATAACAGTGGGAACTCTGTAAAGAAGCCTTTAAATTAAAAGCAAGTGAAAGGTCTGCTGTTATAGGTCACGAAGAGAACCAAAATGAACTGCAGTTAAGTACACTGATTCATAAAATGGTAAAACAGGAAATCCGAGCACCGGGTGAATGGAAGGAGGACATAAGCAAAACCTACCAAAAGCTAGACCTAATTGAGAAACAACTTTGCTTGGGAGCGCTGGTTAGGGCAAGGGCCGAAGACACAGCTGGAGGCGAAGCGCCAACGAAAAGAGCGCTCGGTTTAGCAAAAGCCCGTGCTGGAAGGAATCACATCGAAGAAACAGAATGGGGAGGGTATTATCAACAGACATCAATCATATCAAAACAGCGTTTTTCGAACATTACCAGGCGCTCTTCACATAACAGCCGGTAGATGTTATTACATTTAAGGATGAGTGTCTAGCTGAGCTACCGCGTCTCGACGATGAAACAAAACACAGATTAGAACTGGACATAACAGAATCGGAGGTGGAGCACGCTATTGATAAATTAAACCCCGGCAAATTCCCTGGACCGGATAGGTTCAGTGCGACTATTTATAAAGTACTTAAACACGAAATAGCCCCTGTCGTAACTAATTTTTAAGGAAGCCTTTAAAGAAAACGCCAATAAGCCTCACAACCGAGGAGTACAAAATTTTTATTAAGGTACTAGGGCGAAGGTTGCAGACCTTGATTAGAGACATATTTGAAACTCATCAGACGTGCGTGATTAAAGGGCACTCCATTTTCAGCCATATCCATAAAGCGCGCAGTGTATTAGGTTACTATGTCACTCACGTTACCTCAAGCGGTGTTAGCCACCACACTTACCCCATTCAGTATTCTTATTCCAATATTAGTTCTTCAGCGTTTGCCTGTTTAACAACGTGTATTGCTGCACTTACGATTGCCGCACTAGTTTCTTTCTACTCCCGTCAAAATATTCATATATCGTTTGTAATTATAATGCTTACAAAATGCGCTTATTTGAACCAAATCATATTTTTTCTTTCGGTCGCAGTGTCATGTGATAAGTACCAGGGGTATTAGTACCTTGCTTACTGCATACATACATTTTACATTCCTAAAACTAGCTATGGGAACTAAGCATTCAAAAAGATGAAATTTAAGCCATGCCTCTGGGATGTGCTTTATAAATGACTTGAATTTTGTTGCTTTTCGGTGACATTTCCTGGGCGAATATTACCTGTTTCCGTGAAGTTGTTGGCAGAGGCATTGTCAGGCACCTTTATTTACCACTGTCCACTACACGGTGGAGCGTCATGAAATCGTAAACAAACTTCCAGAAAACTTATATCATGTTTCAAGCAATTTGCAAGAAAAATGTTCCACTAATAACGACGAACAACCATACATATGACCTGAACTGCAAAATATTTATATAATTATTTATTTACCAGCAAGGCCTATATTTATATTACAGAGGGGAGGGGTACATCTATAAAATATGCAGCTTCGAAGAGAACAACAATATGCCCTCGTGTAAAACAAACAAAAATGAATGTTCTCAAGAATAAAAGAAAGGAATCAAAGTAAAATACAAAGAAAAATGTCTAGTACACAGGCATAATATTCTCTAAATTATTCCTTAAAGTTCTATAATTCTGGTTTAATCTTGTTATCCTCGGCATCGCCAGACGCACGCCGGTGAAAGCAGCATCTGCTTCTTTGGTCTCACGGAGGGGGAAGAGAAAAAGTTCTCCTTCGTATTAGACCAGTTTGTTGCGAAACATGCCTGTTTCTTAAAGCCCGCTTCCATCTCACAGAGGCTTACAGCCTCTAATTTAATTGCTTGAGTGCTTTCTTAGTAATCGCAGCCCGGAAGTAGTCGCGAACTACCCCGGAAGCATTTCAGAGTTTCAGTTTGAAAGGCAGAGTGCTGTAGGTCCGTAATCTAGCTTCATGTGCGTTATATATAACCATACTGCATAGCATGAGTGATAGATGATTAAAACCAGTTTGTATTTGCATGTGCAAGAGGGCTATGAGCTTGGCGCGAGACGAGACACGTGGCGCAAGGCACTGCTTTTGACGGAAGCTAATCCTGTGAGTGCTTTCGCTTTGACCGGGCGTCCTACAGCAACCTCATAATATGTTCAAGGGAACCCTGCCCAATATTGTATTAGAATACTGCACGCACTGTGCGTATACCTGAAATTTTTGCCACTCCTTGGGCTCCTGTCTTCATCTGTGCTGAACAGAAAATAAAATATGCTAGCAAGTTCATGCGCTCACGACAATCTTGTCTATAAATGATCCACAGATTCTAGCTGATATCAGAAGAAAAGGCATAGTAGGAAGTAGCTAAAGATAAGAAAATAATTCTAGTTCTGTGTGCTTTTGGGGCCACCAAGAAACTTTCTTGACAAGGCGGAACACTTGTCGACGGGAAGCTTCCCAGAGAGAGGAAACCCTTCATTGAATTATTAGTGTGAGAGAATTTCCTGTCGCATGAGTGCTCACCAGAGTGTCTGGACAAGCCATCTGACCTTGTCCACATGAACTGACAATCATCCATTGCACATGTTATGAATAATATATTTGAATAACCAATTATTTGAATAGTAGAATAAGTCACCGATATGCCTAACTGAAGGAATAGTAATGATTTTGACAAATTAATTACAACCATATTTTACTCAATAGCATAGAAATTGCTGCAATACTTCATCATTAAGTAATTTAAAAACTCATTTAGTTATTTAATCAAAGACAATGCATGGGTAATTGGCTAAGTCATAAAGAAACGAACACGCTGAAATATATTCGCCAGCAATAAGAGAAATGTTTCCGCATTTCTGCACATAACCGCACGCAAGCGCAACCCTAGATTTTCATTTAATCTTAACCTTGCTCACAGGATATACAATGAGGTATCGAATTTGATAGCGACAGCTGCTCTTTAATAGCACCGCCTAACACTATGTCTGTAATATTACTTTATAATGAATCGGACGCTGTTGCATATTTTTTACTGAATTCTGCTTGCTACATCCAAACTTTCGTAAAAATGCTTTATAAACTAGCACGCTGGGTAAGAGAGCACCCAAAAGAGAACCACGATATAGCACTGCCGCATTATTAGTAGTGTGTCTCTGCCTCCTTCTCTGTGTCCATTTAGCCCTAGTCTAGTTTACCGAGAAACTCGAACGCACTGGCTGTTCTACATTACGTGGTTTAAAACCTGCGTCACGGCATGCGCTGCGCTCATATATATTTAACTATGGAAGTGAGCATTCGCGGGATAAGCATTTCTATCATTTTGTTCACAGAGCTGTCCTTTTTGACTTTCACGAGCGTTAAATCTTGGTATATCAATTTCGAATAAACAAAAGTTGAAAGTCGCGTTTGTTCTTTGACCAAATATATATAAATGCCAATATATATTTTCTGATTCCCACCGCGTTGGATCAGTTGTTACGGCACTCGACTGCTGAAACCAAAGGCACGAGACGACCGGTGTACAGCAGATGCTTTTCGATGGAGGCGAAAAGCAAATAGCTTGTGTATTGTATATTATAAGTTGTCAGTGCACCTAAAAGATACTAAGTTCTCAAAATTTCCTGCAGTCCTCTACTACGGCTTCTCTCATGGCCTGGACTGATTTGGGACTTCAAACACTATAAACCAAGCCAAACTACACACTTAGGCATTTAAAAATTGGGGAAACGTTCGCAAAGAGAACCACATTATCTGAGGGTTACTGTGTCCGTAATTATTTACGACTTGAAACAGTATTGGTGCAAGAAAGCATTATCTCTTCAAAATATCGGTGTAAACATTAGCTTCCAGTAGTTATTTAACGATAGCATACACTGTGTTATTACTGTACTGTAGCAGCCCCTTTAGGGATGCTACAGTACGGCTTCCGATGTAAATGCTGGTCTGCCATAGCGAAGCGGCCGCGCTCCTTTTCCAGAAAGGCTTAAACAGAGTGTGCAGGTTGGAGAGATGTAATGATTTTCTGTTTGGCGACCTAATTCCAATACTGTGAGGTTAGATAAACAATTTCTTTTAACGTGTTTATGTTGGTATCCCACACTTAAAAAAAAAACTTTTCGTTTCCACTCAAGAAGTTTTGGGCACCAACATGTGGGTAGAAAAGCTGAGCATTTATATATACTGGTTATTCATTTCTTCTGGTGACAGGCGTATATTTTTGTTAGAAAACTATTGCGTGCCCATTCTTTGCTTAGTCTTTCGTGACCCCACAAAAGTACTGAACAGTCAGTACTAACGAATTATAAATATCAAGTTGGCGAGTTTACTTTTGCCAGCTATGAAGATTTGAAAATCAGTTTGTGCTGAACAAAGAGCTAAAACTATAATTGCTACATTCCCTTAATTAAGTCAGACAAATAGAGTAGCATTTTAAGCTTGTTTAACCTACGAAAGCGTTTGCCCTCAGATGGAAGTGGAAGGACACGAAGACCGGCAATGCACACATCAATTGTGTTTTGCACTGTAACTCGTGGGATGATCGGGGGTTGCAATAGCTACGTATTTCAATGGTGGTAGAATGGGCTAGTTGGATATTAGTATTTGAAGAAAAAAAAGCGCACCCTTAGAAGAGGACTGGGAAAATTAAAATGCCGCAGCGCTACGTCGTTTTTTATTCGCTTCCCACGAGAATTCCGGAGTTTCAATCAGCTCTGCGCCAATGTTTTTTTTTTTGCCCAGCTCTGAAGATACAAGCACATCTTTTACAAGGTTTGGCGGTGAACGATAGTGCTTCTGCGCTAAAAACCATACAATCGAAGTCAAGGTTTTGTTAAGCAACATTTACAGTATTGTCCGCGCAAGGAAACGTGTAATGTGATCACGTGAAGGCAGGCCAATTAGGATTCAGGCACAGTGACAACCTTAATTCTCGGTTAAGCCGAGCCAATATTAAGGCAATTTGTAAGGTACTCTTCACCTAGACAGTATACGTTAAAGAGGCACGAAAATGTTAAATGAAATCAAAATACTCATTTAAAAATGCATTACCTGCAGGTAGCGACATTATGACAACATTTTTAGCTTTGTCCATCTATCCAAAAAAGCGGAATGCTTTTCAAGAAGACTTTTTGTGCCCTCAGTAGCAACGCAAAAACACGTGCTTTCAGGCAACCTTTCTATCCTTCTAATTAAAACAAAATTAATCACTGGATTTTTGTCTTAGCCAAATGACGAGGTGCCTCACGTTATTTAAAATGAAATAAACGGCACTTGAGTAAAGCGTTATCTCAAGCAGGCTACCTGATTAGGCACCATCAAATCGATGTAGCCATTCGCGCTAGGAACGTTGAAGAGGGCACGTGCTGAGCCAGAAACAGTTGCCTGGCTTCAATTTAAAAATGCAGTCGCTGCATGCTCTGACGCTCCATAAAATCCTCTTTTTGAAGGTTTGCCTGTTATGTGCACACATATTTGTAATACCTCGCTTCATCTTAATTAATGGTTCGCCTGTTAGAACGCCCCCATAATGTACTGCCATGGGACTTTTTTTTTTTCTCCTCGCACGCGGGGTACGTTTTACTAAACACAGAAGCTGTGCTTTTCTTAAGAAAAGGTTCTAAAAAAATGAACGGAATTGAAAGGATATGGATGAATTCGTTTGAATAATACAGCCTGCGTTCCGTGAGTGCGCAAGTTGGCGTGAAATCGCAAAGGTATTGAGATATGTATACTATACTTTTCAAGCCCAATGAAGAAAATGTACACAATAACATTTTCACATGTTTTCAAATAGTGCAACAGTGCGCTCCAGAAAGGAGTACTCGACCGCAACTATGGCGGCAAAATATTGATAACAGGAGCTAGCGAAATTGTTCCAACATATCGTTGCTGCTAATGTCCCGTATACTCTCATCTACAGAACAGTCACATTCATATTATTCCCCAGCACTCGCGTGGAATTTCTCCACTGTCGGCGCCTTAGTGACGAACTCAGTAGCAAACCCAAAATTAATTCCAAACTCCATGATCAGTTGTTCTTTAATGTTACCTTCAGGAGTATACTTTATGTCCATTGGTTGTGTTTAAGGTCTGCGAGAAATGAAGCAGGGTTTATGCCTCCAAAAATGTGTTGATTTTGCTCCTACTTATCAACTGCCACTGCTCCGTCTTTACGCACTTTATCTAAAGAGCTCCATTTTTTGGGGCCAATTTTCTAGATGAGAACTGTTGAAACTCAAATTCATAAGCACGTAATGCTGTTTGTGACAAAAATAGATTATTGTATAATATTTAAAAATGTGAATGTAGTTGTATATATTGCAATAATGCAGTTGCCTGATATCTGACATGACATTTCCAGCAACACAGGTTTCAAAACAAGGTTGGAGTCATTTTGATGTATTTTTCCAAATCTTTCAATCGTTAATAAATGTAAACGTGATTCGAACTTCAATACTGTGTTAAAAACCTTTATTTATTTGAGTGCATTGATTATTTTTATTTTTATTGAGAATACACGTCAAAGGCCCCTGGTGTGGTGTATTAAGTGAGGGATAGCGGCATAAACTCAAAGTTATCACATAACTTATCAAACAAAGTATTGTCTCCATGAACTTTTTAAAACCTTGCGAATTGGAGTGGAGCATGGCTTGAAGGGGAAGATCATTCCAGTATTTTGCAGTTTCAACGCCAAATGAAAAAAGATAAGCAGTAGTGAAGGCAGATGGCGGATAAATACTTTTGTTGTGGCTGACACGTTTTGATGTCCGGTGAGAGAGCATAATGAAGGAGTTGGATAGCTGTGAATGATAAAACTTGTAAAAAAGACGGTCAAAAATTTTTACTTCGATGAGCGAGAAGTGGTAGGTTAGCTTGAGAATTTAGATTAGATACACTAGTAAAGTAACTGTAATTAATGTAAACAAAGAGGATGGGTCGATTTTCTACTGATTCGAGAGTATTAGCAAGGTATGATTAGTCGGGGTTCCATATAGCGCATGCGCATTCTCATTTTGGTAGAACGAGGGTTGTATATGCTTTACAGATGCTTTAAGTTTTACAGATGGAGAGGTAAGTTTTAAAGGAAGGCGAAGGAATCCAAGACAGCGGTGAACATCGTTTGTGATTGCAGAGATGTGGTCATGCGATTTATGTTAATGCCTAATTATTTACAAGAGGAAACACAGGAGATTGCTGAACCAAATATAATTGCTTTTCTTTCATTATGGTTACCTCTTCGCCGCTTGCAGTTCGAATGAATTGCGGCTAGGGGTCAGCGCAAATATGAACAATAACTAAATGTGAGTATGAGTGGAAGGGGTAGCAACTGCATCGCGCATCGCGCTGAAGCTGTATGAGAAGTGGGTGCACGTACTCACACTATATGGTGGGCGAGAGTTTGTACGCAGATGGGAGAGACTCTAGACTGCGATAACTCTCTGCAGTGCTGTAAGTGATGCATCGGTGTATTCTATGCACCCTGTAGGCAGATTTACGATTTTTATAAGGGGCGAGGCAGTGGATCGTTTGTCTATGGTTGACATTATGACAAAGCAGGAAGAGTCTGTAAATGGTGGACCTGGAGCGCCATTTGCGTCCTGTATTCGCCTCACACTGGTCCCTGAGTTCAGTGCATGTATTAAGTCGACCGCACTCTTGTCGAACGGGTATGGGCCTAAGACGATGGAGGTAGGTAATGAGGAGCATAGGCTCACGACTGACTGCTTCAAGGGAGTCCCTCTGGCACCTGTTGATTTGTGCTTATAAGTGAAATTTTATAGAGTTTTGTTTTATCCTCTCTTTAGATCAGGGCTGCTATATTTCTCGCCACACTGCTGTGAGTATAAAAAACAAATAACAAAAGAAAACGAAACATGGTGATGTGTCCTTCAGTGCAGTATATGAACTCTTTCCCTGTGCACAGTAGTTTTATTTGTCAAGCTATTTGAGTAGATTTCAAGTCTTCAAGGAGGCTTTGTGGTTCTCGTTCGAAGAATTAGCAAGGCTTTCAAGTGCGAAAAAAGACGCTGGAGGCTTATGCTGCGTACGGCATTCTTTGACACCTTTCTCTAGTCATCTGCTGCATAATACATTGTCAAGAGGTTGAATAACTAGCGAAAATGGTTCAGATTCACTCTCCAGTCTCGAGAGCGCTACAAATAGATGATCCAGTTTATCTACCACATGTCAGCGGTTGGCGATGGGAGTCCTAGATGATAGGAAAAACATCAAATGGCGCCCAAAACTAATGGACAGCCTGTTGCTTCCGCACTAAAGTGAGAATTGAGCAGCAGCGGGAAGGCAAACATCCTCGGCGGTCGCCAAAGCCCATATTTACTGACGCTCCAGGGCAAGGATATTTAAATCCATTAAAGAATTTCGAAGAAAACTTGCCAACAGTGACCCCTCTCTTGAATAATTTAGAAGTAGCTGCATGCGGCCTGACTATTTGCATCTAAGCAATGTTGCGCACTGCATCAAAAGCTTAATAATAAATTATTGAAACTATAAGTTTATGCATAAAGAAGCATTGAAGGGAGATATATGACCGTTTGTTTCTTAATTAAGCAAACGATTCTGGACTTGAGCACATATTGATGTTTTCTGTACCATTTCAAAACAGCCAACGAAGTAGGCGTGTTTACAAGATTTCCTGTGCCGCATCTAACCTAACGTGAGGCGTCGCTTTGTTTGCTGTACTTCGCGCGTCGATGGTGATGATTTATAGCGATGCATTAGCTACTGGAATGAGGCACACACGTTGGGTGGCAGTTTGAAAGGAGAGGCGGGTCAGCTTAGTTTGAATTGTTGTCTCCAAATCGCTTCTCGCAAAACGTCACTGTTGCCTGGCACTAGTAAAGAAACCTCGGGGGGCATGGTATGTTGTGGGCAACGAGAAAATACCGGATCCATGGCTTGATTTGCAGTTTTGAAGTACATAGACCCATGCTGCCTCACCGTCGCTGTCTTGTTTGAGCTGAGGGAAGGCGCCAAACGTATTTGTCTTTAATCGCGAAAAGACTGTCGAAATTGTCGCTCATATAGGACTCAAAATGATGGTTGAGAAAGTTCTGGATCCTGTGAAAGTTCACCACGGCGCTATTCGCAAATTCCACTGACACAACACGAGAGTTACAAGCCGCTGTTCCGACCGCTATGCTTTAAGCGGGCTGATCATCATACTGCATTGCGACGATTATCAAGGCGCAAGGCTTTCTAGTCTCAAGGAACAAAATCTCGTGCGAGAGACTTGTGCGTGAGATATGTACGTCGGATTTCTGCATGCATCTGTGCATCGGATCTATGCGCTTAATTGTCACTAGCTAATAATGGATGTATGAGGAGGAAAACTTAGAATGAAAGCGGTTGTTCGTGATTGGTAATAAATACTTGTTATAAAACTGATATCGCTACATTTAGTGAATAATGATAAAGACAAATAAAATGATAATAAAATTACTAAAATGACTACGGAACGACCAATATCTCAAACCACGACTCGTAATGGCCGTAATCTTAATTAAATTAGTAAACATGCTTAGCTATCAGTTGTATTGACACAATGATTACGCATGACACAGCGCGACTATTTAACGACCAGATTTCAAAGGACTTGTAATGGCTGCAACTGAGCCATGAGTGGTAATGACAAAATAGCCAATCATGGCTCAGCGTGACTTCGGAGCGACCAGTATGTCAAATGGCTACTTGTAATAAACGAGCAACGGCTCCGGTTACAAAACGGCTGCTCAATAAGGTTGGCCTGTGGCGGAACCGCGAATGTCATTATAAGAAGTGGACAATAAAAAATCAGTACACCACCAACCTCAGTGAAACTGGACCTGACTCGTTCTTCTACATTTCTATCTGCTGCATTCCATTCCTCCTTTCTCAACTTATGCTTTAAGGTAAACTTCTCGAAAAAACAAAACTGACTGGGAATGAGTAAATATGCTTAGCTATAAGTTCTAAGGATACAATGACTAAACATGACTCAGCCTGACTACAGAACGGCCAATATGACAAACGACGACTTGCAATAGCCGCAATAGACTGGAAATGAGTAAATATGCTTAGCTATATGTGGTGATGACTACAATGACTAGGCATGATTACTATAATTCAGTGTGCTTTTAGACTGCGAATACACACTAAAAGATAATTTCCTGAATAAAACAAGCTGGCGAATACGGGTAAAACTTTATCACAGCAAGGATGCGTTTCACAATTGTGGTCGCTATGATAACTCGGCGAGCAATTATCGGCGCAGCTAAGGTAGAAAGAAAAGCAGTCGAGAAGAAAACGTTGGCGCATCTATGGCGGAAGCCTAGCAAAGACATTATTTCTCACTTTTTTTGCCGTAAAAGAAAAAAAAAATTATCGCGAGGAAACAGCAGTTGGCTTTTTAGCATGTTCCCGCGTTTTGGTAAACTTTGTATAAGAATGTTTATTAGCGCACTACGCCTCAAATGTTTTGCATTTTCATTTATATATCGTAAGCTTTTTAGGCTACAAATATATTCCTTATAAAGAGATATATACTATACTTCAGGTTGCATTCATTTCTCGTTTCACTCACAAATCTCAACGGGAGGAACATTGAAACGCTTAGATTAAGTTGTTTATGTTTGAGACTAGATCGAAAAGTTCATTTTATAAAACAACCTAATTAAAGACATGAGGAAAAACACGAATATACAACTCCTGAAGAAGCATGCTGTGGAATTAAAAAGGACACTACAGAGTATGCCGAACCTAGTGCGAAAGAAGTGACAACGAATGTTACTCTAGAAGAGGAAATATGCTAATTTGAAGCCCATTCAATCTCTTAAAGCGACTGCTAACTGAACAAAAATCTGTTAATCATGTTTATTTTATTGCTAAAGCAAAATATTGCTTTTACTGGGTTTTTGCAAGATCATAAACTTCAGTCTAAAATAACGCCCGAGCAACACGAACTGGTTTCGCTTATTTATTTATTTATTTATTTATTTATTTATTTATTTATTTATTTATTTATTTATTTATTTATTTATTTATTTATTTATACCTCAAATGCCCCTGGTAGGGTATTACATGAGGGGTGGGCTGTTACAGTTCATTGGCGAGTCTTTCAATGAATACTTTGAAGTGTGCTGGATGAGCGAGATGAACTGCGTCGGCAGGAAGGCGATTCCAGTCCTTTGCTGTCTGGACTAAAAAAGCATTTAAATGTGCAGTGGTATTTGCGGATGGCGGGTATACTACTTTATTGTGATTAAGTCGATGGGATACGTGGTGACAAGGCATGATGGCACAGTTTCCTAGTGATGAATGGTAAAATTTATGAAAAAGGCACAGCCGGGCTATTTTGCGGCGTGATTGGAGGGAAAGGAGATTAGATATTGTCTTCAAGTCAGTAACACTTGAGTGATATGAGTAGTCTGAATGAATGAATCTTGCTGCACGATTTTGGATGGATTCGAGGGTGAGGGAAAGGTTATACTGGTGAGGGTCCCAAACTGCGCATGCGTATTCCAGTTTGGGACGGACGAGTGTTAAATAGGTCAGCAGTTTGACAGAAGGAGGTGAAAGTCGCAAGTTACGGCGTAAAAAACCAAGCGTGCGATTGGCGTCTTTTGGAATGTTAGAGACGTGAGTAGCCAAGTCAGGGAACGGGTAATAGTTACACCAAGATATTTATAAGAGTCAACTGCGGAAATTTTAGAGCCAAATATATAATACGAAGGTGAAGGTAAGGACTGTCTACGGTGGAATGTAATTAATGACGTCTTATTTGTGTTTAGGGACATGAGCCATTTGCTACACCAGGATTCGATGTAATTCAAGTCGTTCTGTAACAGTTTAGTATCGTTGCTGTTAGCGATAGGTCGATATATTACGCAGTCATCCCCAAATAGTCGTATGCTAGAAGTTATATCAATAGCCAGGTCATTATTATAGATTAGGAAAAGCAATGGACCGAGTACAGTACCTTGTGGCACTCCAGAGGCGACGGAGCTTAAAGGTGAGAAAAATTCATTAGCGTGTACGAACTGCTTACGGTTAGTGAGGAAGTGTTTTATCCAAGTTAGAATGGGTGGGTCAAGGTTCAAACGTGAAAGTTTAAGTAGAAGCCGTCTGTGGGGAACTTTGTCAAAAGCTTTCTCAAAATCCAAGAACAATGCATCAACTGGTATGTTGTCATCTAGGTTGGAACTAATGTCATTATTAAAGAGAGCTGTGTGTCACATGACATTCCTTTACGAAAACCGTGTTGATTAGGGTGAAAAAAATTTACAGATATAAGAAAATTTGCGATGTGTGTGTAGATAACATGCTCCATTAACTTTGAACAAATTCTTGTGAGGGATATGGGACGATAGCTATGGCGTGAAGATGGCGAACCTTTTTTAGGAACTGGAATCACCTCGCCTACCTTCCAGTCTTGAGGAAACACTCCAGATGATAACGATTGGTGAAAGATATGCGACAGAATGATACTTGTGATATGTTTGGTGTTTTTTAGTAGTTTTGAGTTGATGCCATCAACCCCGGCTGAGGAAGAGACCTTTAAGGAATCAATTAGTTTCGCAATTCCGTTGGCATGAAAAGTTATCGGAGGCATGACAGGGTGATTGTGTCGCGGAAAATCAGGAAGTTCATATTTAGGCTCGTTAGTATAAATAGACAAAAATACGGAGTTCAGAACTTCTTGTACATCTTTATCAGGAATAGGATTATTTCGGTCATCGAGCAGAGATAAGTGATTGTTACGCGATGGATGAACAGTTTTCCAAAACTGTCTAGTGCTTGTGCGCAGCATGTTGGGCAACGTGTTGTAATAAAAGCTTTTCTTTGTTTTGGCGGCAAGTGTCTTAAATGTTTTGTCGATGGCGTGATAATTTTCTCACGAAACTGAGGTGTTTAAGCGTTTAGCTGCTCGATAGTACCGTTTCTTTTTGTTGTTCATTCGTTTTAGGGTAGCGTTAAACCACGGCGATGTGAGTCGTTCCGTAACAGTTATAGTGGGAATGTATGTGGTGATAAGTTCATGCATTTTATTCTTGAAAAGCGACCAGTTAGTTTCGACAGAGCGAGTAGTGAAGTCTGTTAAGTATCACGTTGTAAACTCTGACAACTTATCATTTATGCATTCCTAATTACCCTTATGATAGAGCGTTAGTTTCAATTTTTAGCCTTTTTTGTGCAAGGTAGCTGGCATTGGAATGAAGCTTGTATTATTTTGTGATCGCTAATGCCGGGTAAGTACGTAAGGGATGAGACGTTGTCGGGGTTGGAAGTTAGTACCATGTCGAGTTTGTTCGAAGAATGGTTATCTTCCCTAGTAGGGGCGGAAACAAGCTGTGACAGATTGAACTTGAGGCATGCGTTTAAAAATTCCCTTTCAGTGTTATTTTTGGCGATTGTTAATGTGACATCAGACCATGTGATAGCAGGAAAGTTGAAATCACCCGAAAGAAGAACGGAAGCGTGGGGATATTGCGAAGTTAAGTAGTGGATAGTGTCGTAGAAGTGATTAGAAAACGAGGCATCAGCATCTGGGGGGCGATAGAAGGCTCCGATGATTACGGGAGGGTAAGACATGTTGCACATTATAAAAACTGCTTCCAAAGGGCAATTTATGTTAATTACGGTGCAATGTAGGCTATAATGAGCAGCTATTAGTACACCACCACCTCGTCTATTTACACGATCGCGTCGGAAGATATTGAAATTTGGAAGACATGTTAGAATCTCGGAGTCATGGATAGTTTCGTTTAACCAGGTTTCACTTAATAGCACAAGTTTGCTGTCTGTTGTGTCGATAAGGTAGCGAAGTTTGTCAAGCTTGGGCATTAAGCTCCTTATGTTAATGTACAGAAACGAAACGGCTTTGGTGCTTGAAATCGGGTTAGCTTTTGATTCTAGTTATGGGGTACGTGGGACGACTCTCTTCGTGGCATGGTTAAAAGTATAAGTTTCATTGTCGATAATGAGTTTATCATGACGCAGCTTGAATTTTTTCGGCTGTGCCTTGCGGTATTCAACAAGCTGTTTTCGCGCGGTACGGGTGTTGGGTGAGTAGTCCTGGCTTATGCGGTAATCTGTGTTTTTCAGCTTATTAGCGCTTGAAAGTATGTTTTCTTTTGTCTTGAAGTGAGCGAATTTCACGATGATAGGTTTAGATCTGTTGGAATCAAATTTTCCTAGTCTGTGAGCGCGTTCAATATCCGTCGGTGTGATATCGATCCCAAGTTCATCGCTGCAGAGATTTATGATTTTTTCTTCGGACTGGGACCAAGATTCGTTTTCTTTATCGGTTAGTCCAAAGAATAGGATATTAGATCGGAGCGCCCTGTCTTCTGAATCATCCAACCGGCTTGTTAGTACTGATATGTCGTGGGCGTTATCTTCAGCCAGGGCCTGGACATCTTCAATTTGGGTTTTTATTACTGCGATAGACGAAAATTCATTTTCGATTTTTGATAACCTTTGCCTAATGTCATCTAATACGGCATCGTTTTGGGTGAGTTTAGTTTGCATTGCCTTTACTTCGTGTAAGATGGAGGCTTGACCTTCACGAATTTCCTTGAGAGCGGTCAAGATGTCGCCAGACGGCTCGATTGAAGACGAACGCGTGGGAGGGCCGGGATTTAGCTCAACGTCGCCAGCTAGTGCTAGCAATTCCAACAATATGTCTGCACAATCATGCACAATGTCAGTGCAACAACAGGAGCTCGGCAGCACTAACAAGGAAGGGTAACGAGTACGCCGTGCGTAAAGTGAGTACCGATTCGTTACCTGAAAGATGAAAAGATGGGGGGCGTAAGATGACCGCATCCGTGCTGTGCTGCAGTGCCAAAACCTGCTGATGATGGAGTGCAAGATATCGTTTGCTTAATGAAGCCGACCCAAGGTAGTTGGCTGCTGCTTTCATAATCAGAGAAGAAATTTCTCGCCAAGTTTCATCGAGAAGCATTACTTGTTGAATCTTCAATACGAATGATCGGAAGTAGCTTAGGTACGACTGTGAGCGTCCGTCGCACACGTGGCCAAAAGCCTTCAAATATATTTTACAGTTACCTGAAAGTTAACCTATATTTACCGCCCAGAAAGCTAGCGGAGGCAATCAGCAGCTTTACTGAAATTCTGTAGTTGGGCACAGAAGTGTTCTCCTTTTCTTAATTTCACTGTGGCTGTAGAAAGTTGGCGACAAGAAAACATCGTGTTTGGCACCAATTATTTGTTGCATTTAAGTCTTCCACACTTAACTCAAACAAAAAACCGGGCCCCTCAAGAACATACCAAGAGACCTCATCCTTTTCAGGTTGCGCGAACTCTAGTTTACTCTGCAGAAAAGTATAGTGCCGAAGAAAAAAATTAATGTAGGATTGCGGAATTCACAATATAGCTGTCTATAGGGTGGTTCCACGAGTTATCAAAATGATTAAGTGATTGGTTTTTGTTTTCTATTAATAGATATGTTGGCCATATAGTAATTATTATATCAGCAGTGGGAAGATTTTTTTATAACGCTCATATTAATAAAAAAAAAATCCTGAACGATTACACACCACAAGTAGAGTTTTCGCGCACATCACTGCTTGTGGAGTTTGCATTGAAGTAAGCAAGTGCAGTCATTCAAGCCATGTTTAATACATTTTATGCACTCAATTTAATGGTGGCAAAAAGTAAGTTAGGCGTCTTCTGCCATTCTGAGGAAGTCACTGCTATCAACGAACAAATAAAGAAGTACACGTCTGAGAAATTAAACCTTGTTTACGAATTGTTTTCTCGGTGACTATAGGCCGCACTTTTTTCATATTTTCTGGAATAATTGGAAATTGTGCCGTAATTAGGCTCAATAACACTTATTCGTATCAACAAAGGGGAAGGTGAGGAAATCTTATGCCGGTGCCTGCGTTTTTGACTCTATGAGTTCTTTTAAAAAATCAATTATAAACAGCTCCATTCTAAGTTTTGCTCAAAATTCTTCTACCAATGCTCAAAGCGTAGGCAAGAAGGATCTGAAAAGACATGTTGCATTATATTGTTCCTTATCAAGTTACGAGAGCTCGAACTTTTCAAATCTCTAGCATAGCCAAAAGCACCTCAATGGCGAACATAAAGGAGCTGCCACTCCTTCCCTTGCTTTAAATTTTCCGTAATTGTCATGACAGACATATTTCCTAAGTGGACTGTATGAAGTAATTTATATTTATCGGGAAGCATCAATCTGTGACTTAAGTGCGATGAAAGGGTGCCGCTGTCGCCGAATGAAAGTTACAGTCCACAATATTTCATACAGACAAACATTTGTCTTTTTGTGTTGCTGAGCACCTGTGTTATCGTCGTTCCTTAATAAAAGCCGTTAATATCACAATATAATACACTATTTAAAAGGGAACGTATTTTTAAAACGTCCACTATGTATTTCATGTAGAAGTGTAGACAATTCAGACGCATGTAACATGCTTTCAAGTACATTGCTTTCTTTGCACATATATTAAAGGCAGCTTTTGATCGCTTTATGGGCAGTAGAACTAACAACATCATAAGTAGTATCCAAGGTGAAAATATTTTTAATTTAATTGAAAATGTGTGCACTGATGCCACGTACTCTTCCTAACATATACTGATATTGCTGTGTGTCACTGCGAATCGGAACAATGTCTTGTGTATTCATACATGCTGCATTCTGCTCTACATTTGGTCGCAAATATAGCCGTAAAATCTCGACAGCCTACACAACGTGATTCTAAGGCAGTTACTAACGGTTTCATAGGCTAACCGCACATCGTAGCAGACCACGTCGTCAGTGCTTCCGGCTGCTGCCGATGACTGTCAGCTCCACCTGTAGGTCTTTTGCTCAATGACAAGCGCAGATAGCCACACTCCAGAACAAAACATTTTATCTAGTATTAAAAGACCAAAAATACGCCTAAAGTAAAAGCAATCGTTCTCTCTGACCCATGACGCGGCACATGCCTGCATTGCGCGAGGAATAATTCACAGTCGTGCCAAAACAATGTCATCCTCCTTTAAGATCATGTCGCATGCGAGGGCAACAAGACTGCAAGGCGTTTGAAAACAAGTATCAAATGCACTTAATATGGCCAAATAACTACGCGTCCATAAAGTGCTGCTTTCTGCAAAAGGAGATGAGAAAAGTGTCAGGACATTTGCCGATTAGTAAAACACCGGTGATCCCTTAACAACCAGGGAACAGGGCTGAGCGAATGTAAAACAATCACCACCTGAAACGGTCTATTTTCAGAAAGACTGAAGAAAGTGCAAGTGGTGCTCGAGTTTGGGTCAAACTTCAAAGAAATAATGGAGCTGAAAATAAAACGGTGAGTGTAAAAACGTGCTACCGTTTGCATGTATACATTCATGCTCATGAATTTATGTGCGCAAGGCCCCATAGACCCCGAGATTTTTTTTTTGGTCCACAAAGGAACTAAAATAATTTTAAAATCAATTCGCGGTTCCGTCTTGTTTTCTGCGGTCCAACTAATCTTTATACACCTCACCTTACATTCTTTTTGAAAAAAAAATCATTTTTTTAAACAAGAAAGTTACATTCTGGAAATTCTGAGTGGATAAAGTTGTTGCTAGCTATTTTACAAGGGCTCAAGAAGCTCTTAAACTGTCAGTCAGTGACAGAACGCACACGGGCTGGTTTACACAAGTACTAGGAGGACATACTCAAATTATCAGCGGATGCCAGGAGTACAATAACAGATACAAAGCAAAATGATACATTCAATGACACAAATAAAAAGCGGTAAAAATCATCACTAATCGTGCTAAAACTCTACCGTTGAACGGAAGTCAAAATAGACATTTAGAAATCATTAATTAATGCATATCCTGACACACCTGTTGTCTGACAGAAAAAATCAACAATGCGAATGTCGGAATTGTCTTATTGAAACTAATTTGGGCTATAGATAACTTTTTCGGAGTTATCAGATCTGTAGGGCGTGTCGGATAAATTCGGCGTCTTTAATCTGCCTACCCTTTTCCATTGCTCATAGACTTCAAGAGCGCTTTGTTGTCATTTTTGTGGCCAACATACAGCACCAATCAGTATAAAATTCGTGGGCGACTTGATTTTCATGCCGGCGTGCCTGAATTGTCAGTCGACTGACAAAGTTTTCTTTTATTATCCCCAGGGTGCCGGTTAGCCTCTATTTCCGCTCGTTTTCTAAGTTCCCATAATTGCAGAAGGTGAAGGTCGGGAGTTGGCTGATCCTAGTTTATAGTTGTAATGATGGTATGTTCCTTAGTGTAGAAAAACACTAGCTGGGAAGACGCGCACGGCATGCCGCCGGTGGCAAGCAGCTTGCCGCAAAACCTGCAGCGGCGGCGGGTAGACCTGCCGCGATCGAAGAGCCATTTTCGGCGGCTTGCTGCGCGCCGCCTATCGGAACAGCCAATGAGAGATGTCCGGCTCAGCGACGTGAGCGTCTGTGTCGCCATCTCGCGCCTACTACCGAAGTTAACTTCCCGCTGCTGAGGCGGCGATACCACCGTCAAACGCTCCATGCAATCAACGATGAAGCGAGCATTCTCCTTTTGTGCCTCCGTGTTGAAAACTTCTGCCTCAGTGAGAGAATAATGGAACACTTTCTTGAGACTGCTAGGTTATTCCTCTTTTACGTGAAAATGAACCGATGAGCGATCATCGGAAAAGCATTCGATCTCGAAGGCGACTTAATTTCATACTTCAGTGCCCGCTGAACATTCACATCGGGGAAAATGTAAACAGGACAGTAAACTTATTTAGAATGCTCGAGTGGTGTGCTGCGGAGCAAACACGATCGTCGCGGTAGATGACGAGGGACAAAGAGAACCTGGAATGAGGTCTGTTGGCCGAAAAAAGAATCGTAGATCAGCTCACGCAGTCGGACACAAGGCGAAATCAGCGCTGTCACGTGACCGCCCCGCGAAACCGATGTGGCCTCTCTGCCACGCGGGCGTCCAACCGCTGGGGGCACGCCGCGCGCGTTCTGCCGCCAGTGTGTCCGTACCCTTAAGGACAGCTGCCAATAATGACACCAAAGTATATTGGGTGACTGCATTGATCCGAGTATACTATCCAACACCTTTCCAGTGCTATGAGAACACATTTCCTCTGATTTTCTTGATTGTTGCAGAATAAAATATTTTCTGTTCATCGAGACGTGTGCAAGGCCTTTTATTACAGTATAGAACAAGATACATACATTACATATACATATATATATAATGTGACATATATGCCCTGCATCGCTCGAAGGTGAAGATGACAACGATCAGCAACAGTGACACAGAAGAAGACAAAGTGGTAGCAACGATTGATGCCAGAATAAGGTCGACGCTGCTGTGTTTCTGTGTTGTGTGTGCGGTGCCAGCCTGGACTAACCTTCGCGGACTAACCTTGCCACGTATAATCTTGGTGGAGGTGCTGGGTGTCAATATATATATATATATATATATATATATATATAGGCAGATAAATGAAGGGGAAATGAGGGTGCTCGTTATAATACATGAAT
>JAJIZL010015559.1:72699-114927 GCA_023969395.1 Amblyomma maculatum
TTTATTTATTTATTTATTTATTTATTTATTTATTTATTTATTTATTTCAACCTCAAAGGCCCCATTGAAGGGGTATTACATGAGGGAGTGGGTAACAGGGCATATTATTGCTTCGAGTGATGCTTTGAACATTGATGGGTCTGTATGGAGCACGATGTCGGCAGGCAAGTCATTCCAGTCTTTTGCTGTGCGAACGAAAAACGAATATAGATGCGCAGATGTGCGGGCTTGCGGAGGATGGGTTGTCTTTTCGTGGTTCGTGCGGCTGGAGATGCGGTATGCAGGGATGATAGCAGATTCGCGAAAGATGATAATAGAATTTATGAAAAACAGATAGTCTTGCGATGCTACGCCGGTTAGCTAAATTTGATAAATGAGCATTGCATTTTAGTTTCGTTACGCTTTCATGATAAGAATATGCAGAGATGAATCTAGCGGCGCGGTTTTGTATTGCTTCTAGCGTGTTAGGAAGATTAAGTTGATTATTGTCCCAAATAGCGCATGCATATTCTAGTTTGGGCCATACAAATGTTACATAGGCTAGTGATTTTAACGATGGTGGTGCTAGACGTAGTGTTCGCCGAAAATACCCCAGAACTCGATTTGCTTCTTTAGAATTTTCAGTTACGTGGTATGTCCACTTAAGATCATGTGTTAAGTGAAGGCCAAGGTATTTATATGTGGTTACTGCTGCAATTTCTGAATTAGCTATTAGGTACTTAAAAGGTGGTTCAGAGGGACGCCTGTGAAAAGAAAGTAAAGAAGTTTTTTTCACGTTAAGAGACATGAGCCATTTACTGCACCAAGTTAAAATGCATCAATGTCAGATTGAAGAAGTTGGCGATCACTGTGAGTGATTATGGGACAGTACACAACACAATCGTCAGCAAATAGGCGTATGTTAGAACATGTCAGTTGGCAGGTCGTTTATATAGATAAGAAAAAGCAGGGACCCCAGGACTGTGCCCTGGGGTACCCCAGATATAACAGAGGAGTGAGAAGAAGAGCATTTATTAGCGACAACAAACAGTTGCCGGTTAGTTAGAAAGTTACGAAGCCAGTCAAGTACCAAGGAATTAAGATTAAGCCGTGAAAGTTTCAAAAAAAGCCGCCGGTGGGGAACTTTGTCAAACGCTTTTTCGAAATCTAAGAAGAGGGCGTCCACTAGAATGTTGTGATCAAGGTTGGAGCTTAGGTCATTAATAAATAGAGCTAACTGTGTGTCGCAAGAAAAGCCCTTTATAAAACCATGTTGGCCGGCGTGAAAGAAATAACAGATAAAAGAAATTTCATAACGTGAGAAAAGATTACATGTTCCATTAGTTTAGACGGGACGCTAGTAATGGATATGGGACGGTAATTATTACGGGAAGATGAAGGCCCTTTTTTTGGTACTGGAATGACTTTACCCACTTTCCAGTCGTGCGGTACAATGCCTGATGAAAGCGATTGCTGAAAGATATGAGACAACAGGACACTTGTGATATGTTTTGTATTTTTAGTACCTTTGCGTTAATATCATCAATACCTGCTGATGATGTTAGTTTCAAAGAATCAATTAATTTAACAATGCCGTGGGGTTCGAATGATATATCGGGCACAGCAGGAAAACCAAAGGATGGAAAATCCGGTAGGTCCCCATCTGGTTCACGAGTAAATACAGAACTAAAGGTCATATTTAATACTTCAGCAACATCATGTTCCGCAATTGTAGCCATATCATCATCATGAAGTGTTATTGGGTTGCTAGGGTTAGGATTGATACATCTCCAGAATTGACGAGGGTTTTTGCGTTGGCGACATATAATTGGCGACATCGCTCAAATATATGGGAACCAAATGGTTGCAATGTGGCACTGCGAACGCCTTCACCTAACATGAGTGAACAAGCTGCTGAACGTCGCGAATGTGTGGTTGCTGCACACTATCCTCATGACTTAGATGTAGACGGTAACCATCGCTGTTTGCCAGCACTTGAGATCGCTCTTACTGTTGTAGAGGCTGACAGAGTGACGGAGCCGGTTCAGTGGCGAACGCATGACTCATTTATTTTCACAGGCAAATATCTATAAATCGGCAGCTTGATGAAGTGCAGAAATAAACCGGTCACATTTAACACATGTTCGTACACCACGTCATATCATTTTCTCTTTTCTTTAAAGCTGCAGTCTTTTCTCCGGCCTTCATTTTCGTGTAAACCTCCGCAATACCGGCGGAGATGTGATACTTATAGCTTGTTCGGTAGGCGGCGGTGTCGCAAGCACTGTAACTGCGTCGTTGTTTCCGTGAAGTCTCCGGGATGTGTTGTTCGCCTTGCGCTGCGGCCCGACGATCTGTGTTGCCTGGACTGTACGAAGCAGAATCGTGCGCTTCAGTCTTTAGCTCTCTGGTTGACAAAGACGCCCGACGGTGAATTTCGTCGAAATGACGCCAGGTTGAGCCCTCTGGAGTGTCAACTGTCACTAGCCGAGAGCCCTCGACGCCTTTGAGGACGCCTGGAAACCACTTCCTCCTCTGAGCAAAGTTGCGCACCCACGCGGGATTCTCGCACTGCAACCTGGAAGCCTGCTTAGGACTCTGAGATGTTGACAGATGATATGTGTCTAACCTTGAGCGAACTTGGTAACCGAGCAGCATTTCAGAGGGGGACTTCCCACACGGCAAGGGGGTAGGTCTGTAGCCGAATAACACCCGCGCTATCTTTGTCTCGAGGTCGCTCATAGCTGTCAGCTTGGAAAGGCCGCCTTTTATGGTAACAACAGCTCACTTACCAAAACCATTGGACTGTCGATAATACGGCGTGCTGGGCAGGTGCGTAATGTTGTTGTCAGTGATGCATTTGCAAAATTGCTGGCTTGAAAATTGAGGCCCGTTATCTGACACGACTGTGTGCGGCAAGCCAAGACGAGCAAACTATTTGCGAAGCCGCGCGATTGTGACTTCAGGGGCCGAATCACAGACTCCACTCATAATTGTGTGAGCGTGACGTTAAATTGACAGAACTGTGACACAGCCTTGAGATGTCAATCGTGACTAAGTACGAAATCGTCCAATTACCAGTGACATGTAGCATTCCGTAGTTCCGAATCCTTGGCAATCGCTGAAGCCATACTGTGGCACAAAACCGACATGTAACCGTCTCGTAAGTTTTTGTACCACTACGCAATAAATAAAACAAACAAATGTTTAATTTGACAGGATAATATTTTTAATATTGAATACCATTAAGCCTAAGTAGAAACGTTCCTATTTTTGTAATTTTGCTTGCTGTTAGGTAACTTTGGGTGCGCCGGCGGCGTTAAGGCGTGAACATGGCGGCCTACAAGCGAACAGCTGATTCTCCGACTAGGTGCTGTTTTTTTAGCGTTGTCTGAAATCGAAGTACTATGCGCGTGCCGTAAGCATGCTGAAAATCTAATAGAAGGTAGTCGAAGCTGAGGGCCTGCAGCGATAAAATTTCATTGAGCGCTTGACGCGGAAATGAACAAAGACAACTTGCTAAGGTAAGTGTCTTCGGTCGGCGCTTACTAGTATTTATGAGAAAATGGCTTAAAGTGCAACGCGCAGGTATGTGATTGGTGGCTCTATTTCTTTCTCTTTAGAATATACAAGACTACCGTGAAGCATGTAGTGTAGGCCAAAATGAAGTTCTGTGGCTGCATGATCATCTCTTTGTATGCAGCTGGGTAGTTAAGAAAGAATATGGCCATAGGAATGCTTCCACCTCTGCCGAGACCGAACCCGAAGACTTCATTCACTGCACTGCCACCGTGGCAGGGCTTTCGATGTAGCATCCTTTGTAATGTGCGCTGTATTTGTTTTTAGCGTTCACCACGACTGGGTTGCTTTGCTTTTGAACGATACCTTCTAGCCACACACCATTTGCTTGATGCATCTGTGATGTGTTTGCACCAGTTTGCATGCACATAGGATTGTATACTTATGCTACAATCACCATCCATGCGTTCCGTGCATCCTAACGGTATATGCAGGCGTGTAGTCCAGAAAGGCTCACTAATGGAGACTTCCCTATGCAAAAATATTACATAGCTCTACTTATGGCATAATTGTGCACTGTTACGTGCCGTACTTTTCTATCCTGTTTCTGAAATGTGCCAAATCTATGACTACTACTGCTCAAGTCTGCAATCATTAAGCGACTATTCGTTTGTCTCTTGCCTCTGTGCCACACAGTTTTATGCACACTATATTCGTTTCTTGCTTCTGAAGTGTGCCAGACCTGCGATGAGTACTGTGCCACCTTAAAATCTGTAAACAATTATTCTTGTGTGTCCCCTCTGTGTAGCACAATTGTGCAGCACGTGTTAATAGCTGTCGATAGTATTTCAGGCACTTTGGTTCGCTGCTGCATATTCAAGCGTGTGAAAGGCTACAGCAAAATAAAGGTGCCCACTGGATGCACATGCTTCTAAAATGTCTGTGAGACTTTCCCATTCCGATAAGCATCTCAATTACCACCTCGTTGTTAAATATTTTCTTCATGTACTCAAGCACACGCACACGTACGATTGCAAGAAACAGTGAAGGTGATGTACGAAGACAGATTTGACTTGACAGATGAGCCGTTTCTACGCATGATTCGAGAAGATGCAACTTTAAAACAACAGGTTTCTTGGCACAGACATGAAACGAGAAGCTTCATTTGGCTGCCTGTGATGAGTTGGTCACCTACGTTTGGTATATCATGGCCGCCTATTGGGGTGGGATTGACATCGCAGCTGTTACCGCACCATGTGCAGCTGTTATAGCCTCTGGTGGCAGGTTCTGTGAAACAGGCTCCCAACGTGATTCTGCATGGCGTTTCCCTAAAGGTATGCATGGCACCAGTGATCCCACTTCCAAGTAGCCGGTGACCCTTTCTTGTCGAAGCCAGCAGTACCCTCCTCGTCTGCAAGCAGAAAGACATCCAAAGAAGTTATGCAGCACGGCACATGCTACCGCTCTGGCTGGTAGAGGTGAGTCTGGTATTTTTGCAAGCACCGGAAGCGGCTCTTTTGCACGCCGATGCAATCATCCACCATTAACCTTGTGGCAGTGCATGCCTTGTTGTATAACCCTTCTGAAGAGGCCGGACTGGGATTCCATGGCACCAGCAGCCACGTCTCCAACAGCTGCCCATGCCACCAGCATAACCGAAAGTGGCATGCGGTTAAGCACATTCATCGCCGTTGTCGACCTCAAAGCCTCATAAAATTTATCAGCCTTACTGACACAATGGAAGAGTCACATCGGGTAGCTCATTGCCAAGTTTTGCTGCCAATGACATTCATGGGCGTGCAGACAATGAATGCTTGAACGTTTCAGCAACACGGATGTAAGGACAGGTTTCCACTTCATATCGGTATCTATGATTCCCATTTCAACTCAATGCAGACATCAAACACACGCATTATCATTTTCATTTCTTACGTAGGCATTTCAACAATGTACTACGTGTCTTATTTTGCAGCTTAAAAACCCAAGAAAGGCAATACAAGTGAGTCATGTGGAGCCTACTTTAACTTATATTACAAAGAGCAGCGCGTCTCATTGCTGGGAATTAGACGTCTCGTAGAAGGCCTACCTCAACCTGTGTATAGCCGAGATTGCCGCCAGAAGAAAGCATTATGCCAAGATTCCAGGCAGGGAGGTTCGTGGCCCAAATCATGTTGGCATCTCATATCTCAAAACAGGGACACCACAAGGGTACACGTGGACGCCCGAAGCGCCGTCGACAAACCCGACGACGCCGGGTAAGCTGCCGTCACGAAGGAATCCTTTCTTCGCCGCCACCTTAGCTAAACGCTGCACACGCTTTCGTACTGTCGGCTGCGCAAGGACGATGTTCGCCTCGTTGCCAGTAGTGGCTTCGAAGCCTCTAGCAGGTCGGAAAAAGCGAAGTACGCACATTACCTGCCGCCACAAAGGCAGCGCACTCGGCCGCGCATCCTCGCAGTTCTTCGTGTCGCACAGTCACTGTACTATATCCTTCTCGAGTAGCAACATGGGTCGAAACATCTCGCCCGGCGCGTCAAACAGCCTTCGTAAACCGTGCTTCGCCGATGATCGCTTTGGGGCGCCGCTGCTACCGCCTTACGATAACGCCGGTCACCGCATAGATCGCCGCCTTTCTCCCTTTGTGAGCGCTTGCAAACGAGATGCGAGCGGCTCGCGTCGCTCACAACCTCCGCTCACAATCAGGGCGTGGCCAACATCATCACTTCAAGTGTATTCATGACGTAACCGCAGCCACCGATGACGTACAGAAACGCCACACCCGCTGTGTTACCGCTGGCCAATAGGGTGATTGTGAATGGGACCCGTTCGTAATTCGGACCCAGTGGTCGACGACCGGAAAGAAAGTGCCTTGATCCACTTTGTGTGCGTGTCGACGAGTATCAGCAACATATGTCCGTTTTGGTTCGGCGTAATCGATGTGAAGCCGTGACCACTTGGTTCCCGTTTCTGGCCAACTGATTGTAGCCTAGCGAGGTATCATTGATTGCGCTTGTACACATGGTATGCAGGAACGCGACAGATTTTCAATGTCACCGTCCAAACCATGCCCCCAGAACAGCATCCGAAACAACTTTTTCATGGCCGATGCCCCTTGATGGGAATGATGCAGCATCGTCAGTATGGAGGGCCCGAGCTTTTCGAGGACGAGACACCGATGACTTATTAGAACTGGCAGTCTACTCTAGACAGCTGTAGTCGCCTGCAAAAATAAGGCTGAATATGACTGTGATACGGCAAAATGCGTTGAGGCCAGCCATTAACCACAAAATTTGGAACAATATAGAGGTCTTCATCTGCGTTCGTTAGCGCCGTAAGGTACTAGCCGGTGCGTAAGAGCTGTCAATGATCTCAACTGAGAGCAAGTGTTCTGGTAAAGCTCCCTTGTGACAAACATCTGTGGTGGGCATGGGCAAACGGTTGAGTACATCGGCATTGGCATTTTGCTTCCCGGACCTATAGTGAAGGCTGTAGCACAACTGGATTAGGAATAGCACCCATCTTTGAATACGTTCCGATGGCATTGAAGGCACCAGTCGATCTTATCGGTCATCATCATCTACAAACTTGCGGAGCGGAACGACGATATCGGACGGGTTCACTGGGTGCCAGGTTCCTAGAAAATAACTTGGAACGTATAGCAATTTCGTTGCACTTTGGCGCACATTGCTCGTTAAGAAACGCAACTGATTCCTGGTAGCTTAACTAATTTACGTTTCGCGGAGCTTAATATCCGGCCAGAACGCCAATTGTTTTCGTTGATAGTGCAGACACCAAAAGTGCAATTTTTATCTTCTGTCATAAAATCGTTCGCTTCAAACAATGCGTCCAAGCGAGTCAAAAATCGTCCCAGTTATCTTGGTTTTCGTCCTAACTTTAGAAGTCATGTTCGCAGCCATGGCCATGACTGTTGACGCGCCGTTGGCGCAGGAATGCCCAATAGCACGAGGTCATACCCACTGTCACCACTATTACAGCGGCTGACAGAGTGCGGAGCCGGATCGGTGGCGAACACAGGACCCATTTATTTTCGCAGACACAGAACTATATGTAGACAGCCTGCCGATTGACGTAACACAAAAGAACCAATCACATTCGACACGTGTACGTACACAACGTCATATCACTAATCTCTTGCAGGGTATAATACAAGTGGTTCAAAACTTTCTCCAAAATTGTTTTCTCATTCTTTTATTATGAGTGAAACTTAAGAATCATGCCACGTCAGCGCTGCAAAAACAAGGTTTCCAATCCCTCCTTCATCAATCATGTCAGTGCAATGCCTTCATGTAATGGCAAGAAACAAAAATTCTATAGTGGCAAGGACTAAGATGATGGCATGAACCGATTGGTATTTGTGTTATATTTAGGGAAGCAGAGCAACTGATGATATGAGAGACGCCGCACTGTAGGACTTCGGAAATTTCGACCACTTGGGGCTTTCTAACGAGATTCACATCACACAGCAAAGGATGCCTTGCGTTTAGCCTCCAGCGAAGTAAAGTACCCTAATCTACTAGTTGCCGTAGCGGGCTCATTGAGCATGAATTACCGTTCCACCGCAGACGCAAATTTAGCTCAGCTGGATATTTAAGATCATTTGCGCTTCCGAGCATCAGTCATTCGTCAGCTCGATAAAGTGAATAAGACATTTAGCTAAACGCAAAATAGAGCCGAGAACGGACTTTTGTACACTTGTATCAGGTATAACATCACTCAAGAGCTTCATACTGCTGCGTGGTGACAAGCAAGAAGACGGCACAACATGGCGACAGGGTGAAAGATGATTTAATGGCTGGGCCAGCACGAGGGCTCCTCTCACGCCACTGCCGATCTTCGCAATGCTTCCCGAGGCCACCGAACGATCGTCCCGATCGGTACGCTGCAGTCGGAGGTGACGTAACGGGGAGGATGTTAAGAAAAGACAGAAGAGAATGATCCTCTTGCACCACGGTGACGATGGCCACAATTATGCCTGAGTGATCCGCCTCCCCTAGAGCTCTTCAACCATCTGCCACCAAAGCATCGATGGGACCGATGGCTCTAGGTTGAATTGGGTGGCTGGGGGTGGGTTCCGTGTTCATATCCTTCGGTTACTTCTAGCCTTTGCTCTGGTCTCGGCTCTGGTTGGTTCCTCTGCGCCTTGTCTTCAGCTCCAGGCTGGGGGCAGGGCGGCGGTAGTTGCGGCTTGTCGGGTCTGGCCAGGAAGGGCTGCGGCGAAGCTGCGCGGCGATATCGTCAGGCTCTCGGTCAATTTTCCCGGCATATCGGATGGCATCAACGCTCCAAGGTGAGGATAGGGACGGCGTACCCCGCGCCTCCAACCATATGTTGCGTGGTGCCAAGCAAGAAAAAGGCGCAGCATTGCGACAGGGTGAAATGTGATTCAACAGCTGGCCTAGCACGAGGGCTCCTCTGAGGCCACTGGCGATATTCGTAGCAATAGACCGCAGGTAGCGATGAATGTAAGCGATTCTGACGAAAAACGCACCTATTAGGTTTTATGTTGAGCGGAAGCTCAACTACCCCATGTATAGCCAAGGTTATGACGTATGCTAACTTACCTGAAGTGCAGCGCGAGGAGCAGGCGCGGTCTGTTTCTTCTTCAGCACATGTGTGGCGTTCATGCCTTATAACGTACCTCAGGTGCGGCTCGAGGAGCATGCGCAGCCCGTTCCTTTTTCGCGTGTGCGACGGCACAGTGTGGTGGCACAGACGTCACTGCTCTAGTCGACACTGACGCCGTTTATTCAGTTCTGAGTGGACAGTTCGCTGCAGCTCTTAGAAAGTTCACAACATGGGATGGCCCACAATACGCACTGCTGGAGGGCATTTAATTACGCCCACGGGAGTGTGCACGTCGAGAATCACTCTAAAAGGGCAAATCTTTCTGGCGGCGTTCATCATGTTGGCCCAATGTTCCCGTGATGTCATCCTCAGCATGGACGTTCTAACGGAAAACGGGGCAGTTATCGATGTGCAGAATCACTCGGTACGATTTTCAATTGAGAACGCCATCGCAACCAATAGCATGCTCCCCGCTGCGCTTCACATTATTTATAACCTTGTGAATATACCTCCACGTTCTAGCATTACGGTGTCCGTGGGTTCCCCACCAATGCAAAACACAGAAGGTATTGTAGAGACCAAACAGAAAGTGCTTATAGAAAGGCATAGCAGTTGCCAGGGCAGTTGTTTTCTTTGAAAATGATAAAATTGATCTTCTCTTGCGAACTTCCACAATGAACATCAACATCTGAACAAAGAGACAACTGCAGCATATCTCGATGCCATTGCTGACACTAGTTCTGCAGGCAGTTTAACCAGCGCTGCAGAAACAGAATCCTATGACAACACTGAACCGCTGTACGGCGCAAACTGGACATTACTTCCAAAGTACCAAGAAAAACAGCGCAACCTGCTCAGTCGCTACTCTGATACATTTTCCAGATCATCGCTCGTTGGTCGAAGACACCTTGCCAAGCATCGCGTCATTACATAAAAAGCGGTTCGGCCACTCCGCCGGTCGCCTTATAGGGTTTCCGCAAAAGAACATATTGTCATCAGAGTTCAAGTAAACAAGGGCTCAATGATGACGTCATTCGACCTTCCCAGAGTCCCTGGGCTGCGCCTGTGGTACTTGTAAAAAATAAAGACGGCACACTCCATTTCTGCGTAGACTATCTTCGATTGAACAACGTTACGAAAAAAGATTTTTATCCCTTGCCCAGAATAGCTGACGCCTAAGATCATCTGTGTAACACAAAGAACTTTTCCTTCATATATACTGGATACTGGCAGATAGGGGTCAGTGAGAGTCACTGCGAAAAGACGGCTTTCATCCCTTCTGACGGTCTATACAAATTCCAAGTCATATGCCTTTCGGCCTTTGCTCCACGCCTATAACCTTTCAGTGACTCATGAACAGTGCTCTTGCAGATGTGAGGTGGGCGACATGCCTCGTGATGACGAAATTGTATTTACCCCGATTTTTGCGGAGCCCCTTCGTCGCCTAGACGCAGTGCTAGAAGCCATTCAATCGTCGGGTCTCACTCTGAAAGCCGAAAAATGTTATTTCGGTTAACAGGAGATAAAGTTTTTAGACCATGTAGTGAACCAGGCGAGAGTTCTGCAGAATCCTAAAACAACTGTTGCCATAGCCAATTTTCCGACACCGCGGGGCAAGAAAGAAGTTCGACGCTTTCTTGGATTATGTGCGTATTACCGGCGTTTCCTGAAAAACGTCTCCAAAACAGACGCCCCTCTTACACTTCTTGCTAAGGCTGATATGCCGTTCACGTGGGAAGAACAGCAAATGCAAGCATTTTAAGATCTTGTGGTTTCTACTTTGACATAGGCCACCAACCACCGCGGGTTCGAGCGTCGCGCGAGCCGAAGCCCCTATCAGCCGTCACCACGCGCACACTGAAACACCGCAGCGCGCACTCAACCTCCACCGGGAGGAGAGCACTGCGCTGCAAGGACACAAACCTCCAAGTTCACAAAGGAGACGTTTATTGAAACGCCATCCTCCAGCGGCACACACACACACGCATACACATACACATATATACAAAACGCATATACACACACATATTCAGTCACCGTGTCAAGGGAGCGCGCGAGGAACAGGGTTCCCCTGCGCGCACAAAGTGACACGGAGTGCGCGCCGCAAGCACGCAAGGGCGTGCTGTGATATCTCTCTCGCAGTGACCAGAGGGTTCCTTTGAGAGAGAGTGGGCAACCACCGCAAGGTACGCCTGTCGCGGATCGTTGGATCCCGATCGACAGGCTCGAGCTTCGCTCTCCCAGGTAAGACCCGGAGCAGACGAACTCGAGTACACGCTGGTCTGCGCGGAAAAAGGCCGGCAGACAAGAACAGTTGCGTACGCACCTTGCGATGTCTCGGACGGGTCTCTCCCTCGGGCCCCGCTCAGAGGGTCGCGCGAGCGCGGCCGTCGAAGCGGTGCCGTGTTCCCGCCAAAAGGCGCCAATGGGAACAGCCACTGGGACGCCATGGTGGAGCTGTGCCCCGAACGACAGCGACAAGTCTTCCGAGTCTCTTTCCGCCGCCTCAGGCGGGAGAAAGGAACGAGGAGAACTGGGAAGCGGGCGGCGGCCGCGTAAATAGCAGCCGCAGCAAGCCCGAATCCCACAAGCTTCAACATCGTCTGCAGTCACCTCCATTTGTTGCACATGTTGATGAAACCGCAGATACCGAACTGCACTTCGATGCAAGCAATGACGGTTTGGGCGCTGTCCTAGTACAGATACAGCACAGTCAACAGCGGGCGATCGCCTACGCTAGACGGGTCTTGTCTAAGGCCGAGGCAAACTGCTCTGCCGCTGAAATAGAATGTGTCGCCATCGTGTGGTCTATTTCGAAGTTTCCACCATACTTATACAGCAGAACCTTCAAAGTGGTGACCGACCATTACGCGCTTTGTTGGCTGGAAACCCTCAAAGACCCTTCTGCACGTCTCGGAAGATGGAGCCAACCACTTCAAGAGTATGACATCACTGTAACCTACAAGTCAGGTCGTAATCATTCAGACGCGGATTGCCTGTCTCGTGCTCCTTTGCAACCAGCTTCGGACGCAAGTGGTGATGACGACGCATTTCTGAATGCAATATGTTAAGCCAGCTTCGCCGATAGGCAAAGCAATGATCTCTTGCTTCTCCACGTAATCGATATTCTTCAAGGTGCCGGCAGGATGATCCCTAAACCTCTTCGTCGCACTTTATCCTCTCTGCGTTTACGTGACGGCCTTCTCTTCAAGACACATTTAAACCGCCAACAGTCGCCAATACCTACTGTTGTACAAGAAAGCTTATGGAACGCCATTTTTCAAGCCTGCTATGACGAACCCACATCCGGCAACCTAGAAGTCACTCGGACACTATCCAGAAATAAAACACTGTACTACTGGCCTCGTTTGTCAAGCGATGTGACACATTATGTTCGAACTTTCCGTGACTACCAGCGCCGAAAAGTTCCGCCTCTGAAGCCAGCCGGTCTTTTAAAACACATTACACCACCGTTCAGACCATTCCAGCTAATAGGGATGGACTTGCTTGGACCATTACCTACTTCCACCCGTGGGAACAGGTGCATTATAGTAGCTACTGACTACCTGACCCACTAGGCGAAAATCGCTGCTTTTCCTTTGGCTCCTACCTTCCAGGTTGCGAAATATTTCGCTCTTCAAATTCTTCGGAGAAATGTCGCACTAGAGGTTCCCATTACGGACAGAGGAGCAGCATTTTCTGCAGAGCTCATCCAGCATATCTTTATTCTTAGTGGCACCAGTCATCGCCGGAAACTGGACACCATCCCGAAATAAAAGGCCTGATGGAACGTCTAAACAAGACCATTGCCGACATGTTGTCGATGTATGTGGACATCCATAGCAAGACGTGGGACGAATTATTGCCTTAGGTATTATTTGCATATAATACCGCCGTTCAAGCAACGATTAACACGACTCTGCTCAGCCTAGTTTACGGACGAGAAGTGACGACCACACTCGATTCCATGCTGCCTCATATAAACGAAATTCCAAATGACGATGTCACTTCTTTTCTACAGCGTGCCGAACAAGCCCGCCAACTTGCACGGGTGCGAATCCAGTAGGAGCAATGCGGAGGGCTGAGATCGGAAGCCCAGCATTATGAGCGATAGGATGTCGTAATCCTCGACATAGGTGTGGAGGCGAGAACTTATACCGAAGGTATCCTCATATAGGTTCTTGGAATTCACATCCAGAACAACAGCTGAAACACAGTCCCTCAATCGCTTCGAGGCCAGTGTATCTCAGACAGTGCGTCTTATACGTGGAAATGCTAACCGGTATGGAGGTATGAAGGGAACATCTCGTCCACCTGGTCCAGGCTTTTGTCATTAGTAGAATCACCTTTGCGCTACCATACCTCAAACTTAGCGTAGTAGGAACACTACGTGTTGATTGCCTGATCAGACGGGCGTTGAAGTCCGCACTTGGCCTCCCAGTATATACCTCCACGGGGCGCCGCAGTGCCCACAGAGTCCACAATACTCCTAGGCCAGCCTAACCTCTATGAAACTTTGTCCTTGCCTCCCTCATTTCGGTCCCCGCAACAAACACGGACAAAGTGTCACCTCCCATGAGCCTCGGAACGCACCGAAAAATCTCACCTCTCCCGAGCGATATGCACACAGAATTTTATTCAGAGGCGAGTAGAAAGAATCAAAGCCTTACACAATTAATATCAGTCCAAAAAAGACATGGTCTATGTGGGTGCAGCCAAACACGCGGGCCGTAATGCGTTCACGATTGTGACTAAACTATCAGGGTCCACAGCTCACGGCCACCTCGGTCGTTTCCAACAGTGAGGAGGAAGCGGAGCAGGCTGTCATCATCCTCGCTATAAGCTCAACCTCAGCAGATATTATAGTTAGCGAACCAAATCGCAAAAAGGAATTGCTGTATAAGTCAGGATATTCCCAGTAGCACTCAAATGCTGCTCGCCTCTCAAACGACTCAACATCCACATATCTAATCTGGACAAAAGCACATTCCTCCCTTCCGGTTAATGGGGCTGCCCGCAATTTCCCCCGGAGCGGTACGTTTCCTATCAAGAAATCACACTAAACTTCCGTCAGACACGTACCCTATGCCCTCCGGGGCAAGTCTCCCATAAAGGCTCCGGACTTCATCTCGCAAAAGTTACAGAGGCATTCTTTTCCAAATCAAGTCCTCTGCTCCCATACATATCCTCCATTATACACCCTTTGCTCTAATTACGCTATTAGATGGCCAATTTACACCACATCCTATGGGCATACGAAACGGCACACCCCTGCCCGGGATCTGCAGATCTCCACCTGCGAGCAATGGGAGGCCGCGGTGCTCAGCTCGGACCCGCTAATCCAACTGTCGGCCATCGAGCGTGCAACCACGGTCGCCAGAGCGAAGAGGCTCCTGGCCGTCAAGCGTAGAAGTTCCTGCCTTAGATCTGTTAAGCTCATAAAGGCTCATTTTTCTCGACCTCATTGGTTTAGGCCAGCTAGGCCAGGATATATGTAGAGAAAGGAGCTGTTTGCCTTCGTGGAGCTAGATCATTCGAAATTGTAGGCTGTATCGGTTAAGCAATTTATTTTTTTATTTACTTATAGTACCGTCAGGGCCTGGCTTTGGCGTTACAAAGGAGAGCTGGTAGATCGCATATTCAATACATTGCAACAAAACCTAGACAGCACAGGTGCACTTTGAATAAAATAATGCAAGAAATACTAATTTAGGACATCAAAATAAGACGTTAGAGCATTTTTAAACAATTGAATATCTGGTATTGAAACTACATCCCGTGGAAGATGTTTATATCTTGAATTGCGCATGGCAAGAATGAATAGGAAAAATTGGTGTGGCACGTGACGTAATTATATAATAGTGGTCCGGGCGACGGGATGTGGATGTGACACTGGAGCGAGATCATGAAACGCACTCTGGCAGTATACTTTATGAAGCGAGCAATTGGGACACTGTCAGAGTTTTCTATGTCTAAGGTATATATTTATTCAGGGTTAGGATTTATAAACACGAAGACTAATTGGTGGCTTGCAAGGTAATTTGCCACAATCTCAATTTTTTGATACCCATTATCTAGAGATGATCTATTTGGTACCCAAGACCAGCGGCGGTTTACCATTGGTTGCACTAAATGTGAGGATCCGGTGCCAGATGAAAGTAGAACTTTCCGCGGCAGACAGCGAAGCGTTCTTCCCCATCTTCAGGCATCTCTGAAGCTCGTTTACCGCTCCTTTTTTGTATGTAATGTCGGGCGGCCTTATGCCATGCAATGACTTTTAAATCCGTAGAGACTTCTTCACGCTGTCTCCGCTGATACCTCTCACCGAACGTGCACTCGTAGTACTCCTCTCCGTTCATTGCGCGTCTATCTAGCGAGCGCAAGCTCGTCCGCTTATATTCTCAGCAGCAACAAAGGCTCATTATGATCATGATGAAACAGCGGAATTGGTAGCTCGAGCTGTGATAGGAAAGCCAGACGACCAAGGTTCATTTGATTTCCTAATCTATCTTTTGCATCAACGCTGTTATGACTTATGATAAAGACGATGATGAGCATAGCCGAGCATGACGTCACAAGTGGGTGCCTCAACGAGACCAGCGCGGTTGGGCACAACCGGTTGTCATTGTAACAGCGAATCCATTGTTGTGGCTCCGGCTGAGCGCCGCGAAATAGACTTCTGCTATGCTAGTGTAGATTTCGCTACAAAACAATTTCGCCAGCAATTCCTCACTGTTCGACGCAAATGCGTTACTGACTAACGGAAAAACGTTTGGGAAAAATAAGTAATTAAAAATTTTCACAGTGATGAGAATATGCTGCAAACGCCTGTACACGCCTCCCTTGTCAGAAAAACAAAAAAGGACTAAAGAGTATCTTAAAAGCACCAATTTCGAAGAAGTGAAGGCTTTCCATGGCATTGACTGCGTATTTAGAAAAAGGTTATTTACATCTGCACAGTTCTTTTGCTACGTAACAAATTAACATTTACTCTAGGCGATGATAAACACTGGTTACGCGGAGTGGGACTAGTCAAGAGTACGTGGGTACATAGGTTATGACATAACAAATCTATAGTACAGTTATTGCAGAAAGAGACGGCCTTACGGAGACGCATTACCTCCATTTTGGCTCAAACGCCAAATTACTGGCTGTTCCGGAAAGAAATAAATGGGCAAGACTACTCAAGAACCCTTCTTCTACCAAGAAAGACTTCTGACAAGTAACTGATACCTTCACGACGTAGGTGATCGAGTAGTGGCCACACGTACGGTGCGATGCAGTAATCGACCACACACAGCTGCTCAAAGACCTCGCCATGAACTGCCAGTGCTTATCACTATAGACAGGCATGCGAATCGGCCATTGAAAAAGCCGCCACGTGAAACAAATGAAGCATTACCCTGTGCAGAATCCGGCATGAACTGTGTGTCAGAAGACATGCAGGTGACGCTTGCGCGGCGATTAGACTCCGCAATCGGGCTGTTCGGGCAAGCACTGGAGTGCACAGCACCCCATCACTACTGTTGATCACGAGTGGGAAGCACAAGCTAACTGAGTCGACAAAGTCGTAGATTATCCGGTAGTGACGACGACGCTCTAGGGGCCCATTGGAACCGACGCATTGGCGAATGCCAATATACCTGTACAGCAGGCAACTATAACTCCCGCATAATATCGACCACACGAACTTTAACAATATTGACATCAAGGTAGATAAATTTAGCATGCAGATAAAAGGAAATCGTAGATTTGTAGCAGGGTGATGGTTATTCCCACTGAGGTTCAATGTTATCAAAAACCATACCATCCAAATGCCGTGCCTAGGGGCCCAAAATAACTTACCACGGTTTACGCAGGAGAGACGGCCCCTACTGATGTGCTCCTAAGGTCCTTCAATGATAAATGCGGCGATGCGACATAGAGGTTAGGAAACCCAAATCCAGCGCGATCGCGTTGCTGTGCTATTACTGTTCGAGCTACGAATTTTGCTCCTCCCGACTAAAAGCAAAAACGCGAACATCGATGACTGCACGCTTTCCACAGTGCGGAGTGGGGGTATTATGCGGCACAGGTACCACAATGTGTGCAGGATCAGAAAATGGACTACGCAACGTCGTTCACGCTGGGGTAAAACAAGACTACGCTAGCTGGGTGCTAGCTTTGATCTGCTCTGCAACCGAAGCCCACATTTCCTCCCGCATACCGAACGTAGAAACTTGGTATGCAAAATACGCATCCGCTCACACCATTTCAAGAAGGTGGCGGGGGATATGCTCTTTAGAGTAGTCAATGCCAAAGTATTTGCGTTCAGAGTAATAAAGAGCACCTTCGACTAAGAGCAATATACTGAAAAAGTACAGTTGTCTTCAAGCAGGCTCCGTTCATCCGCAAGGTACAGTGGGATGCCATCAGCGTATGCTATGACACGCACTGTTCCGTTGCCTGACAAAGCGAGACATTACATAATATGAGGGTAGTGATGTACAGCCACGAGGAAAAGCCCTAATGAAGGACAAACAAAAGGAAGAAGAGCGGGAAGCCTTGACGAACCCTATCAGTTGCATAAAGAAGGTCAATTTCTCGGCCATCAAGTATGTTGTTGTTGTGGCTGTAGGAAGAAAGAAAAGAAAATGCACGGGCCTGTAGCTGAGCCACCTCCGTTGCCCCGTGCGGACAAAAGAGAAAATAGACAAGAAAGAAAAGAAGAGGGAGAGAAAGACGCGCGCCGCAACAACAGCCGGGTGCAATGACGGCCTACAACCGATAAAATTCAGTGGCTGGCTAGCCCCCGCCGGATGTGGCGTTGAACTACCGTCCCAGCCCCGTAGGGCCAGGAACAGCCACCATTCACCACCTCTCCAACTCTCCGGCCATCAAGTAACAACGTGCGGCAAGTATCTATAGAACCCTCCTTAATTTGAATAAAAGGAAGTAGGAAACCGAAGACAAGAAGTGGGGGAAAATGAAAAGCCTTCTCTTGGTCGACGAACGCGAGAGAGCTTCGACTTTAGCGACGAATAATGTACTATATTATCGCCGTTACCGAACAAACGTGTGTCAACAATGAAGTGTTTTAGCCTTATTGGGATGAAGCGAAAAGCGCACACATCAAAGGCCTCCGAACAGCTGTGGCTTTTTCTAGAGGTGACACGACGTGCCTTCTTACGAGTTGTATGAATAATGCTACTGCAGCTTACTGGGCCCAGCCAGACGCCCGACACATTCGTCTAAGAAGGTTAGATCAAACATTAAAATTTTATGTTCCGTGTGATATTCCGCGTCATCAGGCATGCTTACTACATAGACTTCGTTTAAACGTGGCTTTCAAGCACAAGTACTTACATTTAATTGGACAGATGGAGTCGCCGGAATGTTCAACTTGCATCCCAGAGACTGTGGACCATATATTATTGGTGTGCCCAGCGTATTCGCGCGAAAGAAGTGTGGTAGCGGCTTCCTTGAAGCGTTTAGAAAAGAGGCCTCTCTCGGAGGAACTGCTGCTGGGCGCTTGGCAGGACAAGGGGAAGGGTGTCCAGTTAGTGCGTGCTCTTTGCCGTTTTTTTGTGCGCCAGCGGACTTGATTCGCGCATGTAAAACAATTGCTACTGTGTCTGTATATGTATTTCATATGCCTTCTCCCACATCGTCACCCATCATGACCTTCTTTCTTCTCTCCTTCCCCTTCCCCAGTGCAGAGTAGCAGGCCAGATTTGATTTATTCCGGCCAACCTCTCTGCCTTTTCCTTTCAATAAATACATCTATCGTTTCGTGTACATTCCATTCTGGAAACCTTAAACATAGGCAACGCAGCAGTTTGCATGCTTTCGGTGACTGCGTATCTATGTGCCATCGATCGTACTTCAATTTATAGTCGCCACACCTTTTATGCATATCTCACACACCTTTTATCCGCATTTATGCAGCTTTAAAAAAGGGTTGTTTCACGGTTGTAGCCATCGGCAATACAAAAATTTCAGCTCTCCGTTCAGATATTTGAACCATGTGCGATCGTTTACAGGAACGCTAGGGGGCGCTCATGCTGCATCCTAAGATTCGAAATAAATTGATTTCCAGGAAAGGAAGAGCACAGCGCCCGTCACACGTTTTCTCTGGACATCTGAACAAGGACGATGGGAGTGGAAACGGGAAGAGGAACCATGGTCTGGGGCTACGGAGTAATACCACCACCTGGGCACCTTTACCTTGCACCGACATCGCACAGCACACTGCGCCTCACCGTATTGTCTTCATCAAATTAAGCCGTCGGTGGTCGGTTTCGAATGTAGGCACTCTGAACAAGAAGCTGGTGTTTTAATTACTGTTCCAAAGTGGCGCTGCTAGATAGTTTGGTTTTGGATTAAAGGGTCTATGGCCATAGACCAACTCAGGCTATGGAGACGCCGTAGTTGAAGACTCCGTAAAATTTAAACCCTGGTCACGTGAGATGCACGTATATTTTTGTCGCTCAGAGTAATAATAATTAGTTCACAGGAAGTGAAGGCACAGTATCTGTCACACTTGTTTCTGTGGACACCTGAATCGTACTGTATGGGAATGTAGCAAGGCTAGAGTGAAAGTGGAAAGAAAGAAAGATGAGCCATGGTGGAGGCTTACGGAGTAATTTCGACACCTGTGGATCTTTAAAGTGCGCTTACATCGCACAATCCACGCACGCCACGGCCGGTGCAGGTTAAAAATCCCGAGGTTATCGAAGCTGCTCCGGAGCCCTATAACATGCCATTTATTTCTTTTTTCGCTTTCAAGAGTGCGATGAGGGGCTAGTGGTTCTGTTTTTCAATGACATTCCCCCGAGGAAGATGGTGAAGAGTGGCAATTCCTAGCCCTACGGGGCTGGGACTGTGGGTCACCGCCGCTTGCGGCGGGGGCTGGCCGGCCACTGATTTTTGTCTGTTGTAGACCGTCATTGCACCTGCCACTGCTTCGGTGGTGGTGGACGACGGCTGTTGTTGTGGCGTGCGTCTTTCTCTCCCTCTTCGTTTTTATTTCTTGTCTATTTGCTCTTCTATCCGCAAGAGGCAGTGGAGATGGCTCAGCTACAGAGCCAGCCGCAGGCCCGTGTATTTTTTTTTCTTTCTTCCTACAGCCACAAACTCAAAAACAATGACATTTTCACGTATCTACAGAAAACGTGTGACTGATAGTGCGCCTTTCCGTTCCTGTAAACCAAGAGTCGCAGTGGAGGAGCCACCTCCGCGGACACGCATCACTTTGGCTCCGCAAATTTTGACCGATTTCACCGGACAAAGGCTTTTTCGCCACCGGAGTTCATTCGGAACTGGAAGACATCAAGTGCTGGATCCCCTGGATGCCATATTTGAAGTGGTAGGACCATATTTAAGATCTTTACCGGACTTGAAAGTTCCAAAGCGGGCGCCAGCCCGCTAACCGTGACGGGACGCCCAGCTCGACATTGGGAGAGCATGGGACGCTAGGCTTATTGAAGATGGCTGCGCCTAGCACCGACGCTTCTTCAAAGAGATTATATGGCAGGGCACAGCCAAACCCCAAGTGCGTCGCCACAACCACCAAATGCCCTCTTGACGAATTCCAAGAGATGGATGAAAATGACGTTGGAAACGCCGAGTTAGGAAGTGAAGACGGTATCCCGTGAGATTCCTCATCGGAGAGCGTCGGGTATAACAACAATGCTAGTTGGGAGCTTGTTCAATCCAAGCGCCAGAAAAAAAAAAAAAAACTTCACAGACGAGGACAACGGAAAGGCACGCAAAACCGGCCGGACGGCCAACCTCACGATAAAAAATCACTGGATAATGCGACCGGCTGCAAGAAGGCTGGGCGGGGGAGCAGAGGAGGCCTAGGCGAAGACTGCCGCCACTCCCCAAATACGACAGCAAAATAATTTTTCAACCCAAGAAAGGATTCGTGGTGAAATCACTCACCATACACAAATTAGCGCGCGCCGTTATCATTGCGTGCGGCCAACAATGCAAGGACGAGGACAAACTTGCAAGGCTTCGTACAGGATCCAACATCATTATCGTTAGCACCCCACATGAAGAAATGGCTCACCTGGTGCGGCGCATTACCCGCTTTAAATTCGCCGTAAAGTCGCACGAGGTAAACGCTTACGTGGCAGCTCCGCAGGACGTATTTCGCGGCGTAATACAGTGTTGACCCAGGTACGTCTGCCGAAGAGCTCAAAGCACACCTACGAGTCCGAACTCAAGGCGTAACCGTTCCCAGCAAGGATACTTGGAAAATCCAAGACCGTAGTGGTTACGATCTTGCCGAAATTCGTAATATACTACGGAGGTGAACTACCATGCTACAGTACCACTCCACGAGGCAAGTGTGCTACGTCTGTTTCAAGCAAGGACACCGCTCCGACGTGTGCCCCACACCGGACATTATTGTGTGCGGACTGTGCGGAGACCAAAACCCGAGGAAAGACCATGTGTGCGAGCTCAAGTGCATAATATGCGGTGAGGCGCATCGCACCGGATCCAAAGAGTGCCCCGAGAGACTGAGAAAAGCAAGATCAAAGCCGAGCGGGGAAAGAGGGTGCAGTGACCAACGCGGGCGACCACGCAAGCGATGGTTCAGCTCAGAAGGAGAGACCTCGAAGTGTCAATCAAGGTCCAATTCATTCCCACCTCTGTCGACGGCCGGTTCACAGGAGGCGAACAAAGAAGAAAAGAAGAAAAAGAAGCTTTCCCAGAAAGGCGGCAGCAAGGTAAGCTGGGCATCTACCATTGATCCGCACTCAGTAGAAAATAGTAGTAACACAAACAATACAAACAACAAAAATATTCCCGTCAAAGAAGCTAAAGACGCGAGCAGCGATGCACTCAGACGCGAGCTTGAACTCGCCCGACTCAAACAAAATGAGCTCGAACGCAAGGTCGAGGAACTAGCAAAAACGCTACAGGCACAACTGCGGGAGCATGAAATCACTGGAGCCCTTCCAAAACAGCCACAAGCATCCAACAATGGGGAACTTGAAACACGAATGCAACCGATGATGCAGTAGATGATGCAGGATAAGATGCGGTAAATCCAATCTCACATGCAATAAATGCAAGCACAATTTCAGGGGCAAAATCTCAGAAATCAAAAGCGCTCTTCGAAAACAGACATAACGAAAACATTAGGGAAAGAGCGTACAACAGTCCAACGTTAACGGCGTTCGCTGTCGAACAAGGCAACAGCACTAACACGTAAAGGTAACCAAGACGCGTCAGCAAGACCAAGAATACTTAGACATTTGGCAATGGAACTGCAGAGGCTACCGCAAGAAACCAGGCCCTACAAAAACAATATATAAACACACAGATTACACCCCCATATGTGATTGCGCTCCAAGATACTGGAACCAAGCCCTCTTCACAGGGGTATGATGTTTACAAGAGCCAAAACGGAGGTAAAGCAGCCGTTTTATTCATCAAAGCCATCACCGCAATCCGGCACGATACCATCACCAACACAGGCATCGAGCACGCGCTTGTCCAAATCATTCCAAAAAAGCGAAAGGGAAGCAGCACATTCGTACTGAACGTGTACAGCCCGCCAAGACAAACAAAAGCCAAATTCTTCGAGCTCTTTCATGGAGTGCACAAGCTGGCCAAAGAAAATGCACTCATTATCGTAGGAGATTTCAACGCCATGGACACGAGTTGGGGATACCGAAAACAAGATATCGAGGGAAGTACACTTGCGGAGGTAGCCGCATATTTTGGCTGCAGGCTAATCACAGATCCCGCTACCCCCACGAGAATCGGTAATAGTGTGAGTACGGACACTTGCCCCGACTTCACGTTCGTAAGGAAGAGCAGGGAGTCACAGTGGGAAAACATGATGGAAAAACTAGGCAGCGATCACTTTATCCTCCGGACGCGAATAGCATCGGAAAGGGTTCGATGCCGGATCGGACAAGCAAAACTCATGGACTGGAACGCGTTCCGCGGGGCTTGCAAAATATGTGAAGGCGCATCCAATCGCTAGAAAAATGAAGCGGCATTTTGAAAGAATCACGAGACAAATGCACAAAAAGTGTAAGACGACCAACAACAACGCCCGACGTAGACTGGCACTTTCTGCGACTATGGGAAGCCAGACGCAGTCTGATCAAAAGATGGCGGAAGCAAAAACACAACAGGAAATTAAAACTAAAGATAGCAAACGTTACGGCAAAAGCTAAAGAATACGCAGCGCAACTCGCGAGACAAAATTGGGAACAATTCAGCGACTCGCTTAAGGGAACCATGGGTATGGCCAGAACCTGGAATCTCCTAAGCGCACTAATCGATGCGACCAAAAACATATTCAGAAAACAATAAAAACATCCACAGATTCATCCACTCCTTCGAGGGTTCGGTCACTGACCTTTTAGAGAAGGCACGAGAAAATTATTTCGGTGATCACAACCCTTCACGATACCAAGGTTCTATCGCAGAGCCGAAAACGAGAAACTCGACCGTCCAATAACTGTGAAAGACGTTTACGCGGCCATAAGGAATACGACCAGAAACACGGCAGCTGGAGCCGACAGAATCGACAATGCCCTGATCCGAAACCTGAGTGACGACCTCATACAAGAGCTCGTAAGCTTTCTAAACAAACACTGGGAGGCGGAGACGGTTCCCGAAGACTGCAAACACGCCGAAGTAATTATGATTCCTAAACCTGGTGAACAGCTCCAAATTTTAAATCTCAGGCCCATCTCGCTCACGTTGTGCCTCGGCAAGCTTTACGAGCGGGTGTTAATGCTCACACTGCAAAATTTCATGGATGACCATGTACCCTGTACCATGTTCGGCTTCAGAGCAAAACTCTCGAAGTAGGACGTGCTGCTTCAAATAGTAGAAGATGTGCTTCCCAACGTACCCCGAACAAGTGAAAATGTCATAATGGCCCTCGACAACAAGGGAGCATTTGATAAAGTAAGTCGCGAAGCGATCCTTAGAGGCCTAGACGACCTGGAGTGCGGACGCAGAATCCACAGGTACGTCAAAGCCTTCCTGTCAGATAGAACTGCCACCATCGGCATGGGCCACCTTTGATCGAACAAAATTCACGCGCCAAACAAAGGAACACCCCAAGGATCAGTTATCTCACCTATCCTCTTCAATATAGCCATGATAGGTCTAGCACGAAAACTAGAGAAGATCGAAGGCATCAGGCACGCCATGTATGCAGACGACATAACAGTCTGGACGAACACCGGTTCCCTCGGGGAGAAGGAAGAAAAACTACAGGAAACGGCCTCCTGTGTACAGAAATATCTGGGAGAAAGAGGACTCGCATGCTCGACCGAGAAATCGGAACTGCTTCGAGTGTGGAGCGCAAACAAAAACCGAACCGTCCCAACCAGTGAGTACTTGAAACTCAACGTCTGCCTGGAAGGAATGCCCATCCCGAAAAGACAACAATAATATTGTTACGAAGCGGCAAGCCGATAAAGACAGGAGGCAGAACATGACCGATGACGATGGTAGATGACGTTTAATGAATGTTCGCGGGCCTAGAGCGAGCGCTCCTGCCCGCGCCACTGCCCGCTTCTTTTTCCTTGTCGTCCGTAACATTACCCGAGGCCACCGAGCGATCGTCCCGATCGTGGACGAGGAAGTTTAGCGATGTTAATTATTTTATGGCATGATGATGGCCGTGTCTGGATGCTTGAAGAAGAAGAGGAGGAAGGAAGAATAGAACGGCTTTATTACAAGAAACTTGGCTTTTGCCAAATCGGCCATTTTCTCTAAAGTATTTTAGAGCTTTTAGATCAGATCGCACTAGCGGCCGGGGTGGCGGCTTGCTAACATTAATTTCGTCAAAAACAATTCATCGGGCGAAGGTGTCACACAAAATTCTACGACAAGACTGCGAACTGCTTGCAGTTGATATCGCAGTTACACAGTCTGATCCTCTCACTATTGCAAATGTCTACTTCCCAACAGGTGTCTGTACAACAGATGATTTGAGTGATCTTTTGAGTTCAACAAACGGACTGATTATTGCTGGCGATTTTAATTCACACCATGTTATTTGGGGTTACCGTTCAGATATATGTGGGCAGCGACTTTGGAACTGGATGTCTGTAAATGATGTGCATTGCTGTAATAGTCCAGGCATAACCTTCATGCGAGCAGCTGCTAGGTCAGTAATTGATTTAACGTTAGCAGCAAATGGAGTAAGGGTCTCATCATGGGCTACGGTGGATTGTGGTACGTCTAGCGACCACTTTCCAGTTACGTTTAATATAGAATCTACTCCCCTTAGAGTAACTACTTGTGAACAAAAATGTATCAACCGTAAACTCTTTAAAAAGTTTGTGAACTCCTCTTTTTCCTCAATAACATCATCTCAGCATTCTGAACGTGCTCAACAAGCCCTCTCTTCACTGCTAGATGCCACTGAGCGTTCAGTGTTCACTGTGAAATCGTCTGTCCCTAACAAAATGTCATGCCGATGGTGGAACGAAGAATGTGAGAAAGCATTTCGTCGTAGAAAAGCTGCGTGGAAGAGCCTTTCCCATAACCAGTGTCCCCAAAATTGGATAAATTATAAATTTTATGCGGCTTCATTTAAACAAATTATTCGTATAGCAAAGGATGAGTATAATGCTAATATGAATATCTATCTCTCTAATCCAATTAATCGGAAGGCATTGTATAGGTTCATGGAACGCAACCAAAATTCTTCTCCACCACATGTAACCGAGTCAGAGGTGTTATCACCCAATGAAGCAAAAGCGAAACTTGAACAAATTGCGAACGGTCTTGCTATTCGCTTTCAAGCGCAAATGGTGGCTCCCTTACTTCGACCTACACCACGTGCTGATTTCGTTGCAGTTGAGTCACCGGAATTGCATTGTATAGCGGCTGCTCTGAAACCTGCAGCTCCTGGGTGTGACGATATTAGAGTGGCTATGCTGAAGGCTTTAGTGCAAGACCACAGCTCGGAGGTGTTGAATATTGTCAATTTTTCTCTGGAAAATGCTTGGTTACCTCAAGACTGGAAAGTTGCAAAAATTATACTAAGCCTCAAAGATCCCAAAAAAGGCTTTGATTTGGATAATATTCGGCCAATTTCTCTGACTTCAAATCTAGTGAAACTTATTGAACGCATAGTTCACCGCCGCCTCACAAACCATGTGATGACCCTGAATGTATTTAATGATGCACAAATTGGTTTTCGTCAAGGGTGCTCCATTTGGACGGCTCATACAGATTTGGAAAGTAGAATTAGGTTAGCAATGAAGAAGAAAGAAGTGTCTGCATTGGTCACTTTGGATATCGCCAAAGCATATGACAGTGTAGAACATTCTATTCTGTTGAATAAGATAAACGAAATTAGGTTGCCTTATTACATGTTTGCATGGTTAAAATAATTCTTAAGCAATAGAAAATTTTTTTGCACGAGAGGTTCTATAACTTCTGAAACTTATTACCAAACTAGAGGCGTGCCTCAGGGATCGGTGCTGTCTCCATTGCTATTTAATATATTAATGAGAGATATTCCTGTTCATCCAAATATAAAATTGTACGTGTGTGCGGATGATATTGCCTTTTTCTCTTCTGCACGAGATGTTCATTCCTTATATCAGCTATTGCAAGCCTACTTGAATGCCCTTGAAGTTTGGCTCGGTAAAGTAAAATTAACTCTCAACGTGAAAAATCCTCAGTACTCGTTTTCCCACCGGCACACCCTCTTTATATCTCCGTTATGTATTGCGGTTCACAAATCTCACAGGTTGAATCATTAAAATATTTGGGTGTATTATACCACTCCCAATTAGACTGGCTTCCTCATATCAAAAGTAATTGCCTGAAAGGTGAGCGAGCCCTTGGTCGCCTGATTCGAATTAGCCATAAGAAATTCTGTATGCGTAGAGATACTCTTTTATTTCTCTATAAAACTTATTTGAGACCAATTCTGGAGTTCGGCTGTGTTCTTTTCTCGGGCAGTCCTAATTACAAACTACGACCTTTGGTGCTACTGGAGAGGCGCGCTTTACGACTATGTTTGGGGTTGCCAAGAACAGTTTCAAATGCAGTCCTCTATTTAGAGGCCCGTGTACGTGACTTGAACTCTCGATTTGAGCTGCTAACTAGCGAACCTTTTTAAGAGCACTGGAATCTCTGTCTGGAGTGGCTTCTCCCATTTTTATTACACACAAATCTCAGTTTCTAGATTATCATTGGCCGCAATATAAGCAACCACAATTTGTATTTACTCAGTCCTTGCTGTCCAAAATTGCAGTTTCGCTTAGGTCCGTAAGACGTGTTGGCAATGTTCAAGCTACTTCCACACTGTGCTTTGACCAGTCGTTGCCATCTAATGCAAAACACTTGACTACCACGGTAATAAAGGGACACCTTGAAGATTATCTATTACAATATCCACTACACGTACCTATTTTCACAGATGCCTCACAACGAAATGAAAAAGCAGCAATAGGGATTTACTCCAAAGCACTTGATTGGAGTTTTTCTGTACGGATCCCTGATTACACACCAATATTTACTGCTGAATTGCTTGCAATTGGTTTGGCCCTTCAAAAAGTTCCCGGTAATGTTACTCATGTAATCATACTCTCTGACTGCCTGTCAGTCTTAGCAGCATTAGAAAGTCCGAAAATGCGTCTTATGAAACAAACCCTGATGTTTTTCCTTCCGATACACTTACAGGAAGTACGTTTTCAGTGGGTTTCGGGACACTGTGGCATCGCTTCTAATACAATGGCGGATTATTTAGCAAATTCAGCTCTCAGTGGGCCTGTTGCCGATGTTGTACCCAATATTATCTTGTTAAATATATCCCGTTTTGAACGATTTCAAATGTTAAACTCCTTGAGCCATGAGCCACTCCTTGCGACTACGGATTTTAATCATTTAAATTTCCATTGGAATGTCCGATGTTGTACCTCGAGGCAATGTGAGGTTTCCATGACGCTCATGCGTTGTAGAATTCCTTCCCTCAATCTTTATTTATGTCGCTCTGGATTCACGCCGTCCAATATTTGTGCGTCATGTAATGACGTGGAAACAATTGAACATTACATCCTCTCCTGCCACAGGTATGCTACTCAGAGAAGACATTATCTAGAAATACCTCTTGCTCGCCTAGGACTGCCATTTACAGTTCCTGTCCTCCTCTCCTTTGGTGCAACCGTCAAAGGGTATGCCCTAAGACCGGTGTGTGAATTACTTCATAATTATAATATTGCTACTGGAAGATTTGTGTGTTAGCGCTGAGCTGTCTGAATTGTATTTTTTCTTATTATTTTTAGTAATTTACAATTTTGTTCCTTTTTTTCATTGCTTTCTATTACATCGCCTCAAAATTTCAAGTTATTTCAGCAACACTAGCTCCTAATTATTAGGTTATTTATATCATATAGTAAAATCTACATTATCAAAAATAGTATGTCATCTACAACGAATTCTGGCCAATCCCCCACTGTGGGTATGTGCCATCACAACGAGGGAGAAGAAGAAGAAGAACGGCTTGCCGGTACGATGTCTGATGCGTGGGTGATCCGCCTCCCTTGGAGCTGCCATCCATCACCAGAGTCCATGGGACCGATGGCTCGAGGTCACGTCGGGCAGCTTGGGCGGGGTTACGTGTTCGTGTCCATCGGTTCCTTCGGGTCATTCGGGTCTTTCGGGTCCTTCATCTCGGTTCTGATCGGTATGTCTGTTCTCCTTGTCTTCAGGTCCGGGCTGGGGGCTGGGCAGTGGTAGTTGCTCAGGTCTGGGCTTGAAGGGCTGGGGCGAAGCTGCTCGGTGACGTCCCTAGACCCTCGGTGATGGTTCCGGCTTGAAGATGGCGTCGATGCTCCAAGGCGAGGATGGGGATGCCGTACGCCGCACCTCCAACCAAATGTTACGAAGCGGCAAGCCGATGAAGACAGGAGACAGAACATGACCGATGACGATGGTAGATGACGTTTAATGAATGTTCGCGGGCCCAGCGCGAGCGCTCCTGCCCGCGCCACTGCCCGCTTCTTCTTCCTTGTCGTCCGTAACAATATTAGGTATGTGGGTTCAATCGAACCAACGCAGTAGTCACGCTTTTACCATGCTCAAAGCAACAACGCTACAAGCGACACGCATGATCACCCGCATCACAAAGAGGCGGCAGTGCATGCGCGAAGAGGACACACTAAAACTAGTTAGAAACCTGGTAGTGAGCCGAATTATGTACAGCCTGCCCTACCAGTGCCTCAACAAGAGTGAAATACAACAAGCGGATGCCCTGCTACGCAAAGCTGATAAGACTGTGCTCCGATTACCGTGCAACACGTCTACAGAAAAGCTCATGGCGTTTGGATTGCAAAACACATTCGAAAAACTACGCGAGGCGCAACTTGAGTCGCAAAAACTCAGGCTGCTGCAGACAACTGGAAGAGCGCTCTTACAGAGACTCGAATTCTGTGAGCAGATGCGAGAAATCGCGAAGACCGAAACGATCCCCGACGAACTTCGCAAGTCCCTCAAGGTAGCTCCAATCCCGAGAAACATGGACCCTAACCTCCAGCAAGGTAGAAGAGAAGCAAGGGCCGATTTTAATTAAAAAACATACGCTCTTCAAGACACGACCGTGTATGCAGACGCGTCCTCGAGAGTAGGACACAACAAAATTGCAGTGGCCACGGTAGTCGATTGGTCTCTGCGTGAAGTGACCAGCGCCTCTATCCGACACTGCACAGTAGCAGAGGCCGAGGAAGTAGCCGTTGTTCTAGTGGTGGCGGAGGGCTATAGAACTGAGCGTTCGCTAACGATACTCACGGACTCTCGAACAGCCTGTCGAAATTTCATGAATGGTAGGATTGGTCGTCACGCGCTCCGTATACTCCTCGAAGCGAGCGACATAATTAAAAACCACGAAGAAAACAAAACCAGGCACAAAATTATGTGGGTACCGGGGCACATGGGGGTGGCAGGGAACCAAGAGGCCGACAGGATACCTCGATCATACACTACTTTCCGATCATCCGACGAGTCCGCGGAACTTTTGGCAGCACCTAAGGAATACTCGGCCTTACTAGAAAACTATAGAGGAAGAAGAATGAGATATCCCCCACCACACAGTCCTCTCACCAGAGAGGAAGCTGTCATATGGAGACAATTACAGACGGGTTTATACCCAAACCTACACATACTAAACAAAATGCACCCTACTATAGACGCGGACAGATGTCCGTGGTGCGATAAAAAAAGCAACATATATCACATTACATGGGTCTGTCAAAACGTAGATGTGGTCCCCAAAATTCGAAACCCGAGTGCGGAGTAATGGGAGACTCTGCTGTCCAGCGACCGCTGCGAAGACCAGTAAGATGAGCCCCCTCTTCAAGCCATCGGGTAAACCCGATTGGTAGCCAAGCCAAGCCGCAGCCTAAACATAGCGCACCACACTTGGCTACGCTACATGCTGAACCTGTGTGTAGCCATGAATTATTGCTTACGCAACATACCGGGTTTAACTAAAGCTAAACTCGAGCAAATACTTTTAGTCCGCGTTCGTGGTGCCCTGGCAGGAGCTGCCAACTTGGGTCTCTCTTTCATATGGTATGGTTATGTCAGAATCAACCTGCCAGGACATTGGCATTCTGCTTACCCCTAAGGCCACTAAGACACGCTCGCATGGCTTGGTTAAAGCCGTACTCGTCTCGGCTGTGGCTCAAGGTCAAACGTGGCCTTTCTCGGTACTACACGACGGGCTGAAACCTGGCGCAGTATTGCGAACGCAATGAAAAGCGTTTTGGTGCACGATAAGATGCAGCATCATCAACTAACTCTGTGGAATGACCCATACATGCCCACCAGAATTGGCAACAGTGTTTGCAGAGACAAAAATACTAATTTGGTGTTCACCAGGGGCATCTCGCGAGTTACATGGCCCACGCTCGAAGCGACTCTTCCCAGTGATCTCCACATAATACAGATTGAAATGACCCATAAGTAGACACCGCTTCGCATCGGCAAAGCTCACCTTACGAACTGGGATGCTTTCAAGAGCGACATCGCATCCCGAGCCACGGCCGACCTGGAAACCTGGACTAACCCCTTAATAAAAAGGTCGAACGCCACATGTAACATATCCAGCTCACGATAGAAACGCCGGCTGTGGATTCTCATCTTCTGTATCTTTGGGAAGCCAGGCGAGGACTCCTTAGAAGATGAGAAAGCGGAAAACAAACAGAACACTAACAAAGCGGATTGCGAAAATCACCAAAAAGGCAGAAGAGTATGTCAAACACCACAGAAGACAAAAGGGGAACCAGTTTTTCGGTCGACTGCAAGGAATTTTGAGTACGTGTAATGCTTGCAACAATTCCAGCCGTGGCCTAGTGGTTAGAGCGCCCGTCTCGGCTGCGGGAGGTGGTTAGTTCGAAACCCACCGCCGGACACCCACCGGTAAAAATGGGTACAAGCGTCCCCCGGCCTGGCGCTCGGCTTTTCCAGGGGTGTGCGTTTCTTTCACTTCACTCCCCAGTTCAGAAAGCTCTGTCACTTCCTAATTCAAATCAGTAGCTTATTCTCCCCGCTACAAGACTTTGTCCATTGGCCCTAAACGTTACTTTTCCGACGATACATTTAAGCGCGTCACAGAAATAGAGTAGCAGTCACCTCGTCCCTTAACAAGAAAGAATAAACCAAGACCCACTTCCAAAAACGACCTTTCGTTTTCCGCTATCTTTACTAACACACGCAGTTACCTTCCAAACCGAGAACTTGTGTCTAATATCATATCATCAAAAGGCAGCAACGTACTCATTCTAACAGAAACCTAGCTACACAATGACGTCATTGATACCGATGTTCTGGCGGACTTGCCTGATTTTAAAGTTTATCGAACTGACTGCGAAGCATCAAGGGGCGGTTATCATAGCAGTTCCTCAGCAAATTTTATGTTCCGTTGTAAATGTAATAGCTAAGCTCGAAATAATCTGGTTACTGTGTCGCGCGTCACTAATAGTGCTACTCGTAGTCTGTTACAGGTCTCTTCAATTCAACTCCTGACATTTGTAATGAGCTGAATCACAACTTAATACAACTCACAACAAGCTACTCAAATGCCTCCATTCTCATTTTCGGGGATTTTAACTTCCCAAACATAGACTGTGGAACCGTCTGCCCTCTTCAATAATCGGTCCAGTCGAGAAAAGGAACATCATTGATATCTGTTTGAAATCAGTTTCGGAGCCAACACGCGTAACGCCAGAATCAGAAAACATTCTGGAACTTATTCTAATAACCCTGATGCGCTCTCATCCTATACATATCTTCGAGGAATTATTGACCATAATATCATTCATGCCACCTCGTTTTATGTAACAAAATAGGACTCGAATGAAAATTTTAACACTTTACGATAAAGATAATTATGACGCAATAAAGCAAGGACTTACTACCTTATTTCCTACGTTCGAAGCTGCACATCACGATAAATCCATACAGGACAACTGGACGATGTTTAAAAATAAGTTAACCGATTTGGCTAATAAACATATACCACCTGTCAACATCCGCGTCAGTAATAAAAACAAGGGTTTAAAAAATTCTTAAAAAGACTATAAAATGAAAAAAGCGTCTATATCTGGCTGCTAAAAATAACGGCAGCGCAATTCGATGGCAAACCAACTGCGAAGCTGAAGACGAGTATTCGACTGCGATCCACGACGCAAAGCGTTCATTTTATGCTACTACACTACAAATTTGTTGCGTACTAACCCAGAATAGTTTTGGCAAGTAATTAACTCTCTCCCAACATGCGCTATTACCCTCATCAATGACTCACACGAAGTTATTACCAGTGATGAATGCCCTGACGCCTTCAATCAGGCATTTGCTCCAGTCTTCACGAAGGAAATAGAAACGCCTTTTCCTCCTCCTTTTGTCAATGTGGAAGGCACCATTCCAAGAATTCAGTTCAGTTCAGGCGTTCAGTCGTGTCCGACTCTTCGTGACTCTATGGACCATGTCACGCCACGCTTTCCGGTCTCTCACTATCTTCTTAACATCACATAGCTTCAGCTGCCTACCCCTTCTCCGGCGACCCTCAACCTTTAGCAACATCAAATCTTTCTCCAGCGACTCCTCTCTTCTCATCAGATGACCAAAGAAGCTGAGCTTTAACTTTAGAATTTGACCCTCCAATGAGCAGTCAGGGTTTATGGTCGACAATATCGACTGATTTGATCTTCTGGCATTCCAAGGAACTCTTAAGAGTCTATTCCAAGAATTACATTTTATAAAGACGGAATTTCATCCACAATCCAGAAGTGTAAGCTATCCTCAACATGGGTGGTTACGATGGTATTAACTCTAAATTCTAAGTGTAATAAGGCGTTTATATGACGCTCAGATGGAGAGCTGTGAGGAGAGGACCTTGCAACGGCGAGCCCAGCGTACTTCTTTGTCTTCGTCGCACAACGCACTGGTGCATGTCGATGGCTGAAGTGCTGGCTATCACCGTACATTTTCCCCCCGAGTAAAAAAAGGAGCCATCCTGGCGACTTATGGCGCGGAAAGCACAGCGGGGTCATAGAATGGCTTCAATCGGTTCACGTGAACTGTTTCACGACCACGGTGACGCAAGTCCGCTGAGGGCGTGACGGGCTCAACTACGTAGTCAGATGTTTGCTGGAGGACCCTATATGGCCCGTGGTAGCGAGCAAGAAACTTCTTTGAAAGGCCAGGGGTTGTGGAGGGCACCGAGAGCCGCACCAGAGAGTTCGGGAGATATGACGAAGCTTCGCCGGTATCACGGAGGTATTTTTGTTGCCACTAATTTTCTGTTGTGAGAGAGCGGGCGAGCTGACGGCCTTCTGCGTACGTGACGGCATCGGATAGCGGGGAAGATTCGGAAACGTCAGGGCGGTAGGGAAAAAGTGTGTCCATAGTACAGGGTGGCTCGCGCCCGTAAAGGAGAAAGAATGGAGAGAAACCAGTAGTGGTCTGTGTCGCGGTGTTATATGCGTAAGTAACAAACGGTAGAACTTGGTCCCAATTGGAATGGTCGGTGTTCACGTACATAGCCAGCATGTCATCGAGAGTGTGGTTGACACGTTCTGTCAGTCCGTTCGTCTGAGGGTGGTACGAGGTAGCGGTGCGGTGTATGATGCGGCATTCTTTCAGGAGAGCCTCAAGAGCGTCTGATAAGAAAACGCGTCCGCGGTCACTGAGCAGTTCGCGAGGGGCACCATAGCGAAGAACCAGATGATGTCTCAGTGTAGCGGGTCAGATGATCCACTGCCACGATAATCCAGTGGTTGCCAGCTGAAGTTGTAGGAAGGGGACCGTATAGATCTATGCCGACACGATCAAACAGACGGGCAGGACAGGGCAACGGCTGCAACGAAGCAGGAGACTTGAGAGGAGTTTTTCGGCGTTGGCAAGACTGGCAAGAGCGGACAAAATGGCGGACAAAGCGGTACATTCTACGCCAGAAGAAGCGTAGACGCAAGCGCGTGTAGGTTTTCAACACTCCGCTGTGGGCGCACTGGGGATCAGTATGGAAAGCAGAACAAATTTCGGCGCGGAGATGACGGGGGATGACTAAAAGCTACTTCCTTCCGTCGCGAAGATAATTGCGGCGATAGAGCAGCCCGTCACGAATTGAAAAATGGTGTGCTTGGCGGGCAAGCGCCCTAGACAAACGACCTGGAGAGCGACTTGAAAGGAAGTCCAGAAGTGTAGATATCCACGGGTCGCGCCGCTGTTCCGTGGCCATGTCGATAGTGGCAAGCGAAGACAAATCGTAGGCGCAGATCTCATCAGACAACGAAGAGGGAGGCAGCGGTGAGCGTGAAAGAGCGTCCGCGTCAGTATGCTTGAGGCCTGAGCGATATATGACATGAATGTCATACTCTTGGAGGCGAAGAGCCCAGCGAGCAAGGCGGCCGGGCGGGTCCTTGAGGGACGCCAGCCAGCACAGAGCGTAATGATCAGTGACCACATAAAGTAGTCAGCCATAAACACACGGACAGAATTTGCCGATGGCCCAAATAATGGCCAAGCATTCTCTTTCCGTAACAGAATAATTGGACTCTGCCTTGATCAAGGGGCGGCTTGCGCACACCACCACATAGTCTCGGATACCAGGTTTGCGTTGGGTGAGAACGGCGCCTATCCCAATACCGCTAGCGTCAGTGTGAATCTCAGTTGGCGCATTCGGGTCGAAGTGGCGGAGGATGGGAGGCGAAACCAAAAGACGGCGTAAAGTGTTGAAGGCGTCATCACAAGCAGGTGTCCATGCGGAGAGGTCGGAGCTGCCGGAGAGGAGCTGGATGAGAGGAGCAATAATAGAGGCGAAATTTAAGATGAAGCGGCGAAAGTAGGAGCACAGGCCGATGAAACTTCGTAGCTGCTTCAGTGATTTTGGGCGTGGGAATTCGGCAACTGCACGAAGTTTGGTGGGATCGGGAAGAATGCCATCCTTAGAAACGACATGACCTAGAATAGTTAGTCGGCGAGCAGCAAAGCGGCACTTCTTCAGATTCAGTTGGAGGCCGGCGGTAGCGAGACAAGTGAGAACGTCCTTCAGTCGGAGCAGGTGTAATTGAAAATTGTAGAAAGGACTACGATATCATCGAGATAGCAAAGACAGGTTCGCCACTTGAATCCACGAAGCACAGTGTCCATGAGGCGTTCAAATGTGGCTGGGCCGTTGCAAAGCCCAAAGGGCATGCCGTTGAATTCATATAATCCATCTGGTTTGATGAAGGCAGTTTTAGAGCGGTCAGCATCATCCATTGGCACCTGCCAGTAGCCAGATCGTGAATCCAACGAAGAGTAAAACTCGGCGCCCTGCAAGCAGTCCAGTGCGTCATCTATGCGTGGCAGAGGATAGACGTCCTTGCGCGTGATCTTGTTGAGCCAGCGGTAGTCGACACAAAACCGGAAGGAGCCATCTTTCTTAGGTACCAACACAACTAGAGACGCCCAGGGACTGTGGGATGGCCGAATAACACCACGACGGAGCATGTCGTCCACATGATCAGCAATTACTTGGCGCTCCGAAGCCGACACGCGATAGGGGCGCTGGCACGAAGGTGCTGTTTTACCGGTGTCGATGGTGTGCTCTACGACAGACGTGCGGCCCAAGTCAGTTTCAGGAAGGTCGAATGAAGAAGCGAAGTTCTGCAAGAGGGCGACAAGTTGATCACGTTGCGCAAAAGGAAGATCAGCATCAATAGCATGTTGGAAAACGTCGGAGGGCGTCGAAGCGGTCGCAACATCGCAAGGGTACAGACTAACGTCGAATAGGAGGTTGAGTCAGCAAGAGTGGTGATATGACCGGGATCAAGCTCTTCAAGACGATCAATGCATTCGCCACGGAGCAGGACTGCTGGGCAAGAAAATGGGTTCGAGGCGCAAAGTGCACTCTTGCCGTCTTGAATTTCGAGAACTGCGAACGGAAAAAGGAGGCAGGGATGACGGGAGGCGGCTTCGGAAGGTGTAAAAATCGCAGTCAAAGGAGTTACACACTCACAAGACAGTAGTACGAGGGCAGCAGAAAACGGAGGAATGTCGGTGTCATGGGCGACGAAAAGTTTTGCAGTGCGGGGAGGGGTATCACAGAAGGGGGCATCACAGAGGGGGGCGAAGGCAGTTTGCGCACGAGCACAGTCAATAACGGCCTGATGACTCGATAGAAAATCGTATCCGAGGATGATATCATGCGAGCAGTTCGGCAGAACAATAAACTCGATGGGGTACAAGACGTCTTGAATGAGCACACGGGCTGTGCAAGATGCGGAGGGGTGAATGTGCTGTGATGAGGCGGTGCGGAGCGAAAAGTAGGAAATTGGAGTGGTCACTTTGCGAATTCGACGGCAGATAGCTTCACTGATGACGGAGACGGATGCACCGGTATCGACGAGAGCGAGAACTGTGGCGCTTTCTACAGAAACTTTGATAACATTAGCGGGTCGACACGGAGGACTTGAGGAATTCAAAACAGGCGCAGTTCTTGCCCCCGGAACTGCGACTGTTAGTTTCCCTCAACGGTGCTGGTAGGACGTCGTAGCATTGGAGAAAAGCGATCGGCGCCGAGGAGAATGTGATCGACGAGTGGCATAGGTTTGGCGATCTTGTGAGACAAATTGAGAACCGGGCGGAATCATTTGCGAGCGTGAGTCGGCATCGTAAGGGTAAAGTCGAATGTCAGGCTGTGAAGGTTGGAGGCGCTGACGACAAAGGCGTGCAACATAACCCGGCCGACCACAGGCATAGCAAATCGGAAGGTTCCCAGGCAGCACAAAGCATTGGGCCAATGTTGTAAGTACGATGGCGAACAGTGGCCCTACATTGGGCCAGCCTAACCAGCATGCTCCCAACAAAGGACATGCCAGTCAACACAATGTCCAACAATGGCCGAGTCTAGCCAGTGCTGACCCAGTGTTGGCGCTGCCAGTAGCCAACACTGGCTAGCTTGGGCCAAGATGTACAGTGAGTACCCGATATTGGCACTGCCGTACATACAGAATGTGTATATTGGACCGAGATTGCCGTCGTCGCTCCAATAATGGCCGCACCGGGTTTTAGAACTGGCTATAATGGGCTAAGCTGTCCTGCGTTCCTCCGTCATTGGGTTTTCCGTTTTTAAAACTGCCTACAATGGACCAAGTTGTCCTGTGTTCTTCCGGCATTGGAGGTTCCGGTTTTTAAACATGGCTACAATGGACAATGTTATCCTCTGTTCTTCCAGTATTGGATGTTCAGTTTTTTAAAGATGGCTACAATGGACCAAGTTGTCTTGTGTTCCGCCATCGTTGGCCGTTCCTTTTTTGAAACTGGCTACAATGGACCATGTTGTCCAGTGTTCTTCCGGCGTTGCCCGTTCAGTTTTTAAAACTGGCTACAATGGACCAAGGTGTACTGTGTTCTTCCGACGTTGACCGTTCCGTTGCTTTAAACTGGCTGTAATGGACCATTGCAATTTGTCTTGTGTTTTTCCAGTATTAGCTATCCCTGTATGAAAACTGCCCATGATGGACCACTTTGTCCCATGATCTCGCAATTGTCATTGCCATTCTAAAAACGCAGCTTTAATGGGGTGCCGAAGTGAATATTTTCCGTTGACCATTCAATCAAAACAAATTCTCCATTTTTATGGTTGAATACACGTGCGCTGGACGCCAAACCGCGGCATTTAATTCCGACATTTCAGCCGATCGTTCGGACCTCACAAAGTACCACGTACGGGACGACAATTACTATAACGCATTCAAGCACGTACCGCTGCAACTGTCTGGATTCGTCTTTTCGGTGCGCTCATATGCGGCGCACCTTTGGGGGTCAGCTATATGTGTTTATGGTTTTAGCCTATTGGCATGCAGGCAGATTTCGTCGAAGGCACATACGTTTGTCGCACAATTATATCTAATGATAGCACGACCGTGCGACCACATATGTATACCCCAGACCGGCTAGCACTCACGACCCAATATGCGTGTATTGGATGCCGATTACATCCCTGCATCTATACTTAACCTATAGTACAAATCCAGTTTCAGTGAGAACGCGCATAAAAACGAAATCGTGTCGCCATAGCATGTTCATGTGACTTTAAATTAGTGATCAGAAGGTAGCTTTTTCATTGCCGAGAAGGAAAACGTTGCCTCAAGTTGAAGGAACAAATGACCATTTTCTCAGCGATGTTTTTGTTCTAGTGCTTTTGTATTATCCATAAGGAACTACGCGCAGCATCGTCTGTTTACCTGGAGAAAGGACCGAATACGATGTGTGTACTTTCTAGACGCAATCACTGGAAAATGAAAAGCCGGAAGACTCGCGAGGTTACCATTTTAGTTTTGGGCATTCAAACAGTGCTAAAAAAAATGACAGTTTTTCGTGCAGACTGGGAGCATGAAGGCCCCGGTACATTTATATGGCACACAACATATATATCGCCAATAAACAAAAATATAGTTTTTTCCGCCTATTAGTTTAGAGTTTGGCCATTCCAACCGCGCTAGGCGGTGGCAAAGGAATAAAAAAAAACTGTACAGGAATGAAAATAATGTGCGCTGTCGAGTCATTCGAAAAAACGAATGCAGCCTAGAAACATTGTTTTAATGCGGCAGTTTTCCATGCCCTTTCCAATTCTACTAAAATGATTTGGAATACGTTGCTTGCTCATTGAACGTTATCGTCTTTTTGTGCAATCCGCGTTAAGGTGAAGGTGATTGCGAAAAACGTCTGTGTATTGCCTGATGCCACAGCGCATCAGGACCTCGCCGCGCACAAATTGATTCTGAATCATTCATTGCTGCGTCTGTCACCGTCGATTTGCGAAGTCGAGACAAAACATGAGCGAAGAAATATTGTTACAGCTGGAGAATGATGAGGACGAAGTGGCGCGCTCGTTTGTGGAAGATTAAGAAGAAGTGCGTCGAATGGGCGGCCCTCCCCAAGCAGCACACCAACATTGGTCCAACAATGGTTCATCACTGGAAAAGAATGGCATCAATATTGGACTAATATTGGCATTTGGGCATTTTACTACATTCTCCATTCTTGGCCCATCTTTCGTTCCAAGATTGGTCCAGTGTTCAACCAAGCTGGAGCCACCAATGTAGGCACAATATTAGACTTTCCATTCATGCACCATGATTCTTGCCAATACTGTCAAGCATTATACCATCATTGTATTAGCAATATTTGTTTAATAGCAGCTATTCCATTAATGGCCGATTGTCAATGCCAATATCATACCAATGGCTAGCCATTGCAGGTGCACTGGCTACTTCATTCATACCGCATATTGTCGATACCAATATTAATCCAATGGTTTATGGGTACACCGGTTACTCCATTAATGTACCATTGATGATGTCAAGATTACACATTTTGTGGCACTGCCTGTGCAGGACATAAAATGAGCCTTTTTCATTCTAGCCATATTCGTGACAGCACATCGAACTTGCTGGGACAATAATGGCCTTTCAAATAGGAGTGGCCATAATAATTCAAATTGTCGCTCATGAGCAACCAGTAGATATTCACAAAACAAGGGCATGGTTCACAAAAAGATAATATTTATTGCAATTGTTACTATAGACGGCAGTTGTTACTAGCCAGCACTGAGGGCACGCACAGCCGCAGTTAGCGGGGCAGTGGCAGGGTTGGTCAGGGCAGGGTGGGCTCTCGGGAAGTGGAAGGGGCCAGGGAGCTGGAGGGCACACTCATAGGCGTAGTGAGGGGGCTGACCCTGCAATTGCATTCACAGGTGGCATGCCTGGTTCGCCAGGGGAGGTTTCAGCATAACGCCTTTTTCTTCCATCCCCCCTGTCACAGGAACCAGGCAGCCACCTGCGAATAAATGCGTCTGCCTCCAAATCGTCCACCCCAACTTTTTCGCAAATGGCACCTGCACAAAAACAATGAGGAAACAAAATTTACAACACTATTACGAGGCATATAAAATCGCGCGCATTATTTTAGGAAGATGTAGAAAATTCCAGGATTCATGTACCGAAATTCATGGTCAATGAGAAACACTATACTGATGAGTTCCAGATTAGTTTCAGCTGCCTTGTGTCTATTAGGATGAAAGACGCACATACATTGCATAGCATGCGCGCTGTTGCATTTTGATCGCCTCCACAGCAATACGGCTGAGACAGCCAGTGTTTCATCCCACACTAGGAATTAGTGCTTGATTGTCGGCTGTCTCCGCATATGACTGGCGCGCTAGTTTTTTGCCGCTCCTACGCTTTCTGCGATGTGCAAACAGTTTATACTAAATATCGTTACCAAGAGAATGTTCGGCGACCATTTGCATTTTTTTTAAATGGCTAGATATAATATACACAAGCGATCTAAGCCCACGACTGCTGCACTGGCCGCTGGTTAGCTGATCTAAGCTTTTGACTGGTTTTGTGGGTAGTTCACTTAAACGGGAGCTCACTTAAACGGGTAGCTCACAGGTGCATAATTTTTACACATATACTGCTTGTCCAAGCAAATTTGATCCAACGGATAAAAAAAAAAACATTTCGCAGGCAGGCAAAGGAAACCAGATACATATTGCTGGAAGCTACCTTGAGCGCCACAGAAAAGGTTTTGTTTGGAATCCTTAATTGACATTATTTGCCTAAATTACTGATTATTGACTTACACAATAAATGGTGTTGCTACTTTGAAGAGTACCGGCACAAACCACGTTTGATTATTTGCGATAAAGAACCCGAACGTCTGCACTTTGAACGCCAGATACAGTAGGAAACCAGGAAAATACAAAAATCAGATTCCTGGACAATACAATTGAGGACTTGGCTTGGCTCGACAGCCCTGTGTAGCGTTAGACCTACAAGTTGCCTATGGTTTCTTCGTCCGCGCCAGCACATTCGTCCAACAAGACTGTATTTGTATTTTACAGATGAAAAATACTGTTCCACTCATTTGTATCCTTACCGCTTTGAAGTCATTATCCGCATTGCAAAGTTCGGCGCGCTCATTGTAACTCGAGCCTTCATGTGCGCCAAAGGGTCGACGCGAAGCAACCATCGCCAGCATATCACCCTTACTCATGCATGGGGCTAGCCATCATAGCGGCAGGTTGTTTTGTCCGCTCAAAATCATGTTGTGAGCAGCACAGTTGAGGTGCGCGAATGGGCTGGTAATGGTTTCGGTATCTACATAACCTGGAATTTATCTGCAGCTGGAAAAAAAGGTACGCATGAAGTTTCTAACCGCAAATATTGAAAGAGGGGTTTCCGAACGTGCTCACCGACTCTGTAAGTCCTATTTATTGTCTAAAGTGAATATTTAGTACTTGAAGCGAAAACCTCACTTCCCTACGTACAAAATAAAAATTTTCTGCGCTGTCCTAAGTGGCTGCCAGCAATGCGCCACCGGTTTCCATCGTCTGTTTATAATGGTTTATTTATAACACTTGGCTCCAGCTATGGGGCGCAGCAGGTGTAATGTAGCTTGAATAAAACCTGCAAGAGATCATATATATGGGTAGATTTGTAAGGTTTACAGATTTCACTTACAAAGTCTACAGGAATCGCGTCACTGCGGCCTCTCTTTAAAATTGACACGTAATAGCGCTATATTCGTCACTAAAATAAAGTACTCAACGCATTAATTCAGCTTAGCAAATGCAGCTGCAACAGAAAGTGAGGGCTGGCGACACCT
>JAJIZL010015563.1:8895-75461 GCA_023969395.1 Amblyomma maculatum
GCATCGACAATCAGGCCCACTTTATTTAGTATGAGGGAAACACATTTCGTTCTTAACCCTTTGACTGTTGAATACTCCGAAAGAAAGCTCACCACCAGTGTTGAATTTTTTTGAAACACTATGGGTTTAGCGCAGTACCCGTACGGAAAAAACAGTCAAAGGGTAATGATGACTGGAGACAGAAAGTTGGTAGCATACCCATAATTTGACCAAATCATGTAAGGTTTTGTTCAACGGGAGTGTTTTTTTAAATAGGTGATGTTGCGGGGCATAAGTTTTGTAGTGAATAAACTACCAGTTCATTTTTAAGAGCTCAAAAAAGAACAAGTCCACTTCGGACTTTTTGAACAGAACCGGAGCTTCGAATGCCTTGAATTGTTTCAGGTACGTTATTGACCTCTAACAGAATTAGTGCTATGGTAGGAACCACTGCTGCCTGGAGTTTATATCAAGTGCATGTTGCGTATATTCACACAGTTTCTTGGTCAGAGCCGTGGGTGAAATTGACCTTACCATAACTCCTGTTTAATGCCCCTTGTTCTCCTCCTCCCAGGTTGGCAAGGTCTTGCCTGTGATGAGCCTTGCGACAGCGGCAAGTACGGCTACGAATGTGGACAGGTGTGCCGCTGTGAGAACGGTGCGCTCTGTGACCACGTCTCTGGGGCCTGCACCTGTGCTCCCGGCTACAGGGGTCCCCTGTGAGTGCCCACCCCTTATACATGCTCTTGCGAGATTGCCCACGAGTGCCCATTCGTGAGAGTTGCAGAGCCAGAAATGTGTTCTTTTTCTTAAGCTGCCCATGTTTCCAATGCGAGCCGCTAAAACATTTCTGGCTCTGCAACTCTCACGAATGAGCCGCTAAAACATTTCTGGCTCTGCAACTCTCACGAGTGCCCATTCGTGAGAGTTGCAGAGCCAGAAATGTTTTAGCGGCTCGCATTGGAAACATGGGCAGCTTAAGAAAAAGAACACACAACTCAGTGCAATGTTTGTTACCCTCGAGACCAAATTCAGTACTGCAAAAACAACTCCAGCTCATATTGGAGACTACTATTTTACTACAGACTATGAAGAACCATCTCAAACTAGCCATATTCTAAACAGTTGCTGAAAATTGTTAAGATGATTGTCCCTGGGTTTTTTGGCAGCTCTGGGAGCAGCCTTGTGGGTTTCCATTTCGTTGTCTTGAGAGCATTGGTCAATAGGAATTTATTCTGTGCAGTCTTGGCATGCTCTGTATAGAAATATGAAGATGTGAAAATTTCTTCCCCAGTGTAAAATAAATCATGACAAAAGGAGAAAGCTATTGCTTATACCGCGTCACAAGCATTCCATCATTTCTTAGCTGGAAGACATCAATGACTACCGCTCATGGCATAACAGTTTCAATGATCTGTACAAACCATTGTATTTTCCGGTGGTGGCACAGGGATCATATTGGCTGTTGTTAAAAAAAAAAAAAGGTGGCATCATTTTTTTCTTATTTTTAAGCAGCTTAAACACTTAGGCTGTTTGAAGGCGGTTCATGGCACCCGAATAAAGTGCCATAATTAATGTATTGATTAATATATGCATTTATTTGTTTTTATTGTTACACGTCCTCTTTGCAGGTGCCATGAACTCTGTCCATCTGGCACGCACGGAGACCAGTGTTCGAGCAAGTGTAACTGTCAGAATGGTGGCACCTGTGACCCTGTCACCGGGCGCTGCTTCTGCCCAGAAGGGTGGACGGTAAGTCATATCACTCTGTGCATCCTGCACTTGTGTTTTTCTCATCATTCCTGGGTGGCCAGTCATTCGGCACCACTTGATCTCCTGTACTGCACACGCGGCAAAATATGAGAATAGTTTACGAGAACAGACGAGAACACATTTAAAATATGGGATCGCCCATTGCTCCTGTGGTGCAACGGGTTAGTGTAAAGCTTTTGAATTCGTAAGACAGCGGTGTAATACCAAGATGTTACTCCTTATCTGAGATTAAAAGTTACGTTTAGCATACCAAAATGAATGTTTGCCATTCTGACATTTTGACTCATGGCGTTTAGAAAAAAAATATTAATTTCATTGCACCCAGGATGCATTGCATGACAGCTGACAGTGCAGTGTGTTATATTTATGCATACTCATGCATTTTCATGCATTAAATAACTTCCACCTTCATGAACATCTAGAATGCATCATGAAAGTGGAAGTTATTTAATGGTGTTGTTGGCATTTGCTCCCGTCTGGATTTTTCTACCTGTCTGCTTTTCAGTCTTATTCTCCTTCTTTCTGACTGTTCTGAACACTCCAAAGCTGTTGCTTTTTTTCCCCATTTTGGTTGCTTGCTATCCCAATAGGCCCTGCTGTGTGCGTGGTATTTCATGAACGATCGCAGTCTGAGATGTCCCAGAGGAAAAGCTGTTGTGCGACTTGTGATTCCAGCTGTGGCGTCTCTTCTTCCCAGGGTGCTGTGTGTGCGAATCCTTGCCCGGCCGGCTTCTATGGGACCAACTGCAGCCAGCGCTGCCATTGCTACAATGGGGCTCTGTGCGGACACCTGACTGGCGAGTGCATCTGCAGTCCGGGCTATGTGGGCGAACGGTGCCAGGACGAGTGCCCCGTTGGAACGTACGGCCTCAACTGCACCAAGGTACGACGACAGACGCACGAACGAATAGCTGTACTGACTATACAACTGGCCATACATTTTGGAGCAAGTGTAAACTGTTGACTCGGTAGCAGAGTAACCAGTAATTGTAATCGTCATTGCTGCCTGACCCATGGTGGTGATGCAGTGGTTAGAGCACGCGACTGTGTGTACCCAAGGATGCAGAATTGAATCTTGGCCACTGTGGCTGCTTTTTCATGTCACTGCACGTTAAAAGAACCCCAGGTGGTCCAAATTTTCAGAGCTCTCCACTATGGTGTCCCTCATTGGCTGAGTCTCCTTTGGGTCATTAAACCCCATAAGATAATAATAAAAGAGTCGCTCCTGCCTGTTGTGCAGCAGGTGATGTATTCCGTATGCGAGAAAATGTTGATAATTTTCATTCCAGTTAAATATGTATAGCTATAACTGAGGAAATGTCTTAGTCATTTTCTTTGATGGGACAATTTTTGTGGATTTTTTAACTCCTGGAATGGCAGAATGGTAAAGGAACTCCGAAAACAACTAGCGGTTGGTCTGTATTGAGAGAATACTGCATCAATAGTCACTAAGAGACCAAAATCCTCGAAAGCAGAGCTTTTTAAGCTATAAAATACCAGAATACCAGAGAAATGTTGTCACTCAGCTGCAGATTTCACTAGTAGAATGCTTGCGTTGGCGCTTTTTTTTTTTTTTTCGTATGTGGTTCACAGAGGTTATAGTGCACTGCCGTTCACTTCAATATGTGACTCAATCAAATATGACAATCAATCAAATATGACAATCAATCAATATGGCAGTCAATCAGGCATGAATGTAAGCAGAAAGAACGATAGAAACTTTTCTGACCTTCAGACAATTCTCATCAGGAGCAGTAACTGAATGGAGTTCTCAGTGTTCTTTAACCAGTTGCATCAAGGTCAGCTGAAGTGAACTGCATCTAGACTGAGAACATAGCGGCCATAATTATATGAGTAAACCTTATGTTGATTTGTAAATGTGATTTGGTGATTTCATGAAATTTCCTACATGCCCTACACTGCCCAATGATTTCAATGATTTTCCAGACTACAGTCCAGAAACAGTAAATGTTTAAAAGCTTAAACTTTTGCATGATGTGGACTTTCTGTGGTTGTAATGAAATGGGCAAGGCCACACAGTGCTGTTACTGTATAATGAGTTCAAGCCAATTCATGCGCATTTTCATCCTTCGCATGATTTAACGTTTTAAGATTTTTTTTTTTTTTTTTCATGAGTGTAGAAGCCTAGCGTGGCTCTAAAAATAAAAATAAAAAAATAAAAAAATAAGCATGACATGTCACCATGCTTAATCGCCTAGCCTGAAAACTGGTCTTCTAGACTGAATTACCTCTCTAGTTGGGTTGGAGGATGCACACCTCACGGTCAACTTTCCAAGAAGCCATCATCCTTGAAACCAAGCTCAGCCTCATGCCTTAAGTCAACTCTTTCTGCACCCTTTTGACGTCCTTCAAGATGCTGCAGTCCTTCCCTTTCTTCCTCGTCAAATACACAGGGCTTTAAAGCTTTATTAAATCAAATGACACCTTGCCCTCCATGAACTTGAGCCGGCTCCACAATCTCTGCACTTCTTAAAATGAAAAGGTTTTGATCTCACAGTTTGCTATAAGCCACTCCAACATGCAAGCAAATGCTGACAGTGATATTTTAGAGTGGCTCTTTTTGGTACTTCGATGTGCGAGCGATTGCGCGAAGCATTAGTGAATAATTCCAGAAGGGATGAAGTAACAACAGGGGCACTGTAGTCCTCCTTGAAGAATGTCTGTGATGTCTGTGAAAAGATGAGAGTTTTGACAGAAGTACAGTAATATCTCATTACAAGAGGCACTCAAGGGACCCGAAAAAGATCGTAAAAGTCTCGTAACCAAAAATTCTTACCAACTCATATGTGCAGCAGTTTAGATTCTCTTAACTTAATTCTGTTCCATATCAGTGACTTTTCTTGTTGCAATATGTCAGGAACGGAGAAGGAGTGCCTCCTCTTGACTGGGAAGTCAAAATGTCCTTATTATTTCAGCCACTGTCATCACATTCCTGTGGGACTGAATCAACAAGGACATTTTGACTTCCCAGTCAAGAGGAGGCACTCCTATTTGGTTCTTGACAGTGCAACAAAACAGGACACTGATAATATGGAACAGAATTTAGTTAAGAAAATCTAAACTTCCGCACACATGAGTTGGTACGAGTCAGCTGCATTGCATAAGCGTACCTGGATCAATTGTGTCTCTTGAATAGTGAAGAAGTTACTTTAGGGACTTGCAAAAGTTGTCTTTAGTAACAGAGTGTCTCTTGTATGCAATGCTGTTAACATGGCAAATATACGAAAGCCAACCAAATCATTTTCAAGTGTCTCTTATAACCAAGTGTTTCTTGTAACCATGTCTCTTATAGCCGAGTGTTTCTTGTAACCATGTCTCTTATAGCAAGATTTTACTGTACAAAACTTAGTGTTGAGCGTACGGAAGCGTTGAAGTCAAACTGGGCAGCAGCAGAATTTAATGTTGATAAAAAAAAACAAAAATTCATGTATGTAGGCGGCTTTGTGGAAATATCTGACCGAAATCAGGGCTACTCCCCTGAACCATCAAGCGAGAAAAATTAATTTCTGCCAATATTCATTATTGCTGGCTATGCATTGGGCGCTGACCGTCTAAGGAAAAGCTTTTGAATTTTAAGCCGAAACTTGTACCTGCTAACTACACCGATGTGGACTATAGTGCAGAAAATATGGCATTTGTCACAACTTGCTCGTGTGCTAGGTTTAATACAACTAAACTTTCTGTCTTCAGGCTCCAGCAGGTTGGCTATATTATCTCCGATGTGCTGGGATGTTGTATGAAACTTCTAATGTTATTGTGCTTTTTCTGTGCATGTCTGCAGCAATGCGACTGTGAAAATGGTGCCGGTTGCAATGTTACCAACGGCCACTGCATTTGTCTTCCCGGCTTCACTGGGCCACGATGCGAAAGCAGAGGTAAGTTGGTAAAGTATTTTCAGTTCTGCTCAGAAAGCTTAACAAAACTGTTGCAGATGCGGATAGCACGGAAAAAACTAGGAAGAATAGCTTGGCTTCTTTGAAATTCACCCTGGGAAGACTGTCAGAATGCTAAAACGCTACAGTGTGTTAGTCGGTTCTTGGTCATTTTAGGCATTGTTTGGCTGTAGCAATTACAGCCACCGACCGAATTTTTTGACCCTCAAGGGGCCGAGATAGCATTCGGAAAATCAGGCAGTCTGAAAAAATTTACGCAAAAAAAGTCACTTTATTTAGCGAGCGACTTGAAAAAGTGGTCAGTATGCTTCTACGGGGCGCTACGTTGCCGTACAAGTAATATATCTGTCACACTAGCAGATTTAATGTCATTCGAATTGAATGTCATTTGGTTTCTGTCGGTGCTACACAGTAAAATATGTCATTTGCAAATGGTGACAATTACAATCAGCTATAAAAGAATACTGCACTGAAGGAACATCAGTGCACATAAAAAGCATTTGAAATCACTGTGTAGCATTTTAAAGTTGATCAATGCATTTCTGTATGGTAATTCAAGTGAAAAACATTAGTTCTGGCTGTGTTGTAGCCTCTCGCTGTACACAGCCGAAAGCACCATCAGAGCTCAGATTAGTTCACTGCTAGTTGGCAGCACAGCCTCTGGCTCCTCACTGTCGGAGCCCGAGTCATCACTTTCAAGCACCTGGCAAACAATTGCATTGTCGGTGAGTTCAGCGCATAGCTGGCTGTCAGCGTTAGCAAACTGCTCCAGCGTCACTTCCATGGGAACGGCTCCTGCAGCGCACAAGTGCTCGATGAGATCAGCAGATGAAGACGGCTGATGGGATTCACTGGTGCTATCATCAGATGATGATGGCACTTCATCTCTGATCGCGAAACCTGCGTGGCGGAAGCAATTCGGCAGTGTCTCCTCGGTCACCGCCTTCCATGCATCTGAAAGCAAGCCTAGTGCAGACAACAAGTCAACACTGTAGGTTTTGCCGCTGTCCATGCATAACACCATGCGACTAAGCACGCGTGACCGATAGAGGTGCTTGAGTGTCTGGATAACGCCCGGCGTTAATGTCCGGCGATGTGGCGACTGACGACTGTGCACGACGGCAGCACGGCAGAGCTTGGCAGAGCTGGCACTGGCGGGACGGTTCAGCAAGCGGTGCCTGCTATCGAGGCCATGACGATTTGACACGTGGGTTCGAGATTGCAGAAAACTAAAATAGCAGCGGCCAGAAAAGCAAAAAGGCATTGGTGTTGTGTGCGTTTTCGGTAGCTCTTGAGTCACGAATCGAGAGAAAAAGTCTGGAAAATCAAACGAGAAGGATTTCAAACGTCTCGAAAATTTGGTCTGAGTTATACATTGCCTCTATGGAGTGCGTGGTGGTGCCATGGCAAGTGCCGGACTTTTAGGCAGGTCTGGAAAATTGGGCGTCCGAAATATCGGTCGGCGACTGTAATGCTGGTTTCTTGAGTTGTTTAAGGGTAGAAATTTTTTGTGCCTTCTCATTTAGGTATATGTGTAGCAGTAGCAGTGCTAGTCCTCGTAATACAAAATGACATGCTCTGAGGTCGCTGTGCTTGTATAGCAAAATACGGAATGCTGGAAGCATTGCACGCAGTCAGGTGGAACCCTTGTGTGCAGTAGGAATAGAGATAGGTGTGCACGAATAGGCATTCATTTTACCCCTTAATATTTAGAATGTGAAGGTGGCTTTAATGAACTTTCCTTTTCTTCGCTTCTGCAGCCTGCACAGATGAACTGTATGGACCAAAGTGCGAGCATGTGTGTCAGTGCGACAAAGACAATTCCATCATGTAAGTACTCCTTTGTGTTTTCAATTTAGTGCATGTTTAGTGCCTTCGAATAATAGACTGTAGGCATTTTTGGCTTTAAGCATTTCTTTGAACATCATAAACGAAAAAAAAAATTTGTTTATTGTTGAACACTATATTCTGGTGTACTCTGCTTGCCGTCATGCAATATCTGGCAAGCCGAGGCCCACTTGAATCATTCCTGTGGGTGGACATATGTGGTCAACGTGAACTGAAATTTTTTCTAGAGTCTTGGAGTGGTTTGTTTTGGTAATAAGGTTGCCACTGACTTGGTGCAGCTGGCCGGTGCAATGATTTTGGGAAGTTTGAGAATAAAAAACAAAGTCCATTCAGAAGCTTACGTCCAAGAGGATTTTAATTTGAGCTTTGAGCCACACTCCAGTATGGCAACCACACTAGGGAGCATGGCATCCATGCAAGCTCCTTCAATTTCGCTCTCTCTGGCTGTAGTGAGTTAACCACGGTCATAGATGTACGATTTGTCACCAAAGCATACAAATTGCTCTGCGTTTTCACGTCAGCTGTTTGAAATCGTGGAATTGTAAGCTGCATTTAACTAAGAGTTTGAAAAGCTTGTATCACATTGTGAGAAAGCCCGGATCGTTAGAAAGCAGCTGCATAATCCAGCCAGCAATTTGGGGTAAGTTTTTTTGTGGCATGGAACTGAAGATCATGTTGGCATCAGCATACCTGCCAACTCTTCCGAATTTTGATTACATCTCCTGATTGTACGGACACAACCTCAAATCTCCCGAAAAGTAGCCGCTACAGCCCAACGTTTCTTTCTTCTTCTATTTGTCTAATTTTTTTTTTCCGCACGCTATAGCAATAAATTTATGATGTCCTATACTATAACCATGCCGGAAAGCAGCATGGGAGTAGTTAGTCACCAGCATGCACCTTGAATTGAGGTAGTGGCCGCCGGCACCACCACGAACGTGATCAACCGACGGGCACTGCCATATTGGATTTTCCGGATTGGCTCGTCTCAGGCTGGCTCGCGCATTTTGCGATCCTTTCTTTATATACGATCCTGAGTGTGCTAGCCACAGTAGGCTTCCATTGGCTTTCTCAGGTCGTCGCGTGAAGTGCAGAACGCCGAACTACTCTTTGTGTTTCCCTGACTTGAAACGATTGATGGCACATTCGAAAGCCAAGGAGTACTGGCAAGTATTTCGGAAATGTTACATGACTGAGTTTCCATGCTTTGACAGTTCACGAAAAGGTGACAAGTGTGGATTCTGTGCCACATGTGCCTGTGATGCGAGCATTTCGCACGGCGGCTAAAATGACATCTAGATACACATCGCTTCACAAAAGCGTGAGAACTATGTTCGTGCTGCAGAAGTGCCACCATCTGCAATTTCTTCCACAACAACGACGAAGACAGTGTAATCCGTGCAGAGTGCCCCTTCATTGGATTTCTTGTTGAACACAACCTGCCGCTAAGCGTGCACGCGGGACCGCTATTTTGGACGATGTTTCCGAAAATGTGACAAAAAATCCCCCCTCCCCCTCCCCTCGCCGCAGCATTCCCCTGAAATTTAATGTTGCAAAGTTGGCAGGTATGCATCAGAGAGCTGCCTTTGGCTACTCCAGATCACTTAATGCAGTTTGCTGCTAGTTGTTCTTTTGGATAAGCTGTTGCAGCACATGAGTGCTTATTGTGTGCATCCTGTTGATGATGGAAACCTAATTAAAGTTGTCATCATCACCGGCCAGATTGTACCCACTTCAGGGCGAAGGCATCTCCCATATTCCTCCAATAAACCAGGTCTTGTGCTAGCTGCATCCACTTGATCCCCACAATCTTCTCAATCTCATCCATCCACCCAACTTTCTGCAGCCCCCTACTAAGCTTTCCTTCCCTTGGAATCCAATTTTTTACCCTTAGCGACCACCGGTTGTCCTCTCTTTGCACTACATGTCCTGCCCATGCCCATTTCTTTTTCTTGATTTCCACTAGAATGTCATTAACTCGAGTTATTTTTCTCGTCTGATTAAGTTATTGGTTCTAAACTACCTTTTGAACCACTTCAAAGGTGGCTGAGATTAGATACACTATGAGCATGCATTCTTTTCCTCGTTTAACGTCGCTGGGGCTGTACCTGTGTCGGACAACCAGGTGTCACCCGTGGACGGGCCATTGCAAGTGCAAGCCGGGCTGGAACGGAGAGACCTGTTCCCGCCCCTGCATGCCGCTCTTCTATGGGGCCGAGTGTGCACTCACGTGCAGCTGTGAGAACGACGGCACCTGTGACCCTGTCGATGGCACATGCGTCTGTGAACCGGGCTTCATTGGCTCCAAGTAGGTGGACGCTCGCATAGTTGCTCAGCTCGTGGCTCTGCTAACTAAGACAACATTTATTAAAGGCCCCATTGTCGAGAACCCAGTGTTGCTGGCATTGGCGTTGGCATTGTTGGCGTTGTGAGTGAAAAATCATGGGTATGGCTCTGAAGATGATAGTTGGCAGGTGAAATGGCTAGGCGTTGATAGGCTTGCAGGTTACTTGATTTTATGAGATCACATTACATGGCAGAAGCTCGGGGCTCTATTAGCTCCTATGAGACAGCTCTAAACAGCCGAGATTCATCCCGAGGCCACAGGCCAGTTTGTACGACTTCGTTAAAATATGTCTTGTACATCTGGTGGTCTTTCACATAACTTGGTAGCTTACAACTATATGCTAATGAGTGCGCAAAATAATGAAGACACAAATGAAGAGATTAATGACTAAATAAGTAGCAAAGTGTACATATGCTTATGATGATCCCCAAGGACAGCTGCTCGCAGGTGGGAGCCGTTAGCGCTGCCAAGTCATATCTATACAGACTTAGTGGTCCTCCAAATTTCTAAATTTTAATTTACTAACTGTACAATTTTGTATATATTCTTAGTAAATTGATTTATTGATTGAACAAAGTTTAATTTGTATGAAGTATTAATTAATTTGATTGGTAACCATAATAAGCGCATATGCTTGTAACTCCTGTAACATTAATACTGTAGACTCTCAGTAAAGTATAATCTCGATGATGCAATCGCATGAATTTCAATATATGGATTTGTGAGATTCTCCGGCTTAGGTGTATTGTGTACAGTGCGGACAAATTCGGTGATGTGTTGAACCCTCTTCCGCGTGGCTACGACAAATACATAAGCTGCGATCGGCACCTGATTCCACTAAGTGTGTAGCCGACGCATTGCCTACACCATAAGCATATTTGCACAAGCAACTTGCACTTTTTGCTGTTGTTTTAATATTTTTCACAACCCAGAGAGCTTGGTGTGTCATAAGATTTCACTTCTGATTTTACATTCTAAGGGACCAAAAATTAACTCTTGGATTTCGAATTAGGAAGCGTCTTTTTGTTTAGTTTGTGTTGGCAGTTTTAGAGCAGTTTTAGTTCAAAAGAATCGAATGCAAATAAAGCAACTTAAAATGAACAAGAGTCAGCCGAGTATAATAAATAATATTTCAGCTATTCTTGGCATTCACAGCCAAAGCATGGTTCTTCTCTGCAAATTTTAAACTACAACTTTAATATTATTATTTTTTTTTTGCATTGTTTTTACCAGTTGTTAATTTCATAAGTATTTTCTTGTATTGCTGTTCTGTCGAACTGGAATTTGTATGTGGCAACTGAACTGTATCTGTAAACAGACCTATAAAAGTGTAGAGCAGTAGTTTTCACTCTGGGTTTTGGTAAAGCTTGAAGTGTTTTGAAGTGCATTTTGTGCCCAGCTCCTCCAGGAACTGGAATGACAGTGACTGGACAAATAGTTATTATAGTGCAGTTTTTTGGGCCTCACTTGATCTTGCAAAACTAGCCTGTGACATCAGAACCTTTATTGGGCAACCTAAAACTAAAATTAAAACCACATAGCAGAAGAAAAATCATAAATATTTGCAGAACGAGGTTGAATTTCACGTGGTAATGCATATTTACTAATTTCTTATGCATGATTCTGAAGCAGAAATGCAGTAAGAAGAATTTGATGTCTTTAAGCTGTTAAAGATCCCTGGTGGCTGGAACGAATTTGGATCCTTCTATTACGGCCACTACAGCGTGCTTCGGCGGCCCACGTGTTGTGTCTGGAATTTAACAGTGCACGCAGTCACTATTTATGGTTTTTGGGCATTTTTGAGGGGCTGCACATCTGCATGTCTTTTTCTTTTCTTTGTTTGCATGTAGGGCAGGAAGGAACAGAAACTGAGATGCACAGGGGGGCCGAGCATCTTTGGTTTACTCGGTTTGTGTTCTCCAAAGCTTTAAAAAGATTGAGAATTCTTAATGCCATATAGTGGGTGTGATTGGCACGTACAGTATAGCAGCAGAAGCTGCCATCTTAAAAGCAGTTTGTCCAACTTTTGGTATGTGCCATCGTGAGCTGATGAAATGCTGGCCTGAGTGAAATGCTCGCCCTCTTTAAGCAGCTTTATGCTGCTAAGGGCCTAAGGTGGCCATCTACTATAGTAGAAGAATACTCAGCAGTGCAGGTGTTTTCCCGAGGGCTCCTGCGAGCTGCTTTCTCTGAAATTTATGCTCATCATCAGTGCAGAGAACATTTCAAGATTGCTGACTGTGCTTGAGAAGTCTTTGAATCCTTTAGAGCTCAGCAAAGCCTTGGGTAGAGGCTACTAGCTGGTTTGACATCTTTCATTCAATTCTTGTACTGGGTTATACAGCACAGGACCAGAAAAGGAACATGTTTACAACTAGGCGCGCCAACATGCGAACATATGACCTGTTTTTTGTTATGTTTTGTGTAAATTCATACAAGCACAAAGGCCTTGAAGGCTTGTTTGCTTGTACAGGGTCGTCCACTCTTAGTTGGAACACGAGAGGACATGGCATGCACTCTTCGAAATGCCATTATATCTGTCGCAGCCTCACATCTTAGTGAAGAGGCAGGTGACATGAAGCAGCAGCTTTATACATAAGCCACTTTGCCTCGATACGCGGCTGCGACAAATGCAGTGGCATTTTGAAGAGCGCATGCCACGCGCTCGCTTGTTCAAATAGAGTGGGCGACCGTGTTTGATATGAGCTCAAAATAATAGCATTCTCGCTTTTTATTTTGAGAGTTCTTCTGTCACTGCTTGTTTTACCTAGGACTATTGTGACCATGTACATTTGCCTATACTATTGTAGCTGCAGTGAGCGTTGCCCTGCTGGCAAGTTCGGCACCAACTGCTCCCAGAACTGCAGCTGCGAGAACAATGGGATCTGCTCACACGTCAACGGCCTTTGTCAGTGTCCTCCAGGTACAGGCTTGCTTTCTCTGGCCGTACAGTACGCTCATTACTAACTTGTTGCAGCCACCATTCAGCAGCAACAATTCTGGGCAATATGAATTCTGCTTCTGCATGCTCTCGCGCCAGCAGAGTACAATAGCACTTGGTACTACTGTCACCCGAGCCCACTGTTTGCAGGCGACCTCCAAATGGACATGTCCAAATGGGCAGGGCTTAAATAAGACATGTTTTTGAGAAAACAGCAAATGCCTCCTTCGTCTTTGTTCATGTTACAATCAAACCCTGCTGCATCAAGTGGAGAGGAAATTACGGAGCAGGACACAGCCTTTCTTGCTATGCAGTGGGGCATAGTCTCTGCTTACAGTAATTAGTTTTTCTCCTAAAACATAGTATGTTGTGAATATTCAATGCTTAAGGCTTGTTTCTAACACAACTTACAATTTTTCGCGCTCGAAAGCGAGGAAAAAAGAAAGTTGATTGCAACAAATTTGCTAGGTGTCTAGGGACAAGAAGTTTCCATAGATGGCATCAGCTGCCCCAGTGACGGTGTGAACGCACTACTGAAAGAGAAACAATGCAGTAGGCAGTCTTGCACACTAATGCGTTTGAATTGCTCGGCGGAATGATGCAGTTATGGATGCTCATCCCCCATGGACTTCCTTTCATTGCGGGGAAAAGCTGCCATTGAGTATGAATGTATTTAAATGTTGTTTGGCAGAGTGCCCCCGACTTCACAGTTTTCTCCATCTTTGTTTTGTGGGTTGCACCCCATTCTTTATGTTGCATCCATCAGTAGTGATAAAGGAGCACCGGGACCACTCCCTTCAATTTGTTCTCTTGGTAAAAGTCAGTTGCTTGGTTATCTTGGTTATGTTGACGTTTCTTTGGCAGTGAAAGGTGCATTTGTCACTGGTCACATTGGCAATTTTTCTTTCCGGCACTCGTTTCACCCACCATTATTTGTTTTAGACGTGTGAGATCAAAAACATAAAAACTTGGCAATCTCAAAGTAAATGGCAACATGGCTAAGTCTTGGAGATTTTTAGTGGCAAACGAACAATACTAGCATAGGCAGTGATACCTGTATTTTGTGTTCTTGGTTTTTTCTAACTTGTAAAAGCTGTCTTTTGGGTGGAAGTAGCTATGTTTTTATTGTAAGGCTCTACATGCCAGCTAAGTTTGTATCCAAAGATAAATTTGGTTGTGCAAGCATATCAGGTTTTCAGTTTGAAAGCTTTTTCCTCTCCTGTTAAGTATTTAAAATTAAAACCTCTGGTTCTAGTTATCCCAACTTCATTTAGTCAATTTTTGTCAGTTACCTTGTCTGTCCTTTTTTAGGGAGCTCTTTCGTATGCTATATTTAGGTACACTAAGCTTTGAGGTGCGCTTTTACATGTTCCTCCAGGTTATGCCAAGTCTCGGTGCAATGAACTGTGCCCCGTGGGGACCTACGGCCTCAACTGCCAGAGCAAGTGCAAGTGCAAGCACGGAGCAGCCTGCAACCCAGTGACCGGAGAGTGCACCTGCTCACCTGGATACCTGGGAGAATTCTGCGAGCTCAAATGCGACGTGAGCCCCGAGCATTTCTTATTTGAAACTCCAACTATTCAAATTAGAAACTCCAACTGTTCATGGTTACCTCCCTGGCGAAAATTTTGCAAGTGGTACCATTTTGCAAGTGGTACCATTTTGCAAGTGGTACCATTTTGCAAGTGGTACCACATCTGAGTTGAAAAACTCAAGTGGAATTGCAACAGAATTACATATGCTTTTATGGAAGTCAAGACAAGCGCAGAATAAGCACATATACAAAACACAAGAAAGAAGTCAGACGTTAGTACCATCAGTATGCATGCTTCCACTCGGAAAACTTTGGTGAGTACAGTTTAGCAGGTTAAAATATATAAGAAGCAGGTTAGAGCTGCCATTTTGTCAAAGATGCAAATTTATATGTCTGACTTCGGTGAGGCGACTTCAATGCCCACTTCCGTTCACTTGGGACCACTTCAGTTCCCACTTCATATTTTCGCCTGGGCTGCAACTGCTTTCAGTGAAATCCTTATGATATGAACACGGACATTAATTTTGGCCTGATACAAATTTGTGAAATGCTGCGGCTGCAGTGCATTATGTACAGGGTGCCGAAATTGAGGCTTCAAATACTCTTTACTCAACACGCTACAGATGGTGCAAACTGCACCACAACCACATCTGCAAGCACTTGGTGCCGGCCATGCAGTATGCACTATGAGTGCCAAGCAGTAGTGCGTGGCTGTAAATAAACCCATTGACATTGATCAGATTTGCGTGAATACATTTCTAGTTCTCCTTCACACGTAATTTGCTAATTTTCTGAGGACACAAATTTTGGCTGATACGAATGTTCCTTCTAATCACGTGAGATTCGTATTCAGAGAATGTGCCGTAAAGCTATATACATAAATGCAGCCAACCCTCGATAATTCTGATTTCATAGAGACGAGCAAATTGTTCAACTGGCATGGATTTTGAATTGGAAACGCTCTCCTGATAAAGTTACAGCTGCTGAAGCTCTTAAATTTTTTGCACAATGCTGCATATCCACTTACTTAGGGTAACAGTTCTGTGAACACATTGCAAGTATAGTAAAAATGCCATATTGAAGCAAAACGTTTGACCTCCCTTGGCTTTTGCTTAGAATGAAGAAATCCAGGTTGGAATAAAGTAAAAATGATAAAAGAAAAGCTGGCATTGACTGTTACATGAGGCTCTTTTATGTAGGTCTAGTGGTACAAAGATGTGAGTTAGAACAAATCAGCTAAGTATTCATAATAAGTGAGTGCTAATTAATGGGAGATGACTGTAATGCAATATTATAACATTGTACAGAAATTTCTGTCAGCAAGGGTGATTTTTTTGTGCAGAAAAATAACAGACCCTTGTTAAAAGGATGACTGCACCAAATACTTTGCACGGTATGCAAACTGGGCGGATCATTATCGCATTTGTTCCAGCTGCCTTTAGGTTCTGCTCGTTGGTCCCAAGTTACAGCTGTGCAATCCACACTGGCGTGCGAGTAAAATTTTTTCGAGTTTGGAGGAGCAGCTGTTTGTTGTACGCACAGCATAGCTAGCTTCCTGACCTTGCATTGTTTTTTTTCCCCCTTTTCACGGCTACCCCGTCAGCATGGGAGATATGGACTGAACTGCGAGAACAAGTGCAAGTGTAACTGGGAGCATTCTCTCGGATGTGACCACGTTTCTGGGAAATGCATCTGTGCACCTGGCATCAAAGGTGAGTGCAGTTGACTACTTTGTTTTTGCTTACTAGTCACTTGTCATCTTTTGCCTTCTAGTAGCACGCTGCAGTTTGAATGCTGTTTCTGCGTACTCTGTTTTCATTTAGTTGCGTTGTCACTGCATGTTCGCACAGCTAATTTCTGGTCGGTTTGGTTTATGTGGTTTGCCGTCCCAAAGCGACTCAAGCTACGTGAGACGCCGTAGTGGAAGGCTACGGAGTAATTTTGACCACCTGGGGCTCTTCAGCGTGCACTGACATTGCACAGCACACGGACTCCTTGCTGTGCCTAACAGTGCACTTCAGGATCCTCATTGTGGCACATTTTTACCTAAAAAATGTGATTACAGAACAAATTGTTTTATGCTGGGTATTGCTCGGTGCTACTTGCTACCATGTTCTTCATAACAGTCTTTTAGCACCATGAAGCTGATTCACTCATTTTTTTTTTTTATGCTCTGTTATAGTATTATGGTTTTATGAGTGTGGTTTTATCATAACCATATAGCAGGCAACGTCAGCGAACAGCATTTTAGTGCCAGCTTTATTGATAAAACTTCTTTGCAAAATGATCTTTGCTATGCATCTGTGTCGCAGTCATTTAGCAACATCTGTTCATGCTTTTTTGTTAGCAGGAAGCCCATGTTGATGGGCTCTGAATTTGAGCATTTATTTTCTTCAGTAGTAGTCCGCTATGTTTAGGGGGATTCTTCAAGGTAGAGTAGATTTGAAAGAAGGGAGTCTCTTGCTGCTAGTTGTTACCTGTTCGGCATTTTCATGTTAGCGGCTACTGGTCCGGGTCAACTTATTTTGCAGAACGACTGTCATAAAAATGTTTTGGTGGCCCTCGTGCGATGGTTAGACCGGAACAAAGTTTTCTTCAGACTATGAGAAATTCCTGCGACAGCTGCTTAGTTTTTCTGCGTAGACACTAGCTGTGCTTGTGGGGGGTGCTGATGAGCTTCCTTATTATTCTGGCATTGCCAACTGCTTACATATGGCTTTAGTTACGCACAACGAAGGCATGATTTTTGGTTGACCTAACGTCACTGCACAATCTTGTTTGCGTTCTTGCACTGGTGTTTGTCTCGCCACTGCTCCATATTCTCGTAACTATGTAATGCCACAGTTGCTTTCTTGGTCGTTGCTCAGTCACTCTAGGCTAGCTCGTTGATCCCTCTCCACTTCGTGTTAAGTGTACGCGGTCACATTTTTTTCCCTTGCAGGTGTGTCCTGTGAGAGCCAGTGCCCTCGCGGCCAGTGGGGTGCCTCGTGTGAAAACTCGTGCGACTGCAAGAACAACTCCTCGTGCAACCCCGAGACTGGCGTCTGCATCTGTGAACGCGGTTGGACGGGCAAAGACTGCAGTGAACGTGAGTCTCCCTCTATTTTGTGTTGTGTGTCGTGCTTGCACAACGCCTGAACCTCCAAAGGACGCTGAGGACAATACAGTGTTTTCGGTTGCAAGAACAGACAGTTTTCTTTATTGTCACTAGGTTGATGCGTGCTTGGTGGTATTAGGCGCATTTATTGCTGAGGAAATTAAAGTTGAAAATCTTCTCAATATCACAACATTGGTAACCAACAGGAGTCTCTGACTAGCATTAAGAAGTTGGTTTGGTTTGGTGTATGGGGTTTAGTGTTCCAAAGCGACTCTGGTTATGAGAGACGTCGTAATGCAGGCTTCTGAAAATTTCGACCACCTGGGGTTCTTTAACGTGCACTGACATTGTACAGCACATGGGCACCTTGTACTTCGCCTCCATAGAAAATGGCTGCTGTGGTTAGGATTCAGAAATGATGGGCTGTGTAGTGTAGCTTGTGAGAGCTGGACATAAAAATGGACCTTGACATTACTGCACAGCTCTACGGCTGGTGGTGATGCACTTATATTTTATTTTCTGTCCAATTCTATCTTGTGAAGCCTCTTTTGAGGAGGAAAAAAGCCTCGTCATTAGAAAGCGTTATTCTTTAGTACAGACGACCTTCAACAGGTCCTCAATATTCCTTTAAAGATACATCGATGGGAAATATTAAACTTAGCCATGCAGATAAATTATTTTCAGGGTACACTACCAGCAATTTTACTGTGAGGGAAGGTGGCTGCAATGAATATTCTGAAACCCTTACATATAGTGCAGGCATGAAAAATTAAGTGTGACGTCCTAGCTATGATGCCATATCAATCGGAACAAGTAGAGGAGCCGCTTTCAACAACAGCAGCATGGGCCTCATTGCGGGGGTGCAGTGGTTACGGCGCTCGGCTACTATGCCCAAAGATGGGGGATCGAATCCCTGCTGCGTCGGCCGCTTTTCGATGGAGGCGAAAAGCAAGGTGTCCGTGTGCTGTGCGATATCAGTGCACATTAAAGAACCCCAGGTGGTCGAAATTTCTGGAGCCCTCTACTACGGCATCTCTCATAGTCTGAGTTGCTTTGGGATATTAGGCCTCATAAATCAAGCCAAATGCAACAGCAATATGGATTAAAGCCACAATCAGTTCACTGATTACAGGAAAAATGGAGTTCGCTGTCGCGCTGGCAGGCCATGGCCTTTGCCGCCAGGTGGATGCTCTCTGCTGTTTTGGCTGCATCGCCTGTGTCTGCGTCTCAAGCATTGCGCGTGTGTGCAGTAGAAATAGGCTGTGTGGGTAGAATTGCACCGAAATGCTGTGTGGGTAGAATGACCTAGAATTGCACAGAAGTGTGTGCTTTGTTGAAAAATTAAATATAAATTTGATACAGTATTCCATATACCAGTTTATTTGCAGAAGGCGAACGTACCTTAAACTGGGTAAAGCTGTCATATCCCTGCTGAATATAGTATACTCTCATTAACTCTGCCTTCAAGGGACAAGAAAAAAAAAAATGTCACGAGTTAAAAATTTAAATTCTTGAGTAGGCCTGAAAAACTGCTGGAAACTGTTTTCGTTGCAGTATTTCATGTGACGAACACCTGCATAATGGTTGTCTGCCCTTGAATTGAAACAGAAGTGAGAACATTCCCCCCCCCCCGTTTTATCAAGTGCTTTTCTGGGAAGGCCCTCTTTTCAAAAGGGAAGGTCTCTCTTCACAAAATGGCCCCATTGGGTTTTGAGGATGCTTTGCTGCACAATCAACGCACTCAAGCATTGCAGTAAAGCGTGCAATGCAGTGGAACTGCGGTGAATATGTTCGTTGCATCCAATAATTTTCGAATATAAAAAAAAATTCCAAACACCAGTTCTTTGAATACGAACCAATATATTCGACTCGTATTTGAAATTTCGAACGTTTGCAGACCCTTACTTATTAATGTAACAAACAGTACACGAGTTGTTGATACTGTTTTATTGCACATAAAAGAAAACTAAGTCACACCCACTTAGTTCCATTTTCCATTGTTTTTTTGCAAGTTCAAACTTGCTCTTGCATACAAATTTTTTATTTAGGCAATATGCAGTAAAAGCTCTTTAATTCGAAATCTGTGAGGACACTAAGCCAGTTTTATTTAATTAATTTCAGTCTAATGAAAGCGAGCAGAAAGAGATTTGTTCAGTACCTGAACGACACGGTGAATATTTATTAGCAAAGAGAAAAAATGGCAATCACCTTCTGCTTTTTTTGTTTGAGGCCTGCAGTCGTTACTCCACTTCCCAGTGCACGAACAGAGTTCTCTTCCCCCTCTTCAAAGCTGAAGAAGGGCCATGTGGCATTCAATGCTTCTATCATTTTCGTAGACACCAGATGCATCGGACAATGTTCTTCTTCATCGTCCCTGCCTCTTCTGCAGCAGCCCACTCACCAGTTACCTGGGCAATAATGTCATTGTCTGTTCACTGTCAGTCATTGTCAGTCACTGTCAGTGTCAGGACTACTAAGTGATCAGCAAAGCAGATGTCTTGAATTAAGATAGCCACAGGCACAAGTTCTTGAGCTCAGTTGTCGCCACTCTCCTGCATACCGTATTTGCACGATTGCAACACACCCCCGATTGTAACGCGCAGTAATATTTAACACCTGGAAACCACGAAAGTAACTTGCCGCGATTCTACCGCGCACAAGAAGTAATGCAGTGGACAAGCGTCTGAAAATTGCTTAAAACATTTAATGGAACAAAATTGGCGCACGCAAACACAATCATGAGACGTGGACGTCATAGGCTACTCGCCATCAGAAAGACAGCTCTTTCTCGCTGTTCACCGACCACAAAAGGTCATCTTGTGTACGCATGACCATTGCTAGTGGGAAGGTCTTCTATGCGCCGTGAATCCATCTCGCAATGTCCCCGGGCGTTGCTTTTTTGATTTTTTGGCGTTGCTCATAGAGTCAGTCGCTGTACGCTGCGCACATGGCGTGCAAGCAATCCTTTACGTGCTTATTTAAGGGGGGACGCGGGTCTTAAACTGGTCAAAAATGGGCGAAAAATTGATTTTGAGAAAAATGCATTTTCGGAATGTCTGTACCTTTGAGCACTAGCCTTCAAAATATCAACACTGAATTCGATCGGGATATGCGGTAAAATCGACTTTTAAAACGCCACGGGAGCCTCGAAGTGGCCAAAAAAGGGGTGAAAATTGTTCGAACTTCCCGCGCGCGCCGCGGGTGAAGCAGCCGGCTGGCCGCCGCCATCTTGGACTTGTTTTGAAGCTTGTTTCTTTGTGCGCATTTTGCGACATCTCCAAATGACGTCGCTCAAACAGAACGACCACCGTCGCGGGTTTTCCGAAAGCCGTTTCCGGTCCGTTGATTGGCTGGAGCGCGCGCTAGCGAAGCGAGCCCCTCGTCTCGCGCTTCCCATTGGCCAGCGCGACTGACGCCATTTTTTTTGTTTGTTTGTTTTTAACGTTCTTCGTCGCGGCTGCTGCTTCGCTCGTTTATGATGCGTTTTCGCGATCGTTATCAGTCGTTCCCGCAGCCGGTGCTGGTCTTTAGACGTAGCTCGGTAGACGTAGCCGTATCAGGAGTGTATTGAAAACGGAAGCGCCTAGCGAGTGCGCGTCGAAGAACGAGTGCGGCGGCGCGCTGCCAGGGTCGCGCGGCGTGTGCTCGACCTAGCTGCAGCACGTCCGGCGGCATATAATCGTTTGCGAGCGGTTCAGAGGCATCAAAGATAGCATCGATATATTTAACTGTTCAGCTGATACTCATGGTCCTCACCGACGCTACCACTTCGTTGCTTTTTTATCGCGTCGACGACGGGCGAGCCTGTCATCGCGCCGTTGCCCGCGTTCATTTTCCGCGGACGGCTTCGTTTTTTTTTTGTTTTTTTTTTTTTTTCACATTGTCTAAGTAATCGCGTCGCTGCGCTCAAGGGGTGTGAAAGTTCGAACTTTAGCTCCAGCAAGGGACTCGGCGTGCGGCCCTGCATGCGCTGTACAGCAAAGTAGCAAAGTAGCAAAGTTTCATTCTGCAACATTAGCCAATTTATTAGGTCATTTCAGTATGCCGCTGTGCTTCAGCCTTAAACTTTGTGCAGGTTTATTAATAGTGCAAGACCGTTTTATCGCAATTTTGAGTATCTGTTTGCCTTGAAGGGCACTACCACAGGCATATGAAGTTGTAAATAAAGCTTCTCCCGCTGGTTCTAGTGGCGGTATATTTAGACTTTGTGGCAAGCTTTTACCAGTATTTGGGGAGGGTACTGTTATATGTTTAGTATATAGCCTTCCTCATAAAGAACAAAGCCTCAACGATTCCATTTATATTACCATAGCTGCAGTGTAGCAAAAGTTAAAGGTTGTCTCAAAATGCAAATACGTTTTTCTCAGTGCTGTTTCTGGACACTGCATTCAGCCTTACTGTGCTTTTTCTCTACATTGTCGCCGAGTGACAATGACAAATTTAGCACCACTGCAGTCATATTGAAAAGATCAGGGGGTGATCCAACACTTACATCACTCTATCGAGATTTTTTCAAATTGCCAATAAAATAATATTGCATGTCAAAAAATTTTGCTGATTTCCTAATGGCATACACTACCTTGGCCATGGGGTAATGGTGATAGTTTCAGTTTTAGTTGACATATTCAAAATCCAAAGACAGTTTTGGAAATGGGAAGAGCATGCCATTTTTGGTGAGAAATATCACAGTGAGGCTACTGATTGTTCAAGTTATAATATGTGGTCAAACTTCAAATGCCGTTTTCTCAGTTTCATATTTTTGGTCGATCTCTACAGTCTTACGCAGGGTTTTGATAACTTCTTTTTAGTTCACACAAATAACTTTGGTACCATTTTCTTCAGAGAGAAATGAAGTACCCGATGACATTTTTAGTTTTTTAGTTTAGGCAATGGATAAATGTCAATTTGAGATTAGCTTAATGAGTTCGTTTCAAATAATGCAGCCTTTTACTCTCACCATAATATGTGAGAATGACATGTCTTTTTGAGGAAAACGAAGGATGTCATCGAGTATGGGAAGACTTTGGCTATCAATCTATGTAATTAAAAGCAACGAAATGCAATGAGAAAGTTCATTAAAGCTGCGTAAGAAATTCACTAATTATGCTCTTGACTTTGTTAGATAACTTTTGATCTAATACCACCAGCTCAATTGTAATTACATTTTTGAAATCAGGAGAGAAAACCACATCTGTGTGCAAAGTTTCGTGAGATTCTAGCCATAACTAAAAAAGTTAGTTTTAAGACCCTCGTCCCCCCTTAAGCCATGATACCATGATTTAAGCAACACAACTTGTGCAAAAAACAGGTGACTTACCAGAAGCCTCCATGCCGGAAGCTTGCTGTGACTGATGCCAATGTGGCTGGCCATGGTTTATTGAGCTGCTGCTTTTCGAGTTTTGAGATTTTTCGGTTTTGAGTCCGATTGTAACGCGCTTATTTTCGGAAAAAAAGGTGCACGTTAGAATTGTGTGGTACTTCCAGCAGCAAAGGCACAGTGGCGGAAACGATTTGCAATCATATGCTGCCATACATGGTCCAACATGCACGTTGGAATGAGCAGTGTAATACTGTAGCTTTGCTTTCTGCCCATGCACAAAATCATCTGCTCCAGCTTGTGAAATCTGTAAAAACACCGTGTTTTTCATGACTCCCTGGACTCTCTGCTGGGCTGCTGTTATGTTTGCAGGTAGAAAGACCAACGCTGACCTTGTGCGCTGCTCAGTTCCATTCTCCAGCTGAACTTCAGTAACCTTGATGTCGGCGGCATATTCTTTCAGCAGCTTCTGAATAGTCTTAAAGCAAACAGGGCGGGGCTTGTGTGGGCCTTCCCATCTAGAAAAAATCGCACCTTTCATCACAGGCCATGTCTGCAGTGACCAACATTGTGATGTATTTTTGCACTGTTTACTGCCAGCACAGCTGTCCCCTTTACAAGTTATGCTTTCAGCTGCAGTCTCTTTAGCACTGAATATATCATGTGGTGAGTAGCTGTCCAGATACCGCTGCAGGGTACCACTTCGCATTGTCAGACACTTTTACACATCCACTTCCTTCGCTTTGCCAGGCAAAAGCCAGAAGACGAACTGATGTCTTTCCTTGAAGCAGCGAAACCATCCCTTGGAGGCGATAAGTACTTGGAGAAATCAGCCTTTTTTGGCTTGATACCTCTCACATCTTTAATCATCCACGTGATCACAATGATCTGAAGTGCAGGGTGCTTATCCGATTGTAGTGTTCCTCAACTGCTTGCAAAATTATCAGCTTCACATGCATCCTAGATACCATATTCACTCGAATGTAATGCTACCGCAGATGTAACACAAAGGGAGAATTTGCATATTACTCAGTGGGAAAAATAAAACCACGAATATAATACGAGATAAGCACTTGAAGTATCTTTGATAGACAGTGTTGCCCTTGCAGTCTCATCAAAAACGCTCATTCGTCGTCGTCATTGGAGGCCAAGTTCTCAGAAACCGAGTCTTTCTTTTCACTATTATCTTCCCAGATGATGTCGTCGGAAGACTTTGCAATCAGGCTCACATTTAAAAATCACCTCCTGCTGCATCGACCACCCACGTATGGTAGATAAGTGAATGTTTAGCCATCGAGCTTCCACAGAATTTCCGATTTTGTTTATCAGAATATCTGTCTTTTTGAAGTGAGCATTGCACTGTGCACGGCGCGTTGCCGTCATGCAAAATGCGATAACATTAGAAATGGCCGCTCTAGTCCACTGTGAAAGATGTGGCATGGTAAAAGGTGACAGTATGATCCTGAGCCTACGAGCAAAAACGCAATGATTTGGCTGATGTGGCTGGTACCCACGTTGCCAACATAAATCGTAAAACCGCGGAAATCGAAACCGAGTGGTGACGGATTCAATATGGCTGCACCCCGGTGCTGCTTTGGGCCAACCGAATACAGTCGAACCCGGATATATCGAACTCGAAGGGGATCGCGAAATAGTTCGATATATCGATAATTCGATATACAGAAATCGGCTTGTGACGGTACTTTCGATGCGAAAAAACGATACCGTATTTGTCGCGTAATCAACCCACTCGCATAATGAACCCACCCTCCACTTTTGCACCCGAGAATTTGCAAAAAAAAAAAAAGCGTAAAGGCCAGCTCGCTCACATGCAAGCGATTGAGCAATCTCAGGCAGCGACAGAGCGAAAAATTTCAAACTTGTTGGAACTGCGTCCCTCTCGCCGCTCGAGCCACCGCGTCAGCTCAAAACAAGGCTTGTGTCGCCACGGCAGAAATCGCGAGCGTTTTCGCTCGCATGTCGATGGCGCGCGTCACTCCGTTTCGGTGGTCTCATCCACAGCTCATTTCTTGGCAGCGTGCCAAGATGCTGCACAGCGATAATGTCCGGGCGCGTTTATCTTTTGATAGCTCCTGCAGTGACGGGGAGCGAATTTGGCAGAGTGCCCGTGATGGCTTGATTGCATTGCACAGGCCACCCCGCGCTTAGGGCGGGCATCATGATCGCAGCAGCTGACTGTGTGTTTTCGTCGATTCATACATGCAAGATAAACGACTCCCGAAAAAAAAAAAAAAAAAAACTGCCTCCGTTTAACGTCCGAACAGCACGATAAGAAAGGATGACTCTAAAAAACAAAAAAACAAAAAAAACAGAGCTGCCGTTTCTTAAAGTCCACAGGCGCCATAGCCACGTCAGCCGCTGCGCGCAGAGGCACGGAGGGCTCGCAACACACGCTGGAGAAAGCGTCCGACGTCTGTCTGAAAACGGGCTTAGCTGGCTTGGCGCATGTGTAGTGCGTGCTGAAGGAGAGAGATAGCTCTGCAAAAGGATGGGCACACCCACGCACATGACTTGCAAATGTCATATGTTGGCGCACGGGAAACGATAACTGCAGATGCGTGCGCCTTTGGGGAATGGGCGCGGCGCTGCCCAGACCAGCCGTCGCCGAACTGTTCCTTCTCATTCCTTCCGCGCATGGCTTGAAAACGTCACGCGGCAAACGGCCAAGTGTGATGCAATCATCTTTGGGGAAGGCACACTTTTCAGTGCGTGGTGCGGAGTTCGATATGTCGAACAGCCGGTGAAATTAAGTTCGATATATGACGCGGCTTTCCTATACTTTTACATGGGATTTTCAAGGGGATATTCCGTGAGTTCGATATAACCAAAATTCAATATATTCGGGTTCGATATAACCGGGTTCGACGGTAGCAATATTCAATTATAACGTGAGGGTAGACTTTAAGAGCCAAAATCTTGAAAAAAAAGCTCATGCTACATTCGAGTAAATACGGTAACGTCCTTTTGCAGATGTAATCCGACAGCATGTTTCTTGATGTGCAATGCTTCTTCATACAATTTTTAATTTGCTGGCTTTTCTTTTATCCACTTCAAGAAAAATTGCAACTTCCTCCATTACTGCCTCAGTGCATTCCTTTCCCTGTAAGCACGTGTTACAGCTTGCAGACACGAGCTCAAAGGCAAGTAGCATAACAGAGCATGTGCACTGGCACAACAATGAAAGTGCAACATGTCACACCATACTCCACATGAGCCGCAGCTGCTGCATGAAGAAACTAATCTGCGTTTGCTCTAGCCTTACAGCCGACACTGCCAATGGCCAAGGCAATTTGATGATCGTACCACATATTTTTCAGCCGCGGAGGTTTCTAATGGTGGTTTTCAGCCGTGATGGTTGGTGGCATTCGGTTCAAATTGTCAGGGGAAACACTATCTTTTGAATGACTTAACTAGTAGTACTACTCATAGATGTTTATGTACAGTGGACCATAGCACAACTACCAGTTCATATGATTGAAATTTCCAACAAAGGCAATCTAAATTCATTAATGGAAGCTGAATAGCTTTCTTCATGGGCTGTGTTTATGAAAGCTTGCACTCTTTCCCTCTGCAGTTTTATGTCTTTGGTTTCCATTTTAATTTTTAATGGTTTTCTGATTCTTAAATATTCTGCTAGCTAATAGATAGCTTACCAGATGCCCTTTAAGCAAATAGTTTATTTCTGATGGTACAAGACTTGTGTTTGAAATGATATTGCAGAGTAGAGTTAATTTCTAGCAGGTTGCATTTCAACTAGTCAAAAACAGGAGTGTCAGACAAGTAAAATGGGCTTGTCATTTTGTGATTAAATTAAGAGAGCACTTAATCATTGAGCCTATGAGCTTAAATTGAGGATAAGGTAGCGAGATACTCTAGCTGGAATGTTAAGAGGCAGGAAATAGAGCAGAGTGGATCAGGGAAAAAACAATCCAAGTCAAAACGAAGAAGAAATGGGCATGGGCAGGGCACACAGTGTGAAGGAAGGATAACTGATGGAAGCAGGCCAGATTCCAAGAGAAGGCAAGGTTAAGGGCGGCAGAATATTAGGTCAGTGGATGAGATTAAGGATAATTAACTTGGCGGCACCTGGCTCATGATCGGGTTACAATTGGAGAAATAAATATGGTACTAGTGGCTTTTGCTCTGCAGCAGGCATGGTTGGGGCTCGACAGAAAGGAAAAGAACACAATAAAGCAGGCACTGCTCTACGAACAAAAAATTTAATTCTCGTAGATTTTCTTGGTTTTTTTGTTCTCCTGTTCTGGTTAGGTAACACTGCTTGCATTGAGCCACACATGCTCATGTGTTGTTCCAAGTGCACACGTTGAGCCATTTGGTGGCCTCAACTTGAGCGTCATTTGCCACACCTACATCTTCATCCTCGATGTTGCTTGGTCTTCTTCACATGATCTGTATCACTAATATGAATGCGGTTGTACTGTATATTCACGCTTAACATTGGCCTTGGCAGCTTTTTGCATTTGCACCGTCTGGCCTCTCGCAGCATGCCCTGCCGGCTCCTTTGGCCAGAACTGCTCGGAAGTGTGTGTCCCGTGCATGCACAGCAATGGCCGCCCCTGCAACCACATTACCGGCAAGTGCCAGTGCAGTGCCGGCTACATGGGCCTGCGGTGCAGCGAGTGTGAGTCGCCCGTTTTCCACTAACCTCTCTCAACGCTTCATCTCCTCCTGATATGCTGCTAGTAGAACTTTAATGAAGAACCTAAACCTTGGTGAAATAAAATTAACGGCAGAATAGCGAGCTGGGAAAAGGAAGATGTTACATATAACATGAAAAGACTAGGAGAGAAAGCAGAATGCGTCAAGGAATAAATGCAATTTAAATATACCTTAGCTGAAATCGAGACGGGATGGGTGCAGTCAGAGCATGTAATATGAGAGTATGAAGTAACAATAAAAATGCTGCTTGCAACTTCTGCATTAATGCTTTCTTTTCAGGGCTTTCTTCACCACCTCCTCTCTCTCTCTTTTTTTCCAGCTTGCCCAGTGGATAGGTGGGGTGACAATTGTGCTCAGAAATGCAGGTGCCAGAATGGCGGCGAGTGCAACTCGGTAACGGGTGCCTGCCTCTGCATGCCTGGTTGGCAGGGCGATAACTGCACCACACGTGAGTGCCTCTCTCGTTGGCATTGTGAAGCTTGCAAGCGCTAAAGGTGGATTTGCACGACCGATGACGTCGTAGACGAATCTGTGATGTCATGTCCAGTCACGAGACCATCTGCGTGCCGAAAGCATTCACACGACGAATGAAAACAGCCGATCGCGAATTAAAAAGCATCCCCCTTTCGTGTCTTTTTTTTTTTTTTTTTTTGCCATGGATACAAGTATGGTGGCCTGAACTTGTGACATCAAGCCACGTGACGCACGGTTCATTCTCGATATCTCTAATTTGATTTGATCTATTGCACGAATTAAGGAACAGAAAATGCTGGTTGAACTGAAATCATTTGGTCAGTGTTACTTCCATACCTGTCTGTAACAAGCTTCAAAAGGTTGTCAGAGTCCACTACAGGCAGAAATGTCCCTTCAGTTTTCATTTGATATCTCCGAGATAAAATAAGCCTTTTTTATGCGAGAGAAAAGAAAGGGCCTGTGGGTGGGGTGGAATTATTACTCATGTAAAAACTATATACTGTATACACGCATGTAATGGCCGCACTTTTTTTTCTGAGATTGGGGTGAAAATCAGGGGGTGCGGTGATTACATAAGAAAAAAGACAGCGAAAAAAATTATTTGCGGTGGTACCTGCCTTTATTATTGTCCTGAGGACATCTTGGGAGCACTATCGCCGTACACATTTTTCGTCAACGCCGAACTTTCGTGCAGCCGCTCTTTTTCCTTCTTCTTTCGCGTGGTGAATCACTTTCAGCTTAAGGGGAGATGCGCGTCGAAAAAGCGAGTTTTCCGAGTAATTTTTCAGTTTTGAGTTTTTGCCTGTAAAATTATCTTTGAACATTTAGCTACAACTTTCTAAAAGATCAAGGCAAAATTCAATCGTGAAGTTAGTAAAAAGTCCATTTTATTCAACCACGGGGGCTCGAGAAAGTGCTATTTTCCGCGCAAATCGTCAAATTTTCGTGCGCCTATACCTCGAGAATGCCGCGTCGCACGCCATTGCCGTTTGCTGAGAGAGGTTGAGTAAGCCTTTCTCTTGTAGATAGCATCTCTCGCAGTTTCGTATCTCGGCTGCAAATAATAAAAAAAACGTTTTCCGCGCACGCTTCGAGCGTCCCTACTGGACCTTTTAAATCACGTGGCGCTCTAGAGAGGCCGCCATTGGCCTGGACTGATACGACGCTGTGGCGAAGCCTACCTCCTGCTTTCGTTTTGTGCAGCGTCTGTATCGCGCTACATCTTGCTCTGCTAGTTCTTTTTAGCGGCCTTTTAGCATTTGTTGAGTTCGCGATGAACGACACGCAGAAGCGCAACTTCCGAGCTCGAAAGTCTCGGTTGAAGAACCCGTACCGAGGACGCTGTCGCAGAAAACTGCAGCGGGAGACGCAAGCTAGTCCTAACCAGGCCAACGTGCACTCGGACGAGATCGATGCCGCGGTGAACTTTGTGAGCACCTCGGAGGTAAAGATTGGACTCTTCAAGGAAGATAGGGCAGCTTGCGGTCATCGATATTCTATGAGTGCTGCGATATGCGAGATTAGCACGCTTACGGTGCTGGTAAGCGGTGCTGCTTGCCCTACGTGCCGCACCTGTACCCTTGCGGTACGCGAACCGGTGGAAAAGTGAAAGGGGCTTTCGGCTTTTTTTGAGCTGCACTGTGAAAGTAGTGAGTGCCCAGCATCAGTGCTTTCTGCTGTGCACACCTCGAGCCGTGTTGTGCCCGGTGGACTTGCAGATAGCGCCAGTGGAAATCGGGACTATCGGAGTGGCTCACGACAGCTTCGCCGTCAACGTGAAGGTGGTGGTGGCCGCGCGCGCGATTGGCATCGGACACGAACAGCTGCCGCGATTTTGTGCAATTCTTGACCTGCCGAACCCATTACACCACAAGAACTTTGCTGCGATCGGCAAGAAAGTTCATGGTGCGGCCATGAAAGCAGTGGCAAGAAGTTTCATGTGCTTTTGTTGTGTTTATGAAAAAATACAGATGTTTGAAACTTTCAAATGCAATTTTCTCCATTCGTAGTTTTCAGCATTTTTTACATTTTGTGCAACAAGTTTTGAGTACTTTCAGTAGTCAGATTTGGATGAAATTTTGCACACAGCCTCTTCAAAGTGTGTAGAATGTCGTTATCTACCTGGTTATAAAAAATCTCTTCAACTTCTTTTGAAAAAAATTCAGAATGTTGACACATGGTGCCCAAAATATACACATTGGTGTTCCTGAATTTTTTTTACAATTATAGGATAAAATAATAAATTTGAAGTAGCTTTCGACATACTATATTACCAAAGCAACAGAATGAGCTATTGCAAGCTGGTCTAAACATGCATTTCATTATCAAAAAAGTGTGCACAAAAGGCCCTATAATGTGCTTTTGCAGACACTTCTACACAAAAACTAATAAAGATATGTAGAAAGTAAAAACATATTTGGAATCAGCATTAAAAACTCTATAAATGGCCAATGTTTCATAACCTTAGGTTCAATATTAAAGAAAAAGTGTTTTCGAGGAGCATCTCCCCTTAAAGTGAGTGGTATAACTAACGTATTTTCCCATCGAGGAAAAAGAAAATTTTCAGCTCACGAGCGCAGAACAAATCAGGGCAGCGATGCGTTCCGATTGCGAGATCACACGTGATATGCTTCGGGCGATCGAGGAAATGGCTGTAAAACGGAGGAGCGAACAGACTTGGATTGGATTGGATTGGATTTGCTGGCCTCACCCTTTGTAACGGGCGTGAGTGAGTGAGTGAGTGAAAAACTTTATTAAGTATATTTAAGGGAGGGGGATGGTAGGTGGGGTCCCTAGTCCGGGACTCCAGCGGCTGCCGCTGCTACCCGCGCACGTGTCACGATGGCCCGTTGGGCCTCTAGTCCAGAGCTGGATAGGGCAGCCTCCCACCCCTCAATTGTTGGCACTGCATTCGGATCATCTGGAGGATTGTGTGGGCAGGTCCACACCATGTGGTGCAGGCCTGCCTTTTCCCCGCAATATTTGCATTTGGGGTCGCAGAACCCGGGGTGTATTGTGTTTAAACGGGCTGGTGTGTTATATGTACCTGTCTGTAGGCGTCGCCGTCTAACTTCCTCCGCTTTGGAGAGCCCCTTGGCTGGGGGTGGATATTTTCTGCGAGAGAGTCTGCAGTGCTGTAACCTCTCCGCATACGTCGCCAGAGGGCCGGGATAGGGCGGTGTGGAGGATGGAGGGGTCGAGTCCCGGGGGAGGAGAGCTCGGGCAGCGGCGTGGGCGCACTCGTTCCCTTCCACGCCTTGATGTCCCGGTGTCCAGACGAGGCATTTGTCTTGTTCGGGGTGTCCATAATTTTTTTTTTTTTTTTTAATATTCTGGCAGCCTGGCGGGCATCGCTGTGGCTAGGAGCGCCCCCTTTGTAACGGAGGTGGTGGCCGCTGCCCCCATGCTCGACTTTTTTTTCCTCAAATATTTTGTTCTTAATTTTTATTGGCAATTCTACTTCTAACCTTACGCTTCATTTTGGCTTTCACTTGATTTTTGGGCCCCACCTGGCGGCAGTAACCACAAAACGTTCCGTATTTCTTGCACCGCACAGTAGACGGCACTGCCCAACTTCCTGAAACTCATGGTGCGGCTTTTACTCAGGAAATTTTTTAAAAGTTCTTTTTCCCAATTTCCTTTCTAAAGTTCGGGGTGCGGCCATTACATGCGTGCGGCCATTACACGCGTGTATACGATATTTATGCCACCAGCACATTGCGTTACAGTTACGTTTATGCGAAATTAGTTTCTTTTTCGCTTTGGCTGTGCGGGAGTTCATATCACTCTGCATCATTTTCGTTGGCAGCAAATAGCTTTGCTGAGCAAAATTATTCGACACATCACTGGATCACATTCAGTGACAAACAGCTTCACTGCTACAACCTAAAGGAAGGTTTTAAAGACATCACATTGCTTTACTTCATGAAGACTGGGATTCAGATCTTCGTGCTGTCCCTCTCCCATGCCTCTGCCCCCACACTCTTTTTTGGCTTCTCCTTTTATTCTAGTTCCACGACTTAACCAACTGTCTTCTTATTTTTTTTTTTAAATCTATATCAAAATGGAGATTTTTATCCTAAATTTCATAAAATGGTAATATGCTTTATCTAAGGCACAAAAAAACACCATAGAAATTTTATTTGCTACAACAATCTTTGGTTAGTACATTTCTGTTCCTTGAAAAGAGGCATTACAAAGTAATGGTTGAAGAGAAAGGGAACATTTCTTCGGAGATTAAATACTGTCATGTAGTATTAAAATCAGGCCGGTAGTGAGGAAAGCACAGGAAGGCTTGTAAAAAAAAAAAAAAACTTCATTGGGCTGACTTGTCCCCGCAATGAATTGTGCAATCCAGCGGTGGAAGTAGCGATAAGCATGTTCGACAGTCGTCGAACTACAGAGTGCCTACTGCTCTCTGTTGATAAGGAGCGAAAGGTGACCAACAATCCAGAACATCGTCAAAGCTGCTACACATGGCTTCGATCATGTAAAATAAATCTGGCACATTTCGCATTACAAAAAAAATGATAAAGGTGCATCCCAGTGTCACTGAGCATGGACAAACATGCAGAACAAAGCTTAACAGCAGCATCAATATGTACTGTGAATGATCATTAAGATCAGAGGGCTTTCTGACACCATCTGTACCATACGCTGTTTTTTCTTCGATTCTGTTCAGTGAGTCTTCTTGATCTCTATCTACGAATGCACTTCTAAAAAGGTAATTGCTGTCATTTGACTCAAAGATCAAAACATGCCGGATAGTTTGCCATCACTTTCACTGAGATCTCTGGCTTCTCTGGCATCATTGCTCTTGTGATCCACCGTGTTCTTGTGCACATGGAAATGTTTTACCGTTCAGTCAAAAGAAACTGGCAGCCTTTGAGCACACATGCTGTGCATTAGATTAACCCTACGAGCATTAAATGAAAAAAAGGGTAGGCATAAAAGTGACTATGAACTCGTGGCAGAACAGTACTGTCTGTCAAAGTCTGTTAAAGTGTGAACACTCCTCACGAATCATTTGGCATATGTATTAATGACATTTAGCGCATGCCGATGAACTCCATGGTGCACAGATATAATTTAACAGTTTTGTTGCTAACATGACTGCAGAAAACTAGAATTAGCACTTTGTTTTTCATTTTCTTTGAAGAGTTTGGTTGTGTCAGGCGAAACTGGTGGATAAAAGGAAACATTGCAATTCTCCTCCCTTCTTTCGTGTCGTTGCAGCCTGCACCAATGGGACATATGGATTCAACTGCACCCAGAAATGCACGTGTCAGAATGGCGGCCTTTGTCGGGCCAGTGATGGCAAATGCAGGTGCAAGCCTGGCTGGATGGGTTCCCGTTGCACAGAGAGTGAGTTCAATTTTACTGCCCGAGATGCATTTGACACGTCTTTTTTGTTTAATTGTTGTTTACAGTAAGTTACAAAGCATAGAAGGGCAAGGAAAAAGTATTGCAGAACATTTGACAGAATCATTCCTTTTTTTAAAAAGAGAAGCAGTCCAAAGCCTTTTGGCAGCTGGACTGTTAATCCCAGATATGTCCATTGTAGATCCAAATGCCTTGTTCTTGGATATTTGTAGTGGACATGCATAGGTCTGTAATGTTTGTCTCTGGATGTAAAATTAATATGTGGATTATTCATTCCGAGACCCCCGCCATAGTGGTGCAGTGGTTAGGGCACTCAACTACTGTGCCCAAGGATGCGGGATCGAATCCCGGTTGCGGCGGCCGCTTTTCGATGGAGGCAAAAAGCTAGGCGCCCGTGGGCTGTGTGATGTCAGTGCACGTTAAAGAACCCCAGGTGGTCTAAATTTCCGGCGTCCCTACTATGGCGTCTCTCATAGCCTGAGTCGCTTTGGGACGTTAAACCCCACAAACCAAGCCATTCCGAGGCATTATGTCTTTTTTTTTTGTCATGAATGTGCACAGTATTGGCACAGAACTGCTACTGCCTTAAAAACACAATTTGCTGTAACCTGCAATTGTTGAGCTGTGCGAGAAGTAACTGCAGTGACCCCTGTGGCACACAGATGTTCTTTGACTGGATACGAGATTCGAAGCAGTAAATAAGTAGAGCTGGGAAGGTAAAGCACTTGCGAGTGAAATACCGTAGGAGTGTATGCTCAGTGGCAAGCCCTAGCTATGTGCCTTTGGATCTCTTGTGACAACTTTAAAAGCTTCCTGGAGGAAAATTCATTTAACATCGCTTAAGAATAGCTAGATATTTTTATCTTGAGCTCTAGACACTGACTCAGTTCTGAAAATACAATGTGGTAACTACATTACATGCATTGCTTGTATAATTTTTCTGCGTGAACAAACCTATATTTGATTAAATAATAGTGGAATATTGCAATCTGCGCTGCATGTGACTAACCTGAGGGAGCTCATCCTCTGGTAAACATTGTGCACACATATTGCACATTGTATGCTCAAGTAAATGCTCGCAGTCTGTAAATTCATATAGAGTGCTTTTATTGTTCACATCGCTTGTTGCTATGCCGTAATCCAATTCATTTCTCTCCTGGACAATGCTGGGTTGCTGTAAGGATATGGGGTGATAGGGATCCCTAGCATCTCTTGCGTAGGGATCCTGTAGGGATGCTGTAGTGATCATCTGGATAAAGCTGGGTTGCTGTAGGGGTATTGAGAGGGTGGCTGCAAAAGCTGCGTTAATAATTGATGTGCTAACAGCAGCCAGTAGAGAATGCTTTGAATTTGTGATGCAGCCTATGCACTGCTTCAATAGATGCGTTAATGAAATCCTCTGATGAAAATGCTTTTTTCTTCCTTCCCTAGTCTGTGCTGAAGGCTTCTATGGAGACCACTGCATGCAGTCGTGTGACTGCAAAGAGAACTTTGTGTGCAGCCCTGTGTCTGGCTGCGTGTGCCGTTATGGGTTCACAGGAGAACACTGCAATGTCCGTGAGTTACTCTCTGCAGGCTACCTTGACTCGTTTTTTTCCCCGTTGTTCTGTAGTTATTTCTGCTTGCCGTTTTGGTTTGGTTTCGGAACTTTCAATTAAAGTCTTCTTTACGACTTGACTTCTTTTTTTTTCTTTTCTGTGGCCAGGTCTTGTGGACAGAAGCGTGATGTACTTTGAAGAGGAGCCAAAGTCCAACTCTGGAATTGTAGTCGGCACCTGTGTGGCCATTCTGCTGGTGGCAGTCATTGTCATTTGTGTCGTGTTCTACTACAGAAGAAGGGTCAACCATCTCAAGAATGAGCTGGCCTATGTGACGTGAGTCTGCCCCTCAGCTTGGTTCACTGTGAAAGGACCTTCTTTTAAAGAACATGGTGTTTTGCTTGGATAACTGCAGTAAACTACTACAGATATATCGAATATATCGAACCCAGATATATCAGATTTTGGTTATATCGAACTCACGGAATATTTCCTTGAAAATCCCATGCAAAAGTATAGGAAAGCCGCGTCATATATCGAATTCAATTTCACCAGTCGTTCGACATATCGAACTCCGCACCACGCACTCGAAAGTGTGCCTTCCCCAAAGACGATCACATCACCCTCAACCGTTTGCCGCGTGACGTTTTCAAGCATGCGCGGAAGGAATGAGAGGGGACAGTTCGGCAACGGCTGGTCTAGGGCAGCGCCGCGCCCATTCCCCAAAGGCGCGTGCATCTGCGGTTATCGTTTCCCGCATGCCAGCACGTGACGTTTACAAGCCATGTAGCTATCTCTCTCTCCTTCCTCGTACCCGGCCTTCGTTTGCAGTAGCACGCGCTACGCATGCACCAAACCAGCTCAGCTCATTTTCAGACAGGACGTCGGACGGTTTCTCCAACCTGTGTTGTGAACCCTCTGCGCGCAGCGGCTGACGTGGCTATGGCGCCTGCGGAAGCAGATATCTCTCTCTCTCTTTTTTTTTTGCGAGAGTCGTCCATTCTTATCGCTGTGCTGCACGCACGGTGTAGCGTAAGATATGGATGCAGACGTTAAGAAGCGGCAGGTTTTCTTGTTTTTGTTTTTTTGCGAGAGTCGTTTATCCTTTCATGTATGAATCAACAAAAGCACACGGTCAGCTGCGATCATGACACCAGCTTTTAGCATTTTTTGCTTCAAACAGCATTTGCAGCTGTCATGCTTTCCAATGATTTTGTTGCAGTGGACTACACCCGCCCCAAGCGCGCCGTGATAAATCGAACCAGGCTTATGCATTCAAGCCATCACCGGCACTCTGCCAAGTTCGCTCCCCTTCACCGCAGAAGCTATCAGAAGATAAACACACCGTGAGCAGCATCTTGGCATGCTGCCAAAAAATGAGGTGTGGATGAGGCCAGGCGCGCTATTGACATACAAGCGAACTCGCAATTTCTACCGCGGCGACACAGAAATCTTGTTTTGAGCTGCCGCGGTGGCTCAAGCAGCGAGAGGGACGCAGTTTCAACAAGTTGGAAAGTTGGAAATTTTTCGCTCTGTCGCTGCCGCTCGCTTGCATGTGAACGAGCTGGCCTTAATGCTTTTTTTTTTTTAAATTCTCGGGTGCAAAAGTGGAGGGTGGGTTTATTATGCGAATGGGTTGATTACGCGACTAATACGGTATCATTTTTTCGAATCGTAAGTGCCGCCATAAGCCGATTTCTGTATATCAAATTATCGATATATCTAACTACAGTCAAACCCGGTTATAACGAACAGCGTGACTTTCCGAGATTTGTTTGATATATCAAATATTTTTTTATAGCCGAACCCACTTTTAGCTAATTTTAGCGAATTTCAGCACCTAGTTCGCTATACAGGATATCGCGAAGTCAGCAAAAACGTGCTAATAAAAGTAATGCCACGGCACTGACCATGCATAATCTGCTTCAAAAGCAATTTATTCAGCAATCTGCATTCACTTGCAAAAGGCGGTTATTTTAGATTGCACAGAGCGCCTAGCAACATCAACTTGAATTGCATTTTCAAGACGTGATAAAATGTCAACCAACTCAAGTCCACTTCCTTTTATGTCGGCACAGTAGCGGCGCAGCACATTTGTTGCGGAAAGTGCTTCAGCAAAAGTAGGGCGAGGGCGGTCGTCTTCCGGCGGTGGCTCCTCGTCTTCCATGTCTCCGGGCGCCAGCACATCAGCAACGATTTCTGAATCCAGCGGGCTTGCCGTCACGGCTACCTCATTATCCACCGCCACAAAATCTTCCAAGCAGACTTCTTTTGGCACAGCGTCAGGAACGCGGGCAAGTTCTTCCCAAAGAGTGGCCAACTCTTCATAGTCTTCAGCTGCACTCGCGGCGCTGGTGGCTTCGGCATCCGTCTGGCAGAGTCCGGCATGCCGAAAACAGTTCTTGATTGTGTCGCGTGTGATGTCTTGCCAGGCGCGGTTCATCATCTGGATTGCGCCTAACAGGTTTATCTTCAGATCTCATTCATCCGCGGTTTCACCAGGAGTCGTTCAACTATGCGCTTTCTGTATCCTTGCTTGAACGCACGTATAATCCCCTGATCTAGAGGCTGCAACACTGCAGTCGCGTTTGGCGGCAGAAAACAGAGTTCAATGTTCCTGAGTGAGATGCCACAATGGTGGGCCGAACAGTTGTCCAGCAGCAAGCAAATCTTGCGTCCGCTCAGCGCAAGCTCATCGTCCCAGTCACGCAGCCACGACTCGAACAATGCCCTGGTCATCCAGGCTTTGCTGTTGGAGAGGTACGTGACCGGCAGCGAAGCACATCCCCGAAGGCACATGGGCGACTTGAACTTCCCAATGACAAGTGGGCTCAACTTAGATGAGCCGTCCATGTTCGCCGTAAGAAGTACAGTCACATGTGCTTTGTTAAGTTTGCCGCCATGGCACTTCTCATTTTTAAGTGCCAGGGTTCTACTAGGCAGCATCTGACAGAACAAGGCGGTCTCATCCGTGTTAAATATGTCGCACGGCTTGTACTTCTTTTTTACTTCATTCCAAATGTCATCTATCCGTTTGTTGGCACTGTCCGTGTCAACTGCCTGCCTCTCTCCAGCAACCACCTTTCCTGTTATGGCATAGCGGTCCTTGAATCTCTGCAGCCATCCACTGCCCCCCACAAATCCTTCAACATTCAAAACGCAGGCGAAATCTCTTGCCTTTTGTTGCAGCATGGGGCCACTGACAGGAAGATTCTGTGCACGCACATCCACGAACCATGCATACAAGGATTTCTCCAGTTCGTCGTAGGCTGGCTTCCGGATGCGTCGGCCATCAGCATTCGGTCGTACGCGAGCATTTTCCCGAATGGCAGCTTTGTTTTTGAGGATCGTGCTCAGCATGCTCTTCGCGATCCCGTAGTGCGCAGCGACATCCGATTTTTTTTCTCCACGCTCGACACGGCGAAGAATCTCCACTTTGTCGCAAAGCGGCAGACCTTGCCGCTTCTTCGTCGTCATTCTGAAGCACCGAACGCACGAACACCGCAGGTACTACGCTTGTTCGGATTCTTGAGCGCACTTGTACACCACAGCAACACACGACGCGACGACAAAGAAAGTACGGAAGAGATCGTAGAGTGCACATGCACACCGCAGCAACACACGACACGACGACAAAGAAAGTATGGAGGATAAAAAAAAGGAGTGCGATTGATAGGCTCTCCTCTCCCGCGTCCTGAAACCAGCTCTGTCCGGTTTCTCCTCGTTCACGATTGGCCTGGAGCAGCAAGCACGTACCTTGATCACGTGGTAAGCAGTTGCAGATAGGAGCGCACCCTCAAAAAACTCGGCGTTGAGGAGAAAGAGATCAGGGGAGGATGCGCCGAGGCAGCAGAGAAGGGCTGAGGGGCTGCTCGGCGTAGCTCGACTCGTACGGCACTTGCCCTTTCTAAGTTCGTGCTCTCCAAAGCAATCCCTCGCCCCTGAGGAGACAGTTGAACGCGCTGAATCTCCCTTTCCTCCCATTTCCAACAAGAATCGCTTCTCTCTCCAGAGCAATTCATCGTGGTGACGCTGCCCGGCCAGCCGGCCAGCCTGGCTTCCGGCGCGCCCGCGCACGTGGGTGTTCATCAGTCACATGCACTCAAGTTCGCTGTAACCAATGTACAGTTCGTTATAGAAATTACATTTGTCATGAATAATTCTAAGACAGCTTCGAGTGTTCGATATAAAGGATAATTCGCTCTAGCCGGGTTCTTTATAAACGGGTTTGACTGTATTTCGCGATCCCCTTCGAATTCGATATATACAGGTTTCACTGTAATTGAAAAGAAGCCAATAGGCAGTGAAAGGCAGGAACTTTAACTTCATGATGGCGATCAATGGGAAGTTAGTAGCGGAACCATTTTCAACCTCAATGATGATTGAAAACTAGAAAAGGCAAGCACATGCTGCCTCTTGGATGCAAATCCACTACTTCTTTATGCGACGTGCGGTGCTCAGCCAACTAAGTTACTGTAGTGATTGTGGAGGCCTCTAATTTCGAGGGTAATTAAGTTGCATGTAAGCTATAACTTAACCATGAGGTTGGTCACCAGCTTAACCCTCGAACACAACAGCAGATGAATGTGCTTTTATACTGCAAGCGCTCCATAGAACGTGATTGAATTGGGTGGATGGTAGCTGTACGAGAACCCTCTTATGTTTCTCATGTTAAAGGGGGGAGGCGGCTCTTTAGGACAAAAAAATTGCGAAAAAAATCGATTTTTCAGAAATAAATTTTTCGAAATCTGCAATTGTTTTTCTACCAGTCTGTGAATTTTCTAACCTCTGGAGTCAATATTTACGCGGTAAAATGAGTAGAAAAACATATATCCACGCTCGCTTTGAGGAAATTTTCGCGCAAGGACAGTTCTTTTTCTGCGGCACGCTATCGTCGTCTACTGAAGCGATCGGCGCTATCTTGGTCTCATTTGAGAGAGCTGCTTTTCGTTTTCAATTTCGCGCCATTGCTGTTACTTTGCGCGTATTGGATGAAAAAAATGCCGCCAATGACCAGCCGAAACACACGACGCTATTCGCTAGGCGGTGCATGTGACTGAAGCTCGCTATCTTATTGGTTGACGCGCCCTGCGTCGTCTGCTGGGAGCGTCAGCGACGCACAAGCGGTAGCCATCTTGCCAAAGTGCGTTCGTCGGAGTGGAGCGCTCTGGAATGATGTCGACGCCGGCGCCGAAGTTCCGTGTTTCTCACAAGTACAGGAAGAAGCTAAAAAAATCGCTGGTTAGCAACATGAAGAGCGCCGTGGACACCCCGAGAGCCGTGGAAACCTCGACCGCCCTGTATATGCCTCCGCCAGCGGATCGGGAAGTGCCGACCCGGATAGGCCTAACGGCGGCGCCGACTGCGGAAACCTCTTCGGACAGCGGTCACGTTCATCGCGATATTCCGATGCTACAAACTTGTGACATAAAAGAAAGGGACAGGAAAGCCCAAGAGAAGATTCAACAGATGGCAGCAGCTGCAGCAACGGAGCGCAAGACAGAGAGCGCAAGGAAAAAAGCTTGAAGTGCTGAAGAGGGTTGACGAAAACCCTAAGAAGAAGCGTGTCGACTTAGCAAAAGAGCTAGGGTTGGCACCGTCGATGCTCTGAACCATTGTTGGGCAGCGAGATGCCATCTTGAAGAATGTGCAGCACTTCGGTGCGAATGTGAAGCAGGCTAAAACAGCGACCCATGTCAAGCTGGAAGAGGTTCTGCTGACTTGGTTCCGCGAAGTGACAGCGGCCGGCGTCAACGTGGACGGCAAGGTGCTACGTGAAAAAGCCGACACCGTCGCGCTTTCGCTTGGAATTGAAAATTTCCAAGCGTCTGGGGGATGGCTGCACCGGTTTAAGGAGCGGCACGGACTTGTCTACCGGGTCGTCTCAGGTGAAGGCAAGAAAGTGGACCAGTCAGCTGTAGATGAGTGGCTGAACACGCTGCCGGCGCTGATTTCGGAGTACGCGCCACGCGACATATTTAATGCCGACGAGGTGGGCCTCTTTTTCTACCTTCAACCGGAAAGAAGTTTGTGCATAAAAGGGCCAGAAAAGCAAGGAGAGAGTAACAGTACTCTTTTGCAGCAACTCGGATGGATCCGAGAAACTCCAGCTTACCATCATAGGTAAGTCGAAGAAACCGAGGTGTTTCCGGTCGGCAGGGCGTTTGCCTCTCTTTTACAAAGGTAACCGAAAGCCGTGGATGACTGGAGATTTTTTCCGCGAGTTCTTGACAAGCTTTGATCGGAAAATGGCGTTAAGAAACCGGAAAATTTTGCTTTTCGTGGACCAGTGCTCTGCCCACCCAAAGGAAATGACATTCAATAACGTGAAAGTCAGGTTCCTGCCGGCGAACACTACCAGCCATCTTCAGCCACTGGACGCTGGGATAATTAGAAACGTGAAACATCATTTCAGAGGACTTCTAGTGACGCGTTTGCTGGCGAAAATTGACCATAAAGAAGCAAACTTGCGGATCAGTCTCTTAGATGCTTTGCACTTTCTAGCCATGTCGTGGGATAGTGTAACTTCAGACACTATCTCGAACTGTTTTAGAAAGTGCGGATTTGCCATCGGACTTGATGTGGCTTCGGCAGGAGATTGTCAAGAGCCAGATGAAGACCTCACGATTGATGACTGGGACAATCTGGAAACTGAAGCTTCGGCTCAGGACTTGGTTACCGCGGATGACAACGTCGCGACCTGTGGGCTGAGGTCTACTGAAGACTTGGTCAACGAAGCGAATGATTGCGAAAATGAGCCTGACAGCGATGGTGACGCTTATGACGAGTGTGATCAGCCGCCGTCAACGGCAGATACTCTTCACGCTTTGGACGTTCTGCGCCGCACCGTAAGTGCCGGCAGCGTGAGCGACAAAATTGCAGCACGGTTTTATGCCTTTCAGGCGGAGCTTGTCCGCGACATCAACAGCAAAAAAGTGCAGACAAGCATTACGGACTTTTTTGGCCGCAAGTAGTTCGCCATAATAAAGTTTGGTTCATTTTCAATTCATTCTCATGTGGAAGTTTACTTATTTTGGATCATACGAATTCGGGATGATACGAATATTTTGCGTGCTTCCTTGGAATTCGTATCATCGAGATTCTACTACATGAAAGGTTTAAGACATCCAAAGCTCTGTCAAGTGTCGGTAATTGAAGTGTGCAGGATGTAGGTCACTTTAGGGTAAATTCTTTTCCTTGCAGGTACACGGCTGACCCGAGGCCTCCACCAGGTAAGCATTCTGAAATTTATTGTGGTCATGTGTGTGCTTGCTTGCATGCTTCGTTGGGTTTGTTCTTTTTGGCTTTCGCATGGCTTGGCATGGCTGTTTATGGCAGGGTTTCTTTTTCTTTTATTTTTTGCTAATATTTCTGGCATTCCTCACTTGGTTGGGTGGTTTTTCACTGTTTGTTGTGGTCGTTCTGTGTAGATCGGCGTCACTTTGACAATCCTGTGTATGCTTTCCAAGCTGTTCAATTGGACGGTGCGCTCAACAATGCGTCGGGAGCCTCCAACATCAAGCACATTCACAATGATCTCAACTGCACCAAGAGCAACATTGAAAAAGCTAAGCTGGGTTACTGCGAAGACGACGAGGACTCGCACAGCGTCAAAGGTACCGCTTCCAGAGCTTGGCATTGTCTAGATTGTTACCAGAGAGCACTTGGAATATCTTGTTTGCACAAGGAAAGTGTGTACGAAAAGTGGGTGAAGGGCTAAAAGTTTTTATCTAGATACTCGGAAATCCAGAATCATATGAAGTCGTCAACTTACGCATTTCTTTTTTTCTGAAGGCATGCTGTTGGCAGATTGAGAATGCTTTGCAGCTGTTCATTCTTCCTCTATGTTCCCCTCTTTCTCTAAAGTGCGGCGGTGCACTACAGTAGCTACCTGCGTAAACACTCTTTGGGCTATTTTCTATGTCATTTCTCCACATAGGAGCCTGCGGAGGCAATGACTATGAAAGCAACTGCAAGGACTTTGACTTCAAGCCCAACATCTACCAGAGCATAGAGGACCTCAAGTCATATGTGGACAAAAAGGAGCCCTTCTATGATGAAGTCAAGGACAAGGGAGACATCAGCAACATGACTGTTCCTGTCTGCCATGACACACGGCAACTTGCAGGCCGGTCGAGCAGCGGTGAGTGTTCACATTAACAGCACTGAATTGTCATTGTCATCATCATCATCATCATTAGCAGTAGCAATGTTTGGTTTAGTTTGTGGGGTTTATCGTCCCAAAGCGACTCAGGCTATGAGAGACGGCGTAGTGGAGGACTTCAGAAATTTCGACCACCTGGGGTTCTTTAACGTGCACTGACATCGCACAGCACACGGGCGCCTTGCTTTTCGCCTCCATCGAAAAGCGGCCGCCGAGGCCGAGATTCGATCCGGCGTCCTTGGAAAAAGTAGTCGAGCGCCGTAACCACTGTCAATCAGCTATCTGAAACATTGCCGAGTTTATATGTCCACTTTTGTTCCAGCCCTCAATTCAGAGGTTGCAACTGTGTGGCGACAGATGATGTGTGTGTCCTGTTATGCCAGCCTGCTTTAAATTGTACTGGAACGATAAAACAAAAAAATTGCGTTCAATTAATCTTACCAGGCCAAATGTGAAGTATGTACGCTAACTTATTGTGTTTCGCTTCGCTTTCTGTTCAAGACTAGGATTTCAGTTTTCAAGATCAGGCTTCAGGCAGAGATTGAAGTCGGTGGTTGAGGCCTTTGGTTGGCAGCACCTTATAAAATTTTGGAACCAATTAAACACACCTTAAGAAGGCAATGCAATAGGGGTATGTTCTGAATTTGTTGTGTATGGATGGAAATAGATGACGATGACGAAATGCAATGCACAGCTTGAGAGAGTAGCTGTAAACACATGAGGCAACTGTCTGAAGCAACAGCATAATGCTCTCGTGTAGTAGCGAGCAAAAATGATCTGCTTGCATCGTAGCATTATCTAAGCCTAGTCGCAGCCATATTTAATTTTTTTTCAAGGTCAGTGGCTTCAGACCCTCAATCATGTTTTTTTTTCAAGATTGGGAGCCTCAATAGTGCTCGTACACTAAAATTCATACAAACAGTGCAATGTCTGCACACTGCAATGTTTCTTGTCGTGCTTATCGAGTGACAGCTTTTCGTGGTTACGTTATAGGTTTTGTGTTATAAAACTTTGTTTTAACCAGGCTGTACAAATGTCCTTACATGGCCTAGGAGCAACGTGCCTTATTTGGCATCCAAGAGGCCTGGAAGGTTTATTCATATCAATCTTCTAACACAATCTAACATAAGGGGTCTCTTAGATAATGAGCTGGACATGCACTCAAAGACCATGCTGGCACATTTGTACAGCTTAATTAAGGCGGAGCTTTATATCTACATTATGAGTATGCGTGAGATAATAGAGACACAGATTAAGAGACTTGTGATTAAAAAAGTAGGAGCTTAAGTGTCCTCCCTATGTTTTATTACAATGTGGAGATGAAATTTGTGGAGATGAACAACAGACAGACGGGTCGTCGGGTCTCCACAAATATATTTTGGCAGGACCCGCTGTGCCAGGCGAGAACGGGACAGCGAACCGCCGGCATTCAGTCCTTCTGCCACGTAGCACTAACTGCGCGTGCTTGACAGGCGTGCTGAGGCTGTCGTCTTCTTCGTCGAGACGACGATGGCATGCCATAATGCTTGCCATAACATTAATGATTTTAATGCGGAAGTTAATACTAATTGCTAAAGTGGTTGGTATCCACTTGCAATATATGTATTGAAATGTTTAAAAGCAGAAGGAAGCATGTATGGGATTAATTTAAAGATGTGAGCAAATTCAGCATGTTGGTAGCAGCATTTCTTTCAAGAAGAGGGCAGAGTTGGGCTGGTTGGTTCATGTTGGAAGGGAATGGTGAAAACAGCGCTTTTCTGTCCCGTCTGTAAGCTCCATTTTCATTGTTCGCTTCCAGCATTTCCTTTTTTGGAGTAATGGAACATGCACATTTAAGACTCACCTATTTAGATGGAGCTTACTGGGCACTTTCAAAATGCAGCGTCTGGTGATATCTATTGACATCTAGTGGCATGAAGGTTAATTGATCCTACTTACTTCTGTCTCTTGGGGAGCCAGGTTATATAAAGTATTGAATTTTTGCTCTGTTAAACGAAGGCTATACAAATCAGATCCATTGCCTGGTTCTGCTGTCACATTTTTTGCTAAATGCAGTACAGAGAGCTAGTGCCCCTCTGTACGGCTGTCGGTTCCCTCTGTAGGATTTGCAAGATAATTTTTTAACTGCCTGGTTATATTTCTGTCTCTAGTAAAACTTTCTGACGGGCTAGTTTGTACATGAACACAGGAAAAGTGTTATGTCCTATCGTCTCTCCTTTCCTTGCATTTGTTTATTGAGCACTCAGCATTTCTTAGAGAACATGAGTCTCTGCTTCCTCACAAAACTTTTAGTCCGTAGGTCATCTGTAGACTGTCAGCTGTAATATTTGTGAGGGTTATGTGTATAGAACTTGGTGTGCAACACTGCACACCAATACAAGCATGGCTACCTTTTAATGGTGCAGTTTTAAGTAGTACCCACTGCATTTAAATGCCATCATAGCTGAGAATTTTTGGGTGCAAAAGCTTTGTTCTATATTTGAAACATCCTTTGGGCATCTTCGCTGTATCAAAGGAATTATCACGTTCAGTCAATCAGTTTGTTATGAAAGATGCAGTAGTTAATGCGGTAGTTTCAGTGAACATAAGTAAGAGGGCTCTTGCTTTGGTATTTTCATCGACTGAAACGATAGTAATTTTTACTTTTGGTACGCTGTTGCTTCCAAATATTTCTACATTAACTTATACAATAACCTCAACCTTCTGTAATTGCAAGCTTTCCCTGTTTATGCTCTTGTGTGCAGATGCTGATGGCTACGATCACCTGGAATACAACAGGCCAAAGACTGAAGCAAAGCCAAACTACTTTAGACTTGACAGCACGCTTCCCAAGAAGAAGACCTAAATGTGACAACATCCTGTCACCTTTTATGAAACCAAGGACACTGAAAGTGCTCATGTGTACGTGTCTGCTGCCACAGACTGTGATTCTGCTTCCTTGGACTCCATCATCAGAAAAAAAAGGAATATGACCCCTGTTTCTCGAAGTTTTGTGGCAGTTCGCATTCAGCATAACCATGGTTTTCCAATTGGACCAGCCTCCCACATTTCTAGAGAGCTTATGTCTACATTTTGTGCGTGTTTGAGTCGCAACAGTTGCTGTCTATTACAAACCCTGCTCCCTTTATTACTTTGGCTGTTCATTCAAATTTACTATGAAGTTTGTGATAGTAAGCTCGGAATGTATTACAGCCTTGCTATGAGATTTCTTTATTTCTTGCTTTGCGGGCTACTTTTATCACTGTTTATTATAGGTATATCACTGTTAGCAGTGTTATTCTACACTGCTGCTGAAGTGCACCTTTGATTGATTGCTATATGAATGGGCACTCGCAGCGGACGGTGCCTGTCCAGATCGAAAGCATTGCAGCAGTCTGTGTACCCCTGCAATTGACTGTTTCACCTCTACACAGATCTCTGCACTCCGTTACTACGTTGTTTATTTGAATGCTGCAGAACTTCGTGTCAGTATACCAGCTGGTCAGGTATGCTCGCTATTTTATGTTGTTTTAGCCTAGTAATTTAACGCCTCCAAGCTGCTGTTACAACAGCGGACACCTTTTAACGAATTGTGTTCATTGTGTTTGTTCTTTTTTTAACTGGCTAGCTTCACAGAGCTGGGCTCTTTATTACGTAATAATTGGTCTTGAGGTCAAATTCCAGTTTATGGATACAGTGCAGCTTTTAAACAATTTGACTTGGCTTCAGATTAAGATACTCCAGCTGCCTGAAAAGATTCATCTATGCCGAATAGTATAAACTGTGGATGCTCAGTGATTTGGTTCCGCGTCATTGATTTCATTGTGGATGATATGCTTTTCTCTTCTCCTGTGCTCTACAATCGCCACTGTGAACTCATGTTGCCATTTACGGCAGAGCGCCCGTTTAGGCTGGAACCCCATGCGTGGCGCGAGCATCAAACACACATCATTGTGGTTAAGGGTGAACATGTTGAGTGAAAATTCCGAGACCTGCATGCACTTGAAAGAGACTTTGTTTGCCCTGATCAGTGACTTCTGCACACTGCAGTGTCTTAGTGCTGTCCTTTCTACGCGTGACATATTATGAAGCTGAATGGATGGGACAAATTTGTTTGCCGTAATCGAATGAGTCTTTGCACAGCCGGGTTTTGGTCCTAGTGGTATCTGGCTGGTGTGCTGTGCATTAGCAGTGCTAAGCGCTGCATACCTCGTAAGGCAACCAACTGCTTAATAGGGAAGTTAAGTTGAGGAAACATGGAGAGACAAGCAGAAGTATCAATGCTGGCACTGTAAGAGGGTGCGTTTTGTAAACTCTTGCACTCGCCCTAACCTGTGAGAGCGGTCTATGACTCCCACGAAGAAATCCACACTGTGGCTTCTTTTATTTCTTGAGATGTTGTTTTAATCTATTTTTACCACTTCTTTACGAAATGAATCGCCGAGGTTCCATGGTATATTTATGCCGTCTTGTACATACACCTTCTTTCTCTACTAGATGTCAAAAACCCTGTGCTTAGATCCCCAAGTGCTGTTGGACATTGAAAAGTGATCGAGCATAATAATGGTGTCACAATTTGAACATATGTAATACATGTAAAAATGTAAATATCCCCATGTCTGAATGTAGGTAATAAAAAGAACAAAATTATCAACCATTCTATTTTGCTGATTTTATGATCTGCTCATCCTGTGTATCTTTTATGAGGATGTTAACGTTAGCTGCCTGTTCTAGAGAGCTCTAAGAAGTACCCTGTGAACTGTATTTTATCGCTCAAGGGTATGAGCATCGTAGAAACGTATCATAGGTGTAGAGTAAACAAAGAAACATATATGCACTTTTTGTCGCATCTGATAATGACTGTAGGTTTGGCAGTGAACAAGTTTAAATGGTATACAGTTGATTCCTATTGTCATGAACTCTATTATGACAGAGGGTATGATACAGTTGATCTCAAATATATCCTACTCTAAAGAGATTGCAAATTAGTTTAATATATCAAAAGTTCGACATATAAAATGTGGCTCAGATGAGTGGCATAGAGTTGGTGCATGAATTACACATTAACAGCACTTGAAAAAGAAAAGATGGAGAAAGACACTAAGTCGAGCGATCATCTTTGTCTTTTTCTTCGCCCTCTTTTTGTGAAACCATTTCGATCTGTCATAAAAACTGATAATGGATAAGCTTATCTGCAACCTGGAGGCAAAAATATTATGCACGTCCCATGGTCATGAAGTGCCAGGTGAAAATGCCCAAATGGGATTCTTAATGTTCCCACTTCAATGGTTCATTGACCCATTCCCTGTAGCTGCTTGAAATGAACTGCCCTTGTAGCATGAACATTTCTTTTGCTAAACCTTTTGTGTATCATTCGTTTTTTAACCTTTCTGAAAAGTTACAGAAAAAAATATTAAGAGTAAAAGCTTTGAAACGTTAACAGAGTTCCAAAAGCTAACGAAAGCACATGCAACCTACGGTAAAGTGTTTGTGTCACCCTAGTGGACCGTGCAGATTTACCTATGAGAACACAGCTTTAAACTTAGCAAGAGGCTCATAACTAACAAATGCAATATCCATATAACTTACATGATGAACCTTACACATACATTCAAACTATTACCATGTGCTCAAGCTTATATAATCCTTCATAAAGGGTGTCTCAAAGGTGTTCGTAGGGAAAGTTTCATAAGCAAACCTTTCTCGCTCATTTTTGGGGCTATTTATGCACGTGATAGTGAGGTAATGCAAAAGGTGTAGATAAGAAATTCTGTTAAAGATACTATTACCATACAAACACTGCACTTAACTGAACAGCAAAACAAACCCGCCAGGCAAAGACCGTTGCTAGGATTCGGTTAGTTAGATTGGCTTCATTGCACGACACTGAGTGCAGCGAATTGCGCTGTCCTTTCTACGTGATAGCTAGCGGAGTCGTGAAAAAAGTAAGGAGCGAAGGGTACTTTTACACAAAACACGTTCACTTCATTACGCGTCTTTACAACGCTAGTGTTGCTTACATGCTCCTGAGGCCGCTATGGCTGAAAAAAGCATGAATTGGAAACAAGGACGGAGAAAGAACGACAAGGGCAGGCGCTAACTCGCAACTAAGGTTTATTCGAGAAAGGCATGTGAGTAAATAGGAGTGCAATTGAAAAAAAAACAAAAAACAAAAAGCCCTAAAATGTCCAAAAAGACACAAAAGGCGACAATCTCTATCTGACACCCATTTGAAGAACCACAGGTATATCAGATTATCTTTCAAGCCCAAGCGATGCGGTTAAATATTTGAATTCTCTTTCAGTCAAACAAACGGATATTTGACTGACGCAGTTTTCACTGTTGAAACGCATGTGAAATGCTTCCATGATCTCTCGAACAGATTGTTCACGGTGTTTAAAAAGAATTGTGGTTTTCTCAAACAGCAGTGTGCTCTGTATCTTTTTTTCCTTGTCATTAGTTTTACATGTGCGGCAATGTTTCGGCAAGCTGTTAGGGAGTCCCCACCTAATAATGCTTTTACAAAAGGTGATGACTAACTTGCTTTGATCATGAAGACAGGAGTTGTCCCAACGAGCAAGACGACCAGGCTGATTAGACCATTTTACGACCCTCGGAGAAACCGGTTTGACTGGGCTGTTAGGGGGGGGGGGTCGTCAACTCTTTTCTTTGCTACGGAAGCAGCCCAGTGCCTCAATATGGCAGCGCCTTTCACCTTGTCACATATAAGAGGCCCAATACAGAGGCTTTTTGCGAAAGCAAAGAAGATGACAGCGAAAGGGAGTATGTGGACTAACAAGGATTAAGAGGAAGAAGTAGTCGGTGACATGGCAAGTGCTGATCGGTGAACGGAAGACAATGAAGACGACGATAAGGCTGACATGTATCAGCGCAGAATTTATAAAAAGGCGCGATATGAAGAGGCAAGGGGGTGGAAGCCAGAGAAGCGAAGGCTCCGGGAGGTGAGGGACACATTGGTTGGGAGTGAGCAACGCCGGCTGCTGTACCGGTGTCCTCATGTTCTATGGCAACGCACCGTAGACTTCCTGCTGTTCTCGAGCCGGATCCGGGGTTTGAGCTACTACTCAGCATGTATCCGCGTTGATACATGTCAGCCTTATCGTCGTCTTCATCGTCTTCCGTTCATCAATCAGCGCTTGCCATGTCACCGGCTACTTCTTCATCTTCTTAATCCTTCGTTGGTCCACATACTCCCTTTCGCTGTCGTCGTCTTCTTTGCTTTCACAAAATGCCTCTGTATTTGGCCTCTTACAATTGTGACACACCCTTCCGTAAAATCAACAGCGGGCGAGCGAAGCCGAAGCACCATTCGTGGATCGAGGTGGGGGTGGCAGGGAAGTAAGCATCGGCGAGGGCATATATATAGGTGGCAGAGATGTAGTGCGCCGTGACTGTTGAAGAGCACCTTCATAAAGAAGCAGAGGGAAGCGCCGCAGTGATCTGTTACTGAGTCGCACAATGGATTGATGGAGGAACCACACGGGGGGCTAAGCGATTGACAGCAAGAAGGTTATATGGCGGGCAGAGTCGCGAATGATGTCCTCGAGCTCAGGGAACAACGGCTGGTCAAAGCAGCGTTGGTACAAGGGTGATCCCAAAATAAAGGTCTCCAGTTCTTTTATAAATCGAAACAAATGTTATTTTAAGCAATTTACAAATCACTTCAAATGCAGACCATTCTACTTTTCTACGTAATCGCCGTTGCGATCTATGCATTTTTGCAGACGCTGGTGCAGTTTTTGTATGCCCATGTTATACCACCTCGCCGCTACGCATCCCAAAACAGAGTTGCCGTGACTTTGCCGGCAGACTGTCCGATTGAATTTTCCCGACTTGGGCGCGCAGCCATCTTAGTTTGATGGTGGCGCCCCGTATGGGCCAAACTGGGAAAGTCCGCTCCGGCTCCTCTTGACGCCATCTTGGGCTGTGCTGTGCGCGTTGATGCTGCGATGCGGTAGTGTAAAAGTGTTGTTTCGCGCTGCTCATGAAATCTATCCGACACCTTAGTGCTATTTTGTGCTTTTTTTGAGCGCGCCAGCAAACCGTATACCATCCGTTTGGCATGGCGGCAGCTGTTGGAAACAGCACTAGCGGCCGGGGCGGCCGCGAAGGACTGCGCTCCGCTTCCGCAGGCCGACCTCGTCAGAGTTAACTGTGAGGATGTATCTGTTGTATCTTTCACGATATATGCATTTTCAATTATATTGTATAATCGCAATGATAACTGTACGCACAAACACAGAGCAGATGAACGTACGGGCAGCTGCCGAACGCGGAATACAGGTATGCTACGAAAGATGCTTTCCAGTCATCGCTGCATTGATTTAACGTGAAGTGCGACCCATTTCGATATGCTATCGAGCTGTCCTGCTTCAAAAATGTATACTTTCAAGTTAAATAACGGTCAGCACATAAAAGAAGGAGTGCTTAAAGTATCATCCGTCGACGTTTTTATGCAGCCTTGATGTTCGCCCTGCGGTGCAACAACATCGTATCCCCGTCCCGTACGTCGTAGCAGCATCGTTTGCACGACGTATTGTTGAGCAAAACATCGAAAAACGTGCGCTCTCAGCTGCATCATGAACGAAGACGACAAATTCGCAGCACGAAAGCGGCGCTGCCCGCTGACGCGGCGGACGACGGCACTCTCGCCGACCGCTACAACATATCATATGCTTAAATGTGAAAACATGCAACCACCGGAGGGCCTGCAGATTACCAATTCGGAACAGTGGGAGGCCGCATTGCTTAGCTCTGGTCCAGGCCGGCAATTAACACGCCAGGCCTGGGCCAAGGAGGTCGTCGAACGCCATCGAGCGGCGACCACCCTGGGGCGGCTTGAGGAGAAGCGTCCTCCCACGAACAAAGAACACATCAATTTCTCCTCAATAAAGTTTCCTCCTCGTCCTAGTCGTCGCTAGGTCTAAATCATTTCGCATCGAAGGCACATCCGATGGTGCTCAGCGCTAGAGTAAATGGTCTCTCATGGAACTGCCTTACTGCAGATCCCATTGAATCAGTAAATTTCGGCGAAGCCTTAGCGGCAATGTGTTGCGAAACTTGTTGGTATTGCAATCATTGCCGCATTCGGACTGTCGTTGCATGCTTCCCGCATACGCTCTTGGCAACCGTCTTGCGATTTCTTTGATTGTTTGTGCAGTTGGTATATGGGTCACAATTCCGCAAGAAAGATTTTTTTTTGCTGTCTGCTTATTGTATAAGTGAAGAACATATTTTAGCGCCCTTTTCTTGCTCTGGCGGATGAGATCCACCGTATCGTTTGCGCGGAGGGCTTGCGGGAGTCACGATCGACATGCCCGCGGCGTGCGTGTTTACAACGGCGGAGGAAGTAAAATGGGCATAATATTCGTGAGTCCGTCATTGGTACTATAGTCTGTCTAGCTTACGCAAAACGTTTATAGGCGAATTAAATCAGGATACACTAGAAAGCGGCGGAGCAGAAACACATCACAGCCGCACTCGGACTGTCGTTGCATGCTTCCCGCATACGCTCTCGGCAATCGTCTGCGATTTATTTGATTGTTTGTGCAGCCTACAATCAGGCATTGCTGTCCCGATGACATTACCACTAAAAGGGGTGATAATAAAGTTATTTAAATCTCTCAAACGACAATATACCGAGGTGCAAGGCCGCTCTGCTGTGCATGAAGCGTGCGAGTGCACAGCCAACTCGGTACTGGCAAAAATGGGCAGGCACAAGGAATCTGGTTAGGAAGTATTTTCCTCCTCTCTTACGTGCTCTCGGTAAAACGGTCTATAGCTGAGGCAGACAGAGAACGGTCGGATGACTCTTACTGGCTCTTGACGGCCCCACAGCGGGGGAGGGGGGACAGCTCTTGCAGGCTCTCCTTTCCAGGTAGCTCTACTGCAGCCGAGCTACCTACTGCTACCTGAGCTCTACTGCAGGGGGGGCTTGTCCGCCCAGCCGGGCGCCTACAAACACGCTCTGAAAAGGGGGGGGGGGGGGGTAAGGTTGATGTGTGCTCCCCGGATATTGCACGCCGTACGCGCGTATATGCGCGCGAGTGAGCTAGCTGCCTTTAATGCACATTTTCGCCTAATTTGCCATTGCTGCTGGAAGCTGGTCGCAGTGTCACGTCTATAGCGAGACCAACTAGCGCGCACAACCTAACACCACGTCCAGCACGATCTGTTCGAAGCAGCCATGGCAAATTAAGCGACAAAGTGCATTAAACGGAGCTTGAGGGAGCTCTCTCGCATACGCGCGCAATGCATGCACCTCGCTTAATTTTGTGAACAGCTAGCGTTCACAGAAGCGATAAGAAAGTGCGTAAATACACGACTGAACTTTTGCGCATCTTTTATTTAAAATTTGCACGTGAACTAGAAGGGGATAAGCACCTGGAACACCGAATGGCAGTCGGTTACTGAAACAGTCCCTGCTGGGTATTAATAGTCACATACTTCTTAGAATCCTCGTCCAGCTCCACTTGCTGATATGCGTCTTGAAGGTCCAACTTCGAAAACAACATGCCTCCTGCCAGCTGCGCCCAGATTTCCTCGATCCGTGACACTAGATATGTCTCAATATCGGCTGCTCGGTTGACTGTGACCTTGAAGTCTTCGCACAGCCTAATTTTCCCGTCCTTCTTCAAAACGGGCACCTGCGGTGCCGCCCATTCTGATGTCCGCACTGGTTTGATATCTTCTCTCTGCAGCCTTTGTAGCTCTTGGGTCACCATGTCTTGCAGGACAAATGGTACTGGCCGCGGCCTGAAGAACCATGGCTGCGCATCCTCGCGGGTACTCTCATCTTGGCTTTCACTCCTGAAAACTGTACGAGACCTTCGGCGAACACATTAGGGAACCGACCTATCCAGTCCTGTATATCGTCGACTGCGTTAACGTTGAGCAGGTTCTCAAGCGACATGCCAAAATCTTTTGCCCAGTTTCTGACTAATAGGGCCCGTGAACCAGCTCTGATGATGAACAATGGCAGTTGTCCAACCTTTCCTCCAAATTTTCCAAGCACTGACGCTTTCCCCGCGACCGCGGACTGGTGTCCAAAGTAGCCTCTTAACTCAAGATCAGACTTCTCCATAGCCATCCTCGGAAAACGTCTCGTGAATTCCGCCTCGTCCGTCACCGAGTAGACTGCTCCTGTGTCGACTTCCATGCGTATCGACTGACCACTGACGCTAACCATAGCGTAAATAGGTGGGGCTCTCGGCTCAAGGACGTTCACACTGTCTGGCTGTGGCCTGACGGCGGTGTTCGCTGGTCTGCTCTCCAGTAACCACAGATTACCGACGCCCGGTTCTCTATTCTCGTCTTCGGGTGGCGTATATACCGGGTCTACGGCCATCACCCCGCGGCGAGGTCGATATCTGGCCGGTCCTGCTCCTTGCTGCCTGTTCTGTTCGCGCCTCGCAGACTTGTCCCAGGTTCCTGTCCGCCCGTGCATTTTTTTGCTACGTGACCTTTCTTCTGGCAACTAAAACACGTTGGGCCTTCCGCCGCAGCAATGACAATCACTGTCAGCCTCGCCACCTTTCGATACACGGTGAACGTTCACCTCCTGAGTCTGCCCGGTCATCATTTTGGCGCCCGAAATGGCAGCTTCCATGCTATAGTGATGATTTTGACCGTGCGGTCCAGCATCAGCTCTGACTCTTCCAGCAGCCGTCGTCGCATTGCATCATCCCGAATACCATGCACGATCCGGTCCCTCAAGTTGTTCTCCAGTCCCCCTCCAAAATCACACAAATCCGCCAACTTACGCAGTTCGGCAACGAACTCTTTGACTGGTTCTCCGTCCCGTTGAGCTCGGCAGTGAAAACGATATAGTTGTACGATCGCTGACGGTTTAGGCGCGTAATGGTTGGTCAGCAACTGGATGCTCTCGGTGAGGGGAACGTCACTTGGCCATCGGGATGCCAGTAAGCGACGAAGCAGTGAATACGTCGGCTTTCCGCATGAGCTGAGAAACACAGCACGCTTCTTGTCCTCCGGGTGCTGTTGGCGATGAAGGACTGTTCAAGAAGCCCCACGTACTCCTCCCATTCCGCTCCTTCGCCAGCAAACGGCTCCAACTTCGACGTCATGGTCTACATTACTGCGGTTACTCCTCGTCGCCAGTTGTCACAGGTGTAATACGCTTTTATTATCCTCAACTACATGGCGGTCAGCATGGCGGTTGTCCAACCAGCCCTAGCCCTAACCCAAACACACGGAACACGGCACACCAGACACCGCATGAGACACCGCGTCCAGTCCAGTCTAAGCCCCCGTCCAGTCTGCCTTCTGCACGCCACGTAGATGTCCAGTCCGTGCCGCTGGTTACCGACACAACACCTCGGCGGTGCTAGTTACCACCACAATATTAACCACCCGAAAAAAATCCTAGTTGGAACAACAAGCATAAGCTAGCAACTTTTACTAGCTGTTTTATTACTGTTTACCCGAAAATTTCATCAAATGGTAATATTTAGCCTTGTAGAATGCACCGCGAGTATTAAATGCTCATAAGACAAATCAATAAGCCTTGTTTGGGACGTTGCTCAGTAGGACATGCATCGCTTCACAATGCGTAAACAGACAGACAGTGGCGCTGAGAAATCAATTCTCAGAAATGTATTGGATTGAAATGACTCGTTTATTTGACGGCTAGGTGTGCCTTCTCTATAACCGAAATGGCGCTTATAACCAGTGGGGAGAGCGTTTCACTGTTCAGTACTTGACGTTCAGAATCCAGTAAATCTCAATCAGAGCAGTAACGCCTGGAGGTCAACAGTGTCAACCTTCAGATCTTCAAAGATGGCAGAATGTTTTTGGACTCATATATATTCCCATCTTCGAATACAAGAGTGGGGTAGACATCCTGAAAGGCAGCATACATGAAAATGTAGTTCGTTGAGCCCCAATACAAGACAAGAAAAATTCTAGAGGGCACTTTGGACCGCTAAAGTGCGACGAAGCGAAAGCCATTATAGCGCGGTGGATCGTGTATAGCCCTCCACTACGGCACCTCTATCTCCCGAAAGCAAGGTGAAAAGCAAGGCGCCCGTGTGCTGTGCGATGTCAGTGCACGTTAAAGAACCCCAGGTAATCAAAATTTCCGGAGTCCTCCACTACGGCGTCTCTCATAGCCTGAGTCGTTTTGGGACGTTAAACCCCACAAACCAAACCAAACCAATCTACTTTCACTTCCATCTTCCTCCTTTCTTTTAAGGCGTGGTACATGTGTCTGCGGAGAATTGTGACTGCCCCGCCGGGGGGGGGGGGGGGGGCAGGGGTAATACGCCCGACTACTGTGCTGGAGTACCCGGGTTCGAACCTGACCCCGGCGGCTGCGTTTCGATGGAGGCGAAACGAAAAGACGTCCATGTGCTGTGCGATGTCAGCGCTCGTTAAAGATCCCCAGGTGGTCGAAATTCCTCCGTAGCCCTCCACTACGGCTCCTCTTTCTCTGTTTCCACTTTAACTCCCACCTTCCTCCCTTCCCTTACGGCGCGGTTCAGGTTTTCACAGAAATAAGTGTGACAGATACTGCGCCTTTCCCTTCCTGCGAACCAATTATTATTAATTATTATTATTGTGACAGATACTGCGCCTGTTCAATCCTGTAATTCAATTTCAAACGCCGCTGCTGCCTACTTAAAGCCTCCTAGACACCTAGGTCTGCTTCTGTTTGCTGTGTGGTGGAGGAGGAGAAAGACATTTAATAACTCGAAATGAGTATGTACATGAGGTTTGATTGGAATAACCCTTAAGGGGCTTGTCCTCACAAGCACTAAGTGGAGTCCCTAGTACGGGACCCCATTGGCGTCGGCCGCTGCCCGGGCGCGCTCCACCAAGGCCTTTTGGGCCTGTAGGTCAGAGCAGCCAAGCAGGGTCTCCCGGGTGGTGTTGGGGTTAGGGGAGATAGCAGTATTGGATGGGCAGGCCCACACCATGTGGTAGATATCGGAAGACTTCTCCGCACAGTGCGGACAGCTGCCCGAGAAAGGGTCGAAGTGTTTTAGAGCAGCCGGGCACAGCAAAGTGTATATAGTATAAAGACGGAGCAGAAGCCGCTCCTCCGCCTTTGAGAGGTCTTTATATGTAGTGAAGAACAATATATTTAAAAGAGTAGGTAGGAGTGAATTGTAATTCTTGATTTTTCGGGTTGGAGAGGAATGCCCGGTGAGAAAGCGCGTGGGCGGCGGCGCCAGCTGCCTCATTTCCCTCAAGTCCCATGTGTGCAAGAGCTCAAACAATATTCCGGTGGGCAGTGTCCCCGGTATATGCGCAGTTTTGTAGAAGGCGGTAGGCTAGGTACCGTACCCAGCCTTGCTCGACGTTCCGACAGGCCCCTCGCGAATAGGAAATTATCGTTTTTGAAGTGGAATGAGATGTAGCCAACGCAATGGCGACCTCCTCTGCGTGTGTTATGTCCCGGGCCCGAAAAGTAAGCCTGTCGACTGCCTTTGACTGGTGAACGACTGGTGTGGCGTTCGAGGGAGCGGCAAATGAAAGGCGCCGCACGGACGCCTGGATCGGAAGCCCGGTGGGGTCAGCTTCGTATATGCATGAATTGCCTGGTGACGTCGTGATCTGTCGTGATGGTAGGTGCCGGTGTAAACTTTATTGGCCATTAAAATGCAGGTGGGGGCACAGCCCCGCCTTATAGCCTTGCGCGGGCCTCCCTCAAAAATGGTGGTGTGCCAGACCCTGGTGGGCCAGCCTGTTAGTGGCACTGGTGATCGTGAGTCGTTTCGACATGAGCTGTTCCCACTAAGCAAGTGACACCCCTGGGTAGGGAAGGTGCCGGTATGTGGAACATGTGAGTAGTTCATGAAGGAAATCTGCTGGCTTGCCGCATAGTCGGCAGGAGGCGCAGAAAAGGTCGGGGAAACATCCGTGCATGGCTATCGGGTATGGGACTGTACGAGTTCCCGCCGCCAGAAAGTTGATTGCACGTTGGATAGCGATGGGTGACAAGGTGTGCATATCTGTCTATTGCAGCGATAGTATTCAAGAATGTCTCTGAAGTTAAGCAGACACTCCCCATCAACGGAGGCGACGTGGTGCTCTCCCGTCCGGAGGGTGAGATCTCGGGCGAGGGCGCGTGCCAATTTGTTTCCGGGTGGTCCCGCATGGGCTGGCGCCCAGATGAGCGCGTTATACTTTCCAGTTGGGGTTCAACGCCTGAGTACGCATGGCGCTGGCTGGTCGAGAGATGCGTCCAGAGCCAAAATTTATGATGGCTGTTTGAGAGTCGGATATAATTTTGGTGGCGACCGAGGAAGAGATGGTTAAAGCGATAGCCGCCTCCTCAGCCGTGGTTATAGATGAGGTGTAAATAGTTCCTGCGGTGGACAGGGCAGCCGTCGCTGCGAACAGCCACTATCGCTGCCCGTGCGCCTGATGTATATAGCGAGACATCAGTGTATACCATATTGGGATCTTCTCGATACAGTCTGCGCAGTGCCAATGCCCGGACCTTCCTGCGTTTTTCATCGCGTTTTGGATGCATGTGCTTTGGGAGGGGGAGGGGGGGGCGGGTATCTGGAGTGCAGCTCGTGTGGGAGTGCGGATTGGGCCAGTGCCGGATATTCCACTGACGGGTGATAGGTGAAGCGACTGCAGAAGAGCTCGTCCCGCAGGGTTTCGTGTGAGTCTGGCTAGTTGTGCCGCTTTTGTTGCTTCACAAAGTTCCTCGAAAGTGTTGTGCATTCCTAATCGTATAGAGGCACTCTGTGGAAGCGCTCGGAGGAAGGCTAAAGAGGCACGCATGCTACTCCTAATCAGGCCATGTAAGCGTTCCCTATCTTTCGCTAGGAGGGGGACGTATGGTAGTGCGTATGTGATTCTGCTGGTAATGTAAGCCTATGTAAGTCGAATCGTGTTTGATCCCCGTAAGTCTTTTTTCCTGTGTGCCACACGTTTGATTAGCCTGATAGTCTGTTAAGTATGCGTTTTGATGATTTGAATTGTATCAGAATGAGATCCGTGCGTCGTGAGAAACATGCCTAGTACGCGAATGTTTGGGACTATGGGAACTGATCCTGTGCCCAAATTGAGCTTAATATTTGGTGGTGTGCCAGACGTTCGGTAAGGTTTGTATACGAAAAGTGCTGATGTTGTAGGGGAGCTTGATAGCCCTCTCTCATTTACATAAGTGGAAATTATATTTAGCTCTGTTTCTAAATGGTGATCTATCTCCGCGTCACTATCTCAGTATGTACAGAGTGTAATGTCATCGGCATAAAAGCTGCAGTGCAGGTTGGGTATCGAATCAAGTAATTTGGGTAACCACAACATAGCTATATTAAAGAGGGTCGGAGAGAGGACCGCTCCCTGTGGAGTACCTCGTACACCGAAGGAAATGTCGCTCGAAATCTCGAATGAAGTTGACATTCGTCTTCCAACAGCAAGGATTTGAAGGTTCGTTAAGATACCCGCATGGGTAATTTGATCAAAGGCCCTGTTTATGTCTAACGCCAATATGGCTTTGGTGTCCTTCGTTTTGGATTCTAATATATGATGCTGTAGTTGTAAGAAAATGTCCTGTGCAGCCAAACCTGATCTGAAATCGAACATACTGGTAGGCAAGAGCTCATTATCTTCCAAGTAGTTGCTCAGTCGCGTCTGAACAACATGCTCGAAGAGTTTGGCTACGCATGAAGTAAGTGAGATGGGTCTGAGATAAGTCTGGTGGAGCGTTTTTCTTGGCTTTGGAATAAAAATAACTTTCTCTGTTTTCCACTGAGGCGGTAGGAAGCCATTTTGTCAGCAGTCATTAAAACAGGCTGTTAGGGCTTGAATGGAGGGGGAGTCCAGATTTCGTAGTGCCCTGTCCGTGATCCTGTCCAGTCCTGGGGTGGAGGACGTGTTCAGATTTTAATGCTCTGCCCATACTTCAGCCTCCGTAATGGGCCGGTCTAAGAGTGAGTTTGGGCCGTCTTAGTAATTGGGAAGCGTTTGAGATGGGAATGGTGGAAGGTAGAGGTCTTTAAGTTCTCGTAGGAGATCTTGCGGTTTGACTGTGCTGGCGTGAATGAGTTTAGTGAGGTTGTCTCTATTTTGTTTTTGATTTTGTCGGGTCTAGGAGGTGTCTGAAGAGGCGCCATGTCTGGGAGAGACGCATGTTTCCATTGAGACGAGTGCATATTGTTTCCCACTTTTGTCTCTTTAGGGCGGCTGCATGTTTTTCTATTTCTGCATTTAGTCTGCAAAGTCTTCTTTTAAAAGTTCGGTTCCATCATTGCGTATGCCAATGGCGCTCGAGCCTTGTATTGGCCTCACACAAACGGAGGAGGCGTGCGTCTACCACTTCGCTGGGGCAGTCCTGTGGGGTAGAGCGAGTTGCAGCTCGTATATCTGTTCTAGTTTGGTGGTCCATGCCCCTATGTCTGGATGGATGGGTGCACTCTATTGTTTCGGCCTTATCTAAGATTCCCATTTCGTGATAGTTGCGTGCTTAGGAAAGCGTAATTTCAATAATATAGTGATGCTGCCTAAAGTTTTCGTAAGTGTTACACCATTTGGCGTCAGGAATTAAGTGCGAAAATGTAACATCTGGTGTGGTGTCCTTGCTCACACTTGTGCCCATATGGGTGGAGTGATCCGGGTCAATGAGAAGAGTGAATCCTTCTTGCTGCGCAGCTAGCAAGACTCGGCATCTCTTGGGACTGTCAGTAGGGTACCCCATGCTGTGTGTGGGGCGTTAAGTCCCCTAGAATTAACAGGGGTTGTTATCGCGCGAGTTGTTTGATCGCTGAAAAAATGCGGTTGAAGTTTGGAAGGCCTCGTTTAGGGAGGCTATAAATATTGAGAATACAGAGACTGGGATTTTGGGTACCTGGGAACGAGCACAATGCTGCTGACGGGAAGAGCGTACACCACTATACGGGACATGTTTGCTTAAAGAGAAAGGCTACGTTGTGTGGCGCATCCGATGACGGCAGATGGGGCATATATTCCGGAAGTTTAATGCTATTAACGGGTTCGTGTAGCGCCAAGATGTCCGGGGCCGAAGCACGTTGCAACAACTGTTGTACGATCCCTCTCGTTCTCCATAAACCCTGGCAGTTTCAATGCCAGACCGCGTAACGGTTAAGAGGGCGCCATCATGTGGGACCGATGGGAGTGCCTGCTGCGTTATGCATGGTCGGAGTCTGACATATGCTCAGTTTAGGGGGATCCTGCTATTCTGATGCTTTTGTTTTCCACCTACGATAGAGGTGACTATCAAAGGCAGCCAAATGCTCTTCTATTTCCAGTAATATGTGAGCTGTTCATTCTATATGCTCGAAGGTTGTAGAGATATGACTGAACATTTGGTCAATTTATTTGCGAAAGCGTTGCTTTAGCTTAGTTACTGCTATATGTTAAATACCTTTGACTAAGTGAGCTTCTAGCCGAGCACATAATGTTTTCAAGGCGATCTGTTACTACTTGGAGGTCTGTGTCCGTGAGAGTTACCCCTTTTATAGTGCTGTTGGTTGGGGAAGGTAGTGATACTACTTCGGGCTCAGAGTCCACATTCATTAGTGAAGCTGTGAGGTTTTCGTTGCTTTGAGGAGTTGTGTCTAGTTGGTTTAGTGAGACAGGATAGCTAGGGGGGATAGGAGTGGGGGAGAGAGTGAGGAAGGAGGGGGTGTCTCCCCAGAGGTGGCACTTAGCTTTCAACAAGGTTGATGACTGGGCACGTTGGTATGGGTTCATACTTAACCAGCCAAAAGACGAGACACAGAATCAAAGAGGGGACAGGACAAGGCTGGACTATCAACTGAATGTTTATGATCGGAAGAAAACAACGAAGACTCCTTCCGAAAAGCTCGCGCACAACCCAACCGGTGGAATGCAAGACATTGGGAAGAAGATGAAGACGAAAATACAAAGCCAATTCAAAGTCAAGGCCTAACTAACGACTTTTCTAAAAGGTCAAATTCCTTACAATGAAGGCTAACCGACGCCTTAGCCACACACTTGTCCTCGGCTTTAGCAATGTAAAATGCCTCAACCAACTCCCTGCAGAGTTGATTACCATTGCTGTAAACTACACCCGTATTATTGAAGTCAGGCGCACAAAGGGACGGGTCATGCTTCGACTTACACTCTCGGGATTGCACATGTAGCGCAAGATTGGAACTCGCCTTCCCTCCCAGAGAATTAGAGTGTTCCGTCAGGCGCACATTTAGACATCTGCCTGTCTGCCCGTAGTAGCACCGGCCACAATTCAACGGAATGCGGTAGACCACATTCTTTCTGCAGGTGGTGAACTTTTTCTTATGAGACACTGCACAACGAAAACTATCACGAGGTACACTGTCGAGCCCCTTTCTAACTCTAGCACACAAGCCTCCTATCTTGTTTCTCGCTGTAAATACAACGTCAACGTCGTACCTTGCCGCCAGTTTCTTAAGTCGGTGAGAAACGCCGTGGAGGTAAGGTATCGCAGCCACCTTATTTCGTCGCGTCGCCACACCAACGTCACCCTGCACCGTTTTACTCTTCCTCAATCGCGTTAAAACACGTTCTGACAGACGAGCGAGATGGATAGTTGGAAAGCCTGCCGCCAACAACTTCGAAATTTGTTTTGAAAAAGCATCTTCGACACGGTGATAGCAAGATTTACGTAATGCGGACTTGATGCATGCGACCGCCAACCCATCCTTTACCAACCTCGAGTGGTCCGATTCAAAGCTAAGCAGAGGCTTCCCTGACCTGGGGCTGTAGCTCCAACACACGTGATTGTTTTCAAAGCACAAGTCCAAATCCAGAAACTGTATATGGTGATCTTTTGGAAACTCATACGTAAAAGACAGACCCTGACCTTGCTCTTTGAACATTCGTAACACATCTTGCGCCAAACTATCGAAACCATCCTTATTCAAGAAAATAAGGTAGTCATCAACGTAGCGAAACGCTACTATACCGATGGCGTCCAAATCTGGCTTCAATGCGGTGTCCACTTTAGACAGAAAAATGTCGCTGAGCACAGGAGCGACCTGCGAGCCAATGCATACCCCTGACTTCTGGATGTACGCGCTGCCTTGCCAACAGACGAAAGTGGAACTAAGGTAAAAGGATAACAGCTCCAAGAAACTAGCAACCGATATACCGCACGCATTAATGAATGCCAGTTCATCATTATCAACAGTAATGCAGTCTTGCACACACCTTAGAAGTCCGTCCTGCGGCAAAGAATAATATAAGTCCTCCACATCAATGCTCATTCGTCTTCATCTTCTTCCCAATGTCTTGCATTCCACCGGTTGGGTTGTGCGCGAGCTTTTCGGAAGGAGTCTTCGTTGTTTTCTTCCGATCATAAACATTCAGTTGATAGTCCAGCCTTGTCCTGTCCCCTCTTTGATTCTGTGTCTCGTCTTTTGGCTGGTTAAGTATGAGCACTTAGCTTTGCTTCAATTAGGGCGATGCGTTGGATGAGAACAGAGTTTTCTTGCTGTAGCTGCTGGTATGCTGTGTACTGCGGCGTTGAGCTTTGTTGCATCGTTCAGTACGCAGGTGGAGTAAAGTCTGTGGGCGACTACAGCACTTTCTGCGTGTAGGTGTCCTGTTTGCTGTTCAAGGGGGAACCTATGGGGCTCTGCTGTTGTTCGGTGAGGGTGGGCCATGAAGACGGATGTTGGTCAATTTGGTTCGGGGCTTGCTTCGGGGGTGGCTGAGGCCTCGTTGGGCCCGGGCGACGGGCCTTGCAGGGTCCTGTGCCTGTGAGGTGTGGCTCGTTGCAATGGATACATTTCGGTGTGCACGGAAGGTCGCTGCTTGGATGTTGTACCCCACATCTGGGACATAGATGGGTCTTGGGTTTGGGACAAACATCGTATCGGCGACCCGTTTGCCTGCAGTTCATGCAAGCGTCCGGGCTGCCTCTGTAAGGGATGCACCTGAAGACGGTGGCCATGTAATTGATGGCATAAGGAACGTCATCTGCGTCACATCTTATCGGTATTGAGTTAGATTTGCCCAATCGTCGCGCGGCCAAGGTGTGATATGCTGGGTTTCCTTGCGTGACGTACTTGATTTCCTCGGTCGTCTCCTTGTAGTAGGCGTTCGCAATAATCACTCCTCGAGCGGGGTCCGGAGGTGGTGCCGCATAAGCTGTGCATTCGTACTGCTTGCCATCGAGCGACAGGTGGGTCACTTCCGTCAGGTGTTGGACGCTCTCGATGTGCATCGTGGCTACGGTGAATGCGTTGTTTATTAAGTGGATTCGAAGGCAGCGTCCGCTGGCAGAGGCTTGGCTAGTTGGGCTTGAACAGCTGCACGTAGCTTCGTTCTGGGCATGGTAGAAAAGAGGATCTCGCTTCGCAGACGGAAGACAACTCTGACTGTCTCTAAAGGCAAAAGCGGTAATCGTCTGTTGCATTGCGAGACGAGGAAGGAAGCGCGTGTAATTGGTGGCGCCTGTCGCGGTGCCGCACAGGCGTTTTGCGTCATGGTCGCGATGGAGAGCGGGGCGTTCCTGGTGTTTTGGTTAGCGTTCCCCGTAGTGCCGGGCGTCTCAAACGATAGAGGGGGAATCGCTGCCGTCACTTGCCTTGCTGTACGCGTCTTGTACGAGCGGTGCAGTGTGGAGATCCACTCGCTGGACTGCAGTTCTTGTTCTGGGATGGTGCGTCCCTCCACGGGGACGTTCATGGTGATGCCAGGCTCACCGGCCTGGCGTGATAGCTAGACTGCCGTCAAGCTTAACGATGTGGCGTTCCCTGGCTGCATAGAACCATGCCGGAATCCAAAACAGGATGAGTTTTGGCTCACAGCTGGCCTTGGTCACTGGTGGCGTATCGCTCTTCAAAGATCACTTGGTTGACCGCTGTGAAGGAAATTTCTCAGAAAACACACATTTCATTGCGTGCCTCTTGTCGAACACAATCAGCATTTCATTGAGCGCATCAAAGTTCATCGGCGTTCTATAATTCGTTTACAGGAAATAAGAGGCGCAGTATCTGTTGTTGTTGTTGTGGCTGTAGGAAGAAGGAAAAGAAAATGCACTGGCCTGCTACTGGCTCTGTAGCTGAGCCACCTCCGCTGACTCGTGCATACAGAAGAGATAATAGAGAAGAAAGAAAAGGAAGAGGGAAAGAAAGACGCGCGCCGCAACTACAGCCGTCGTCCACCACTAGCGCTGGCGTGTACAATGACGGCCTACAACAGATAACAATTCGGTGCCAGGCTAGCCCCCGCCGCAAGCGGCGGTGACCCACCTGACCCAGCCCCGCAGTATGTCACTCGTAGAATCCCGCTATCATCTTCACGCTATCATCCTCACGGTAGACAAGGGGAATTATGAAGAGCGTTTCACGATCCGGGGCAATCTATATTTAAGCATAGAGAATGAGGAAGAGGCTCCATTTGACGTAATTGTGCTGATGGGCCTTCACTGTATATAGCGCTCCAGGATGGCAGGCTATCACTGTGACAGGGATGCAAGACCTGCTCGAATTTATTTTCGAGAGGGTATGGAGTGGTTTATTGCCATTCAAAAAGCGGTTGCAGAACCTCCTGAATGGCTCTCAAGGGTAGAGCTTTTGCTGTCGCTGCGGGAGTTTTAATGCGACGAGACCAGTCTAACGTTGGCTGATCACGACATTCATTCATGCACATTGCCTTGTGTGTCGTTTTTCAGGTTTTGATCCGAGTTTCCTTTGGCGTTATGTCGTGTGCCAAAGCCATGCAATAAAAAAAAAAAACATTTCCTGGGGTTTAGCTTTAGTTAAGCCCGGTAGGTTGCGAAAGCAATAATAGCATGGACTACGCTATAGTTCAGCTCGTAATGTAGCCGTTGTTGCCGTTCTTCTTCTGTTTCCTAAACGCGTCATTGCCGCCTATCCTACCTTCTTGACTGCTGAGTGAACACGTCGACAAAGAGTCTTCACTGTTCAAAGCGTCCATTACATTCCATTCGGAGTCGTCACCGGTTGAGGACGATTCAAGAGAAGCGCGATCCGCTCGTCTAGCTGCATCGTAAGCGCGCCGTCGAGCGAGACGCTGTTCCCGTTCATCTGTCTCTGTAGCCCGCTGTCGTTTCCTGGCTACATCTAGACGGTGTGACTTTTCTTTCTTTTTACCAGGATGGATAGTGAGTGCCTCAGCTGTTGTTGTTGTCGTGGCTGTAGGAAGAAGGAAAAGAAAATGCACGGGCCTGCTACTGGCTCTGTAGCTGAGCCCCCTCCGCTGCCTCGTGCAGAAAAGAAGAGAAAAAAAAACATTTATTTATAGGAAGGGAAAGACGCGGTAACTGTCTCACTTGGTTTCTGTGGACACCGCAACCGCGCCGTAAGGGAAGGGAGGAAGGTGGGAGTGAAAGTGGAAAAGAGAAGCCGTAGTGGAGGGCTACGGCGTAATTTCGACCACCTGTGTATCTGTAACGTGCGCTGACATCGCACAGCACACGGACACCTCTTCGTTTCACCTCCATCGAAACGCAGCCACCGAGGTCGGGTTCGAACCCGGGTACTCCGGCACAGTAGTCGGGCGTCTTACCACTGCACCACCCCGGCGGGGCAGACAGAAGCGAAAATGGAGAAGAAAGAAAAGGAAGAGAGAGAGAAGGACGCGCGTC
>JAJIZL010015566.1:0-68271 GCA_023969395.1 Amblyomma maculatum
TACTGATGTACTTTTCATCCCATCGCCTATCTTTCTAAGCCGCAAAAATCTTCTCCTGCCGTACGCCATACTTTCTGTGCCAGCTGGCCTCACCGCGCTCTGGATTTGCAATCCGTTCTCATTTCCCCTATCCCTGCGTCGCGGTGAATGCCTCGGCACCATCCAGCTCGTTGATTCTATTCTCCCTGCCCTATTGCAAAAACCAGCGTCTCTAGTGCGAAACCAGTAAGATTTTCGCGCTGGTTTTGCACTGGATCTGCTGGGCACGCTGGAGGTCTGCGATATTCAGTGGAGCAGTAACGGGAAGACACTGGCTGCACTGGTGCGTTGGGAAAAAAACGCTGGGATTAGCCTTTTGACGCTGGGTGTGTCGCTGGCATCCGCGATGCACTGGGAGAAGCGCTGTATGTGGGCTGGGGCCGCACTGGTCCCAGTGCCCCAGTATAGCCGGTGCGGCCTGCGGCGTCAGCCGGAGTAGCATCCCTCAGGGGCCAACAGGGCAACAGCGTACTCGCAATCGACCATCGGGCCGCATATGAAAAATATGGTTCAAGCAAGCGCTTTTTGCTGCGAAGTCGTTGCGCATTTGTAAGAAAACAAAGGCAGTATCTTTTTTCTACAGGTTCCATGTTTCGATAGGTCCTTTTGAGCGTTTCATGAAAGACCATGACCGCCGCGCCTCTATCGCATGACGCACTGACGATTAACGCACAACTAAAGCTAGAATTGAATAATGTGGGCTTACATGCGTAACCAACTTCAGACCTGTTCTTAAGGGCACTCTAACACAATGATTACTGCCAAAATGTTCAATGCGGGCTCAATCGCAGGCGAGCGTAGCCTACACCACGGCCCAGTATAAACTGCACAAAGAGGAAATAAAACGAGGAAGAGAGTAGTTTACCGAGCGATGGGCCCATGAGAGAAAAAACAACATACAGCGCTTGGAATGCATAATATTTGAAGTGTTTCTCAAGCTTTTGCGCTCCTTCTTACTCTGCGTATGAATTAGCCGAGCCCTCGGTCATCCCAACGCTTCCCGAATTGTTTACATACAAATAAGGTTTAGTTACACGCAATATAGGGTCATCGCTTCTGCGCTTGCCGGTATTGAAGCTTGGTCGCACTTTTTTCCTTAAAGGTTTGTACTAAAGCTCCGTGTTTAGCGAAAATTACGCCCACGGTAGCAGAGCACCACCGAAGAGCTGGCGTTGGTAAATTTGCCAGCGATGTCAAACTCCACATGTTAAAATGATTCCAGTGCACAAAAAAGCGTGCATAGGCACCCAGAACATTAGTTGCAAGTCGTGAGAGCAGACAGCAAGCTTCAATGATCAAGAAGTTGTAATTGTTAAAGCGGTAGCAATGGCCTGTAGACTGCGAAACATGAAGTCCAAACCTTATAAATGCAGGTCATGACATAAAATGCAAAAATGTTTCAAAGAATTACAGTTCTCGTCCATAGGACGAGACTCCATAGGACGCGACACTGCCTCTGCACAAAGCGTTCTGGGCGGCTGAGCCTGAAAATGTTCCTTGCTGGAAACAGCGCATCGGCCGTTGGCCGAGGTCTTTTGACTCCTCAGGACACTACCGAAACGTACAAAGTTGTCCTTCTACGTTTGCCCACCGGTAATGTTGTCCTTAATACCGTTTTCCTGCATGCCAACCTAAAGGGTCGCCCGTACCGAGCACCTGACTTTCGAGACGCACTTGCACAGAATTTGGACCTGCGGGAAATTTTGTGCATTGGTCAATACCAAATGAGCCACGTGTGGATGGTTACCTGCGAGAGTAGTTTTTCAAAGCAGAAGCTAATTAACAAAGCAGAGTTCCCTGTGAAAGGGCTTCGGTGCATGGTGTTCGACCCGGATACAAAGAATGTCAAGGTTAAGCTCCTTTGGCTTCCCCGCTATATGGAGCACCGGAGGATTATGGAAGCTTTCGAGCCTTATGGAACGATTCAATCTGTGGAGCGTGAAAAGTGGCGGTGCCCAGGGATGGAGCACATGGAAACGGCGAACCGTGAAATCTCCCTCACGCTCAAGGACGGAGTGTCAGCATGTACAATTCCTCACACTCTTAATGTTTATGGGGTGCAGGCATTAGTGCTTATCTCAGGGAGACCTCCACTGTGTCTTCGATGCAGCCGGGTAGGTCATGTACGGCGTCAGTGCCGAACGCCTCGATGCACCCAGTGGCGGCGCTTTGGCCATACTGTGGAGAACTGTGTATTAAGTTATGCCGATAGGCTGCGTCAAGACCAGTGGTCACGAGAAGATCACGTGGCGTCCGAACATATCATGGATGTGTCAGAGGTTGGTAATGTAACTGGTGAGTTAGGTCGTGAACCTCAAATTGATGGGGACCAGAAGCCTTCTGCACCTCACATCAACTCAGAAGAATCTGCAGTGACTGGCCATCAAGAACCAGCGTCTCCAGAGCCAAATCGCCGGACCCAGGCCCGCCTGTGAGCGCCACCCAGAGTGCTGCGCTTGCTGCCCAAGAACCACCTGTCATTGAAGGACGTCTGGATATGCCTCCTGTGGAGTCAATGGAGAAGATACTGCCAGTGGATGCTCGCCTATCCTCCTTCGTCATTGATTCTCCTTCGTCGTTGGAGGGTAACAGTGAGCCGTCTGTGGCGCCGATCTCTGGTGCGTCCGGTTCTGTGTCGGCTGTCAGTGTGGCAGCGAGCGATGTGCTCCAATCAGGTTCGGGGGCCGAAGCCTTGAGTGTCTCAGAGGAGGACATGGACAACACAGTGCCTTTGAAGCGTCCCGCAGATGATGAGGAGTGTATCGATGGTGCTGGCCAGAAGGCACACTGTGTAGAGGCCACAGGAAGGGTGACTTTAAAGAGGAGGGCGATGTCTGCCCGAAAGGCCGCCAATTTGCAGGCGGGCCACCCCATTCCAGGGGATGATGTTTAAAAGGACTAGTACCAAAAATGGCTAGCGTCGCAGCATATCAAGTCGCTACCCTTAACGTCAGGGGTATGCGTAATCGTCGGAGACAGCAGCAGTTAAGACAACCGTTAAAGGAATGGAGTGTGTCTGTAGCAGCAATTCAGGAAACAAAGTTGTCCTCCGATGAAGAGACGGAAGCTGCTCTTGAGCCGTTTTTTGCCGGAATATAACATTATTGTTAGCCACGCTAGAGGCTTGTCCGGAGGTTGTATGCTATTCCTAGCCAAAACACTAGAGATGACACCCATGTGTTATTGCATAGATGGCGAGGGACGACTTATATGCTGTGACCTTACAATCTCAGGTGTGCAGTGGCGAATTATTTGTGTTTACGCCCTGTAAAACAGAGAGACAGAAGGCGTTTTTTTCTTTCATTAGTTAGTCATTTGTGCACAGATCGCAAAATTATGTTGTTGGGAGATTTTAATTGTGTTTGTAGGGATGAAGACCGATCAGCATTATGTAAGAGATATGACCGTAGTGCTGCATTACTTAACGATTTGGCTTGTGAATATAACCTTGTGGATGTGGGGCAGGAAAAAGGCGACAGTATTCGTTTCACTCATTTTCAGTTCTCCTCTAATGCCCGCTTTGACAGAATTTATGTTTCTGCAGACACCTTAGCAAATGTGTTTGGTTACTGGGTGCGGCCCATCTTCTTCAGTGACCATTGTATGGTGTCTCTTCAGGTAGGGAGGTACAGTCGGCAGATACTTCACCCTCGGTGGGAACTGTGGAAAATGAACAACTGTCTGCTCCCAGATGAAATCTTTAAGCGTGCTGTACATGATCTGTTAGTTTTTCAAAAATGGGACTTGTTAAAACAGGAAACCAAAAACTTAGCAATTGAAGCCTCGGCAAGAATCGCGTTCCTAAAGAGACACCACCTTCGTGAGCTTGGGCGCACTCTAACTGAGCTACATGAGTTAGAGAAGGTTAGCCCGGGTGCCTATGTTGAAGAAATCGATAACGTAAAGGCAGAGCTTCAACAATTTGCGACGGAAAGATACAAGGGGGCTCTAATAAGATCTAGGACTCGAAGGTTTCTTGACGAGTAACCTTCACGTCGGGCCCTCAGTGATGAAAGAGAGAATGCTCTTACGAAGGCAATATTGGAAATTCAGTATGGTTATTGCACATATAGTGATGCTCCTAGTATTCTTGCTGCTTTCTATGATTATTATCGAAAGCTGTTCGGCAGTTGTAAAGATCCAAATTGGAGTTTCGATTATAATTCCTTGCTTGAGAACTTTCCTCGACTAGACGATGAGAAGTGTGCTGTAGTAGAGGGACCCATCACTTTGGAAGAAATTAAATCAGCTATTTCAGACCTTCAGAACCAGAAATCTCCTGGCCCAGATGGTATTACTAGCGAATTTTATAAAACTTTCGCCTTGCCTATAACGCCTGTTTTGATGGAAGTATTCCAAGCATCTTATGATGAGGGTTTCCTGCCTCCCACTTTCTATTCAGGCCACACAATATTAATTCCCAAAAGCAGATACTAATCGGTTGAAAACTGTTGAAGGATATCATCCAATTTCCCTCTGTAATGTTGATTACAAAATTTTTGCCAAGGTCCTTTGTTCTCGTTTGCAGCTGGTTATCATGGACTTGATAGGTTCGCATCAGGTGTGTGGTATCAGAGGGCGCAGCATTCAAACACACATCCATATTGCACGTTCAGTAGTCGAGACAGTATCAGATGAGGCAGGCCAAGTAGCTCTGATTCAAATTGACCTGCGAAGGCGTTTGATAAAGTTCGGCACAATTTCTTGTTCGCGGTCTTGGAGAATGCAAACATTGGTGACGTTTTGCTCAAAGGCAAGGTTGGTTGGTTTGCGGGGTTTAACGTCCCAAAGCAACTCAGGCTATGAGAGACGCCGTAGTGGAGGACTCCGGAAATTTCGACCACCTGGGGTTCTTTAACGTGCACTGACATCGCACAGCACACGAGCGCCTTGCTTTTCGCCTCCATCGAAAAGCGGCCGCCGAGACCGGGATTCGATCCCGCGTCCTCGGGAACAGTAGTCGAGCGCCGTAACCACTGCGCCATCCCGGCGGGGTTCAAAGGCATAAGGCTGTGCTATATGAACTCGTATACAAGACTAATTGTTAATCAGGAGCTAACGAAACCAATACCACTGGAATCATCTGTTCGTCAAGGATGTCCACTGTCTCCACTGTTGTTTAGCTTACAACTGGAACCCCTCTGTCTCAGTATAATTAACAGTGCAGCCATCCGTGGTTTCTCTCTGGCTCAATGTGAAGTTAAGATTTTAGCTTACGCGGATGATATCGCCTCTTTTGTTCTGACAAAAAGAGTGTACTTGAGGCTTTACACTTGACTGAACAGTTATGCGATGTATCAGGCGCGGCCCTTAATTTAGATAAATCCAAAGGTTTTTGGTTGGGACACTGGGGCACTAGACCAAGCCAGTTTGGAGGCATATGCTGGGACTGTAGTCCTCTTCAGTACCTAGGGGTTCCGCTGCACCAAGTTCGTAACAGCGCAGCCTACTGGGATTCACAAATCGTACCTATGTGGCGACAAACGCAGGTTTGGATGGGTAGGGAACTCTCAGTGTTTGCTAGGGCACAGGTCTGTAACATATTTTTGTTTGTAAAGCTTGCGTATGTCCTTCAAGTCCTGCATTGTGCGAAGAGCAAAGTACAAGTTATACACAGAATATTTGCAACGTTTGTGTGGCGCTCTCAATGGGAGCCCATGCGTCGTGACAACTTGTTTCTTCCCTTAGAGTCTGGTGGAGTGGGCCTTGTTCACTTGTTTGTGCATCAACTTGTTTTCCGTTTTTTCTTTTTCAAATCGGCAAACCATCCGTTTCTTGTAACTGTGCTCATTAGGCGTCTTAGTCCACATTTGCCTTACTTATTCGCACCAACTGGGCAGGCTCGTGAGGGGCGTTTATGGGGATTCCTTAAGGAGGTTGCTGACACTCAATTTTCTCACTGTGCGTTTCTCTGTAGATTACCTGTATAGCCTCTCGAGAAAGCAGATGACCCAGGCTCTCACTGAATCTGTTCTCTACACCGTTGTATCGGCAGCCTTATCTGGGGTTTTTGGGCACCACTGTTCTAAAGTGTATTAGGCAAATGTGCATTCACGCAGCTGCAAAAACGTTCTTTTTCAAATTACATACAGCGACGTTGCCTGTCAAGACATTTCTTCACAATAAGGAGATGTTTGTGCCCTGGTCGGTAAATTGTCGTCTCTGTAACGTGCCTGAGATAATTGATCATTGCTTTATTCTGTGAAGTGATGCTATGTTCTTTTGGGACAACTACAAAGAACTCTTAAAAAGGACATTGAAATTACGCCTTATACAATTAGATTTTTGCCTCCTGACAAAAACTCTGTCGTGCCTTACGATCTATTTGTGTTGATGGGACTGTTCAGCCTTTGGAAAAGCCGCATGATCGACAGGCATGCAGAGTCACTAAGATCGTCCAAATCCGTGTTTCGGGAGCAGTGTGCTTTGGTGAGAAGTGTATATGCTGCACGTGAAGAACCTCCAAACTCGATGCCGTATATAGACGCATGTGTATGTCTCCCAGACTTCTGATGTTCTGATGATTGTGCATTGTCGGGCTGGGGATATGACGGGCTCGGCTCGCATTAAGCAGCCCGGTAACTTTAGACATGGACATGTTTAAGTGGAGTTGTTCCTTTTTACAGATGTTTTTCTATGCAATAAAAAAAATTCTCGTCGTAGCCGAGTGGTTAGCGTGGTGAGCTAGTGATTGATATGAGCCTAGGGGCGCAGTTCGAAGTGCGCTTGGTGCACTCAATTTTATTTACCTGTTTTAGGTTTTTTTTGTGTACCTAACTTGTTTCGTTACTTTTTACTTTTTATCCCACGCCTTTTTTTCTCCGGGCGAACAGTGCCGTCAGTGCGGAGCGTCCCAGTATGCCGCGTCCCAGTGCGCCGTTTCCAGCGTCATACTGGGACCATAATCAGGTGTGGCGCTGTGGCGCTGGCACCCAGTGGCACTGGTTTTTGCAATAGGGTGGTGACGCAACACCCGCTTCACAGCCCGCTGGCTGCACTTACACCACCTGTTCTTGCGCTGGACCAGTCTTCTACCGACGTTATCCTCCGCTCCATCGATGCCAGTCTTCCTGAACCTCAACGCTCTGAACTTCTCGCGCTGCTATCAGTTCCTTTCTTCATTCGACTCTCACCAGCCTGCTTTGAGCCGCACATCAACTGTTGCCCACCACATTGACACCGGCTCCCATGCTCCTCTGCGTCAGCGCCCCTATCGAGTGTCGGCCACCGAGCGCCGAGTTATTGAAGGCCAAGTTCAAACAATGTTACAGAATGGAGTGATTGAGCCTTCTAATAGTCCCTGGTCCTCCCCTGTTGTCCAAGTGCGGAAGAAAGACGGTTCTATTCGCTTCTGCGTTGACTACCGTCGCCTAAACAAAATCACGAGGAAAGATGTCTAACCTCTTCCGCGTATAGATGATGCATTGGACTGCTTACAAGGTGCTGAACTTTCTTTTCCCCTTGATTTACGATCCACGGTTACTGGCAGGTGCCCATGGCTGCGGAAGATCGCCCTAAAACCGCGTTTGTCACCCCCGATGGCCTCTTTGAATTTACCATCATGCCGTTCGGCCTCTGCAATGCTCCTGCTACATTTGAGCGTATGATGGATACAATTCTGCGTGGTCTAAAATGGAAGACGTGCATCTGTTACCTTGACGACATCGTGGTGTTCTCGCCGGACTTTGCGACCCATCTCTCTCGACTGAAGCAGGTGCTGACATGTCTTGCGAACGCTGGTCTGCAGCTAAACTTGAAGAAGTGTTTCGCTGCTCGTGAGCTGACCATTTTGGGCCACGTTGTGTCCAAAGATGGTATCCGTCCTGATCCCACCAAACTTCGAGCTGTGACTGCATTCCCGAAAGCTACTACCATCAAGCAACGGGGCAGTTTTTTGGGTTTGTGCTCATACTTTCGGCGTTTTATACGGAACTTCGCTTCCATTGTCGACCCGCTGACTGAGCTCCTCGGCAATAACTCAGACATTTCGATGTGGCCATCAGCATGCGACGACGCCTACACCTTGCGCCGCCTCCTCACAGCCCCGCCTATCCTGCGCCATTTTCACCCCCAGGCGCCAACCGAAGAGCACGCAGACGGGAATGGTGTCGGCCTCGGAGCTGTGCCTGCTCGGCGCCCCTCTGGCTTCGGTGAGTACGTAGTCGCTTACGCCAGCCGTACTCTCTCCAAAGCCGAAGCGAACTACTCTGTAACGGAAAAGGAGTGCTTGGCCATTGTCTTGGCAATCACAAAGTCTCGCCCTTACCTTTACGGCCGTTCTTTTGACGTAGTCACGGACCATTAGGCCCTATGCTGGCTTTCATCGCTCAAGGACCCATCCGGCCGCTTGGCACAGTGGGCTCTGCGTTTGCAAGAATACGATACCCGCGTTATTTACCGATCTGGTCGCAAACATAAAGACGCCGACGCTTTATCTCGCTCACCGCTTCCAGCCGACCTTGCCAGCCTATCTGTCTTAGCCTCCGTGGCATCTTCGATCGATGTCAGTGACATGCCTGCCGAACAACGGAAGGATCCATGGATCGCTTCTCTTATTGACTATCTTTCAGACCAGTCAGCGATTACCCCTTCACGCGCCCTTCGCCGTCAAGCTTCCTACTATGAGATTCGGGATAACCTCCTTTACCGGCGCAACTACAGCTCAAGTGGACGGAACTGGCTCCTTGTGATTCCGCGCCATTTACGGACTCAAAAATGTACAGCCTTTCATGCCGATCTACAGTGCGGACAAGCGGGAGTTTTCAAGACGTACACACGAATCCGTCTTCGTTATTATTGGCGCGGTATGTACAACTCGGTTCTCGGGACCGTTCGATCGTGCCTGACGTGCCAACGCCGCAAACCTGTCTCTCCCCGTTTGGCTGGGGAGTTACAGCCTCGCATATGCCCGCTTAGACCCTTCGACCACATTGGAATTGACCTATAGGGCCCTCTTCCGTACACACCCGATGGCAATCGCTCGGTCATTGTCGCCGTCGACCACCCGACGCGATATGCTGAAACCGACGCGCTCCCATCTGCAACAGCCCGAGATGCGGCCGGTTTCTTATTGAAGAACTTTATTCTTCGTCACGGTGCCCCTCGTGAATTGATCAGTGACAGAGGCCGTGCTTTCTTATCCGAAGTCGTTGAAGCCCTGCTCGATCAGTGCAAAATCATTCACCGGACTTGCACCGCTAACCACCCGCAAACGAACGGCCTTGTTGAGCGATTTAATCGCACCCTCGGCAACATGCTCGCGAAGTACGTCGTATCCAGCCACACGAACTGGGACATTGTCCTTCCTTATATCACCTATGCCTAAAATACTGCTACGCAATCTAGCACGGGTTTCTCTCCGTTCTTTTTGCTTTCCGGTCGGCATCCATCTGCTCCCCTTGATACTGTCCTCCCCTACAACCCTGATCCATCAAAATACACTACGGTGACAGAAGCTGCCAAGTATGGCGAAGAATGCCGCCAGATTGCCCGCACGTTTACGACTGACTCTAAGTGGCGCCAAAAATATCGCCATTACACCGATCAGGACAATGCACCACACTTTGAGCCCGGCTCACTTGTGTGGCTAAGGGTTCCATCCGGTAGCCCTGGTCTCTCCGCAAAGCTGATCTCAAGGTATCACGGGCCCTACCGTGTCGTCGAGCGCACTTCACCAGTGAACTATATTGTTGAGCCGCTTGCGCCACCTTCTGATTTGCGATGCCGTGGCCGCGAGACTGTACATGTTCAGCGTCTTAAGCCGTTCCAGGATCCAATTGTACCTTCGTCCCCATAAGTCGCCAGGATGGCTCCTTTCTCTCTGGGGGGCATTGTGAAGAAGAAGATGAGCCCTTTTTGCTGGACGCTGATGAGGACGCAGTCTGTGGAATTGTGATCGCGCAGATCATCGTGCTCGCTTGATCATCGTGCGCTTCCTTGCCGACCTCGACGCCGTCCTCGATGTATAGATTAAACCTTCTCTTACACTTGCGCCACTGCTCAAACCATGTTGACAAAATATGTCAATTGGACGTTCATGGTCCTTTTGCACATACAGTCTTACCGAATAGCTCAGTTTCTCCTATAATTTACGAACAGGATGAGAACGCCATAGGTCAGGTGGATCAGATCGCTGAGTTTACATATTTGAGACGTCGGTGGGGCGAGATCATGGCGCCGTGCACATGCACGATACCGTCATGCACAGCGTATCCCTTACTCGACAGAGACGAACTGTTACACGTGACGGCGATGTGCGCTCCGTACCTGCGAAACTGAATCAAATCTAATATCATTGGTGAAGACCGAGGTAAAAAACATCTCATATTAGCCGCAAATGAGCGTATTTTTCGCAGTGATTATCTGCTTTTTACACCAACTGCAAGTGCTCCGCATATTTGGGAGTGAAAATGCATCCCACATCACTTCCTGCTGCATGCCGTAACTTCTCCGTCATTGCAGAGTGAAAATCCAACCCAAATGTACTCCCGCGGCTACCCGCAAGTGCTCCGTTTTTATTGGGGTAAAATTTAACTCTAATCCAACGTTCCCAATAGAACCTCGTTTAGGGAGTACGTTAGAGGAAAAGTCATTTACTCCAGTTTGGGTGGATTCGTGTTTAGTGTAGGCTCCTTCCTCTGCCGCTCTTTTTTTTATTTTTCTCTCTTTATTCCCTCCCCAGGTTTAGGGTGGCCTAGTGGGCATCGTCTGGGTAACCTCCCTGCCTTTCTGTTCTATTGTCTCTCTCTCTCTCTTGCGGAGTCAGGCAGAGGGCACTACAGCGTATAAGCGTTACCAAGGCAACCAGCAGCGCCGTTCCACCGGTTTTCCGCCGCGACGCCCGTTACTGCGAGCAGGAGGCGGAGGAGGGTAGCGCCATCCCAACAGAAGTGCGCGGGGGCGCGGAGAGGATGTGGCTGGTAGTTTCTCCACTGCGCATGCAGGCGCCGTCATGGAGAGCTGACCGAGTGGAGCAGGAAAGTGCCTGCCGGCATCGCAAGTGCAGGACATCGCATGTGCAAGAGATGGGAAGGCGGGTGGCTGGTCCTGGCCCTGATGGGGCTGGGATATGCGGGTCACCGCCGCTTGCGACAGGGGCTAGCCTGCCACCGAAATATTATCTCTTGTAGGCCGTCATTGCACCCTTCACTGCGTCGGTGGCGGACGACGGCTGTTGCTCGACGCGCGTCTTTCTCTCCTTTTTCTTCTCTCTTTTCTCTTCTGTCCGTACGAGTCAGCGGAGGTGGCTCCACTACAGAGCCAGTAGCAGGCCCGTGCATTTATTTTCCTTCTTTCTACCACCACCACAAACACAATAACAGGACATGAAAGAAAATTTTGCCTGCAAAGCCGCTCAACACTGATGCCTTCAAAATAACACTAGATGTATTCAATGCGACACTCGGCCACCCGCACCAAAGCTTTCGCTCCACATTAGATTCAGCAGGGTTAACCCCTCTAATTGTTTCGGTCACAATGAAAAATCCGGTGTGGGATTCTCTACTGAGGTCGGCATTTAAAGCCTAAAGTATAGACGTAACTCCTGAAAACAGTGAAACTGCCAGCCAGTATTTTCAAAATCAGAAGATAGCATATTTTTGTGGCAAGAAACGCACCGCAGATGGCAGATTCATGAAAATAGTTACAAACCATATGTCGCAATGTCCTATATGATGCAGGATAGAGGTAACTCACGATCCTTGGATACTTTTCACTGTTTGCTGCGCGCTTATTTCGATGCCTATATACACTCTGCACCACATATCCTCGCCACGCCAGAGTATTCAGTGGGTACTCACGCGCAAGTTCACCGACTGCTGCTCTGTCTTTTGTTCTGCCGCACCTGAGGACGTAGACTGCATACACCTCCACCTAATATAAACCAGTTTCCATAGCAAAAGGCAAGGAAGACAGGAAGATAACGTATAAATGTCCCCTTTCGAGAACATAATAGGTTAAGCCGAAAATCAGTTCGTCATTTTTGCAGAGTCGAGCCACGAAGCAGGGGAGGCAGTCATGAGGGTACTGCTTCAGCTTCTACAATAGAAAAAAAATGTACTGCCACCACAGCTGACGTATATAATCGCGCAACGAAAGACTCGAAAAGGTACTGCACTCGCTTAGTTAAGTAATTTTCTAATATAGCGATGCAAGTATATAGAAGTACTGCTTGAGGTTATAAGGTGATTATATCACGGTGACAGCGCAGAGGCTACCACACAGGTAAATATCGCTGCCGTTCATAGTGACGAATGCAGGTGAACGAGTACCCATACAGGAAATAATGCACTTTGTACCATGACCGTACCTCGCCGCGAGGAATGCAGGTCGTGCGGCGGAAACTCTTAGCATGAATTTGCTATTATATTGTTACTATTTGTGGCGATCAATTTGAGTTATGTGGCCGAATGCGTTGCCATCAGCTTGAAAGGCTGTTGAGGTTTCGAGCATAGAGCAAGAAGTATCGTTTCTCGAAATATGTTCTTTGAATTCACGGATCTGCTGGCCACTCACATAATTCAAACCAAGGTATCCACTTCGCTTTGTTAAGCCGGTCTCCGATCGGCTAAAATTCGCATAGTATATTTTAAACTGGAGCGGCAGGGTCATTAAACTGTGAGTACCGATTTTCTGCTACAGTCTATTTCTAAAGATGCTCTTCTAGACTGGCAGCCACTTATATTTTTTTGTTTACTGCGCATTAACGTGGGACTACGCCGAAAGCGCGAATATTTCAATCCATTTTGAACCACTTCTGAATTTAACTGCAGCTACTCGAAAACACTTGCCGAAAAATAAATTGCAAATGTCTTCTTTCCTGGCATTCATCGTGCAACTGCTTCCCTTCACAGCCCCACTGAATGTTGTGTTAAAGAACACATGGTTACAATGAGGACATTGTAACACATGGTTGCAATGAGGCACATAGGCTGTTTACTTAACAGTAAACAGATTATTTAAAAAATATGCGGTCATATCCACCGATGCTCGACGTCGTGTGGTCAAAAAATGTGCCGCAATCACATTGTCTTTGACCATTGTTTCCTGAACCCCTTTCATCAAAGCCGTAATTAATTGCCTGTAACAAATTAAAGCAGAAAAATAATTTAATTAGGTCGAAGTTTATTCTGAAAAAATTATCGATTTATTAGAAACCTGCCGCAAAATGCAATAATTTGCAAGTACACCGACAGCGCATGATGCGAAGTTGCGCACGTAATTTCCCCGAATGACAGCATTGAGAATTAAAGTAGAAGAGCTCATCATAACGCAAACATGCCCTTTAGTGGAATTGACACCATAAGAGGGAAATGGAAGATCTCAATTGTTGATCAACGAGCTAATGTGCAAGAATTACCCAGTGCTATGGCCTGAGTTTAAACCAACGCTCAATCACAGGTTTGCTTCCATCCTTTAAGCGCTTACACATTTTTATAATAATGCTTGTCTTGCTGTTGTCTACATCACAATTGCCACCTTCATCAGAATCAAGGTTTATGTACTCTTAAAGACCCCTGGAAAGGGTATTACGTAAGGGGAAACATTGGAATATTGCAAAAAATTATTAACATGCAATCACTGTCAGTCTTATCAGAGCAGGATAGAAGAGGAAAACGTACAGGTTATATGGGCGTTGACACCCGCAAAATGGCAGCAAAGAGCTAATGCGCGAACAAAAGCAATTCACTTCATGTTTTCAGGTATGACGTAAGCAGCTGCCTGAACTTACATGGATCGCGTTCTGTAACAATGCATTCTAGTAATGAATTCCATTCTTCAATGGCGACTTGTTGAATGCGTTCGTTCATGGAGCTGACAGGGTGTGAGATAAAAAATATTATGTACCTGATCGGATTACACACGTGAATGGCTGCCGTATGGTCAATAATGGCGAATGGTTCGCTTGGGAGCAGGTTCTAACGAGATTCCGAAGAGATGCATTCTTCTGTGCATGGTGAAAAAACAACATGCGTCTCTTCACGTGCCCTTTTATACCACTCAGATACATTTATTAATGCAAAATCAATAACACTCCCAGTTTTAGCCCTTCGCGTAGCACGCGGAGTAGTCACGCGATGTCTGTGACGTCATACCATCTGCGAGAGATGGGCTACCAAGTCGAGTGGACGGATGGCGGCGGCGGTCGCTAGGCACGGCGTACCGCGGATGAGATGATGACGTTACTATGACGTCAATGCAGCTTCGAGAGATGGGCTACGAAGTCGAGTCGTCGGGTTGTGGAGGCGGTCGGCAGGCACGGCGCGCAGCAGCTGGAGCCGCGTTGCTATCGAGTGGAGCGCTGCTGTCACCTCTTCATAAAAGTTGAGAGGAAGAGGAGGAAAACAATACTGTAATGAACGCTTTCAGTAGTTAAGACTTCAACCTCACTTGCGCTACAATTCCAGTGTCAATCTCCCGTGTGTGTACCACATTTCATTATATTTCATTTATTTCCTTTTTTGTTTCCTTTCCTCTACCCCTCAACTCACTTTTTTTTAATTGCATGAATGTATACTTCAAAAAATTTCTTTACAATCCAATTCTTGGCCGATCCCCCTCTGTGGGTATGTTCCATTAGTTATTTGGTCAATAACAACCACAACAACAACCGTGAAGACTCTCTGTCGACATGTTCACGAAGCAGTCAAGAACGTTGGATTGTAAAGGAGCATGTTTATCCTGCTGCTCGACAAGTAAAGTATAAGAAGGCCCGGTGGAAACGGCGTGCAGAAGAGACACCGCAAGAACAAGCTGTACGTTTGAAAAAGAGACGGGGAGCGTCACTTGTGAAGTCTGGGTTCACTGTCTCAACGTGGGACTTGGAAGAGCAACGACGTTCAGAGTATGCGAGAAGAGCTATTGAATTTGACACGGTGATGCGTGAATTTCATAGACGATTTATGAATAACTTCTTCTGAAGTGTGTGATCTGGATGTGATCGCCTATGGCATAGCGACTGCTTGACTCGGTAAGCGAGCTCATGTATCCTACTCTTCACCTAGCTTATCCAGAATGGGATGAGGTGACTATGAGGAGAGCTGTAATATGTATAACATGTCGAGCGAGCCTTAAAGACAAGAAGGTCCCCCTCTATAGTCTGATGGCTAAGTGATTACTCGTGTGGAGACAGTCTCACTACTTGAGTGATCACCGAAGTGTCTTCATAGGTATAAAAATAAAGCTAAGAAATACTAAACTCCAATGTGTGTCCTGTGTTAATCGTACAGTCGACATGGTACACCACAACTGGCTACACTACGAGCTGAACTATACCGTAGAAATGTTGTTATTGCTTTCGTAACCTGCCGGCGTTAACTAAAGCTAAGCCCCACCTAATTTTTTAACTCCAATTCGTATCTTGGGCATCTAAATGCTGCCATCATTATCACGTTCTTGAAAACAAAATTTTCTTGCTAGGTCAGAGCCCACATATGTACTGATTTTTCATTTAAGCATGGACACAGGGGACTCACGGTCTAGCTCGCTTAGTTCAGCGTGCAAGAATTTCACTGCAACTGACATTTCATTTGCTAGTGAGTAGAGTGGTGCTGTGTCTGAAGAATCATAAAGCAGGATGGAACAAGCCTTAGAATGCTTGGAAGCCTCTAGAAGGCGCATAAAATGTGGGTCCACTTGACTGGGCGTCGAAACATGAAATACAAAAATCCAAACGAAAATCATTTGGCAAAGAAGTTGGAAACAGCTACACTGGGAAAGGGTTGCGTGAAAAATCCTGCACATTTGTACAAAGCGCTCCTGTAAAACACAATTTATTTGCAGCATGCTAAAATTCTTGGCTTCTATGACAACCACTCCGAGGAGAGTTTCACCTCTGTTTGGTAAACACGTCCTAGCATATAATCTCGAGCATTTTACTTCTCTTTTTTCATTCCAGCAATCTCGTGGTGGGAGCGATGGAGCAAGATCGAATAATTTTTCACTTTAATGCCTCACTTGAAGTTCTGGCATTAGTGTAGCCTTTTAATCGATCATCACATGACAGCGGGGCGCATTCCAGATCCACTCAGCAGCATCAGCGGGCGCATGAATAAATGCGTTGAAGAAACGGATAGACATCACACGTGTACAGCGCACGCTTCCTGCCGTGCCGATTTATTGAGCATCTCAGCGGGACATGCGAGCTGCAAATTTTTCTGATTACAACGTTGCAGTCTGCCGTGAACAGTATTTATTCGGTGTTTAGTTTTGAGCATGGCGTGTCGAGTTTCTTGCGTGTCGTCCTCCTTGATGTGTTTTAAAGTGTGATGAGAAAGTAAGTTTAGACGTGAAAAGTGGCTAATGCAGGGATACCTTTTTTCGTATATTTTCTAAACTGTATCTATAAGCAACCTCATTTTGTTTTGGTTTTTTAAGCCCAGATTCGATTCCTGTGCCCTACTAAATATTTCGGAATTAGTTATTTCTTATAAAATAATTTCATTTTAATGTTATTTGTTTTCTCTCATTTCATTTGTTTGCTTAACTAGCATTCGCAAATCGATGTCGGTATCTTAATCACCCAACCAGACAGAAAAGCATGTTTCCGTATGTACAAACTTCTCGCAATTCTTTAGGTTTTGACCTACGCTCATCCACCAAATGATATACGGTAAGGCTGGCCCCACCGACTGCTTTCAGAAATATTCAAGGTCAGCGTGTCGTAACTTTGATAGTGATCACCTCCACCAATTTGAGCTTTTGCCGCGAACGTTACCAAAGAACTTCGGTGAAACGTCGCCGAATGCGCTTGACCGTGACGCAGAGTGATAAATAAGGGTACCTACGTCTTGAACGCAGTTGCTTGTATAAAGTGTACTTTATTACGTAAAAAAAGAATGCCGTAATTCCTTGATATAATGTACTAAATAATAGCAAATTTTCTTTCTTAATGTCTCTCACATATTAGAAGAATCTCGGTATCTTTACGACGTTACTATAAACGGAAGCATAAAACTGCAATTGCTGCTTGCCGATACCGCAGCGAGAGGCTTGGTGCAAGTAATAATGAAGGAAAAGTTACATAGTAAGGTTTTCGAACATTTCACGCTACTCAGGGGAAAAACATTCCGACAGAAACTTTAATTTTAAAAGGGTGGTCTACGTTCACTCTTTAGTTGGTGGACGAGTTTGTAAGCACTTGATAGCCGTCTACACTTAATATGAACACCGTCGAATCCAGAACGGAAGTTACTTATGTGAGAGCACACTAAGTGATAAGCGAAGAACGCCTATTCATATCCCGGCACCCGCACATTGTCATCTTGTCTTGTACTACATTCTTCTTTTTCTCCTCCGAACGGCTGGGGTTTTCATGTTCTTTTTTTAATTAACTGCTCCATATCAAACCAACTTTGCGTTGTCTTACGTAGCTGGAGAAGTAATTGATCCTCTAGGCTCATAGGTTTCCATCAGATGCATGAATTGCTCGACGTACAATAGCGAACATGAGCCTATATTTTATTTTACAAATTACATACAAAGCGCGGGGCCACTTGAATCTGTAGGGCTTGTTCGTTGAAGTGGCTAAGGCCCTGAAAACGAGGAAAATAAAGAGGCCAAACTGAATGAATTTGTTTATTTTATCCCAGTCCTTCAAATTTAAAGTAAGGGTGTACGTCCAAGCTCCTCCTTTCTAAGACATATTCATTAGCATAAACTGGTACACTCCCACTACTTATAAAATATAGATGGAGGCCCAATCTTTATCCTAAGAGTAGACGCGAGTGCTCTTTTAGCACCACCGTAACAATCATGAAATGTTAAACATTTGTGAAGTTTTTGGGGGAAAGAAAAGTGCAGTATCTTTCAATTCTAGAAGACGAAGAAGTCAGGGGGCTGTCGGGCTGTGCCCGCTGGTGTCTGCGAAATCTGTGTGGCTTTCCATGCAGTACTCGATATGTATCTGATAACCTATAGTGCAAGATCCTGACATATTGTCTGCGGCAGGTGCGGCTCCGCCAATGCTGCACTCTGGATCATCACCTGAGTGTTCTTCTGGCGTCGTGTCAGGCCTACCTTGCAGACTGGCCCAGCTCTGCAATTATCACCCGTCATCCCAACCTATTAATCATGCGGTCACCAGCCATCATCGGGTACTTCAGGACTCTCATCATCTGACACTTATCTACAACAGGCATCTGATCCTTACGCCGCAAGCTGGAATCGGCCGATGCCTGCAAGTCAGGATGATTTTCCATGATAGCTCAGATACGTCATCTACGATTACCTATATAGATGCAGCTGCGAAGCCTGCTGAAGTGCCTTCGAATCATCTTCGCAGCTCGAGGCGGTCGCATTTCGGGGTCGACGCGCCAAACGATTTTTACTCGCCCAAGCGCCTTACAGTAGTCATGAAACCTATCGATACCGGATACCGTATTACTCGCTTTAATTTGCTGCCAATAAGACCAGCGTTTTAATATGTGGCTCTCGATAGCGTACTTAAAGTTCGCCTCAACGAGCGGCTTCATCATCTGTCAGGTGACACCCGAACCACGGTCGCTACTAAACGCGTTTTACAAATACAATCAATAGCAGTAATCGCAGTGCAAGCATACGAGATTGGGTCAAACAACTGTGGCGTAGGAGCAATCTTTTTCAAGAAATCTTCTCGGCACTACTGCAGAGAGTTCCAGAAAAATATCTGCGCCATCTGGGAAATTCAGAAAATATCTGCATTGTTTTTAAGACGGAATCTGTGCCGGAATACGTTATTTTTGGATATACACGATACCGTGTGCATGAATACATTTAAAAACCGCAACAATGTGGTAGATGTCAGCGCTTCAGCCATGTGACTACTGCTTGCTAACTAGCCTTGCTCTGCTCTCGTTGTGGTTCAAACCACCACCGTACCTCGTCCGCCAGTGACCTTCCCATTTGTCCTAACTGTGACTGCTCTACCCAACGTGCACGTCACCTGAAATAAGGCCACCATAATTCAATGGAATGCCTGTTCCTCCGTTCCCGCCTCTCAGACGTTCGACACTTAGTCTGGATTTTTGGCAGCGAGGGTTGCGGCAGTGAACAGGCCCTGACTATCTTGTGCTCTTCACGCAGGTATTTCAGCGTAAGAAGTAATCCTACTGCGGCACACACGTGTGACGGACACAGTGACACAGCGTCAAGAAAAGAATCCTTCATTCATCGCCCATCATCAGCCGCCAGCGCCACCGACGTACAACGTGACCACCCGCCCCCCAGAAAGACTACATAAGGACAGACACCGGACAGCATCGACCATTTGGCAGCCAGGGTTGCGGCAGTGAAGAGGCCCTGACTATCTTGTGCTCTTCACGCAGGTTAGTTAGTTCTCATCGATTCCTTTATGTACATTTTCTGTCGCAACCACTGCTGCCAGTAGTTTCACTGCCAATCATTTCACTGTCAAAATGCCTACCAACGCGGAATTGGAAAAAGATGTTGACGAACTGAAAAAAGAAGTGCATGAATTGCGGAGCAACCTTGCCCTGTTCAATGAGCTCTATGAGGAAATGAGAAACAAGCAAGCTGATTTAACAAAAGAAAATAAGGAACTTGCCCGTTGCAATAAACAGTTGGCACAACGTTTGGCTGAACAGGAACAATACTCCAGGGTAAATAATGTTGAGGTTAAAGGAGTTCCTTCGACTCAGGGTAATGGCTGCGTCGCAATCCTGGAAGAAATCGGATCGAAAATAGGTTATTCAGTTTCTAGCACTGACTTAGAAGTTCCCGTACCAAGAAGGCAGAGTTTGTTGCAAACGCAAGGAAAGCACGCATTATAATGAGTTCGATTGGATTTAGGGTCTCTGTTAACGACGACAAGCCAATCTACGTGAACGATCATCTTACCCCAGAGACCAAACGTTTGCTTGGCAGAGCACTAACCCTGAAAAAAGAAAAAAACTGGGAGTTTGTGTGGGTGGATAACTGCCGTATCAAGGCAAGGAAGACCAAGGATAGTGATGTCTACCGTATCGCTGGGGTTGATGATCTGTGTGTTTTCACGTAAACCGTGCACCACACATCGATAATCATCATGCTCAACTCAATAGATCACTTTAAAAGCCTTCTCATTAATTCAGCTCTTACCCATAAATCTATTGTCCACTTCAGTTCTCGCAGTTTACCAAGGCACTACGATGACTTAGTGAACTTTTTAACGCTTGCTGATCACTCCTTTTCACTCATTTGTCTTTCCGAGACATGGCTGTCACCTGAAGATGATAGGCTATTTGCTTTACCCGGCTATCAAAATGAATACTGTCATAGGTCAACTGACCGGCACGGCGGATCTTGAATCTTTATCTCTAACGCTATATCTTACAAACGCCGTCACGACATCATGTTTAATACAGAAAAGTGCGAATCAATCTGGCTAGAATTTGAAAAATCCATTTTTGCTTCAAACAAAAACACTATCATTGGTAGTATCTATCGCTCACCTTCCGCATCATATGAGCATTTTTGTCGGGAACTAGACGTCATCCTTCAAAATTTGAATAGTGAAAACATGAACATTGTCATCTTAGGAGACATTAATGTCAATATAACTGACATTTCTGATAGCTCTTGTTCATTATACACAAACTGCTTGCTCGGCCGCGGATTGGAGTCATTATTAGAGTCACCTACGCGCATCACACATCAAGGCTCAAGCACACTCATTGATCATGTGTTATCAAATTTTATTACACCTCAGATCGCAGGAGTTATCAACTTTGATATCACGGACCATTGCCCTGTCTTTCTGTTAATCGAATGCCCTAATAAGGTGACCCCCAGAATACGCCACAAGCGATCTTTCAATAGAGGCTGGTTTGTTGAGATAGTATCTGAGACTAACTGGCGTATCATATTACATGAAACATGCGCCAATAACGCGTTCAGTAAATTTTCCGTGAAGCTCAAAGAAATCATTAGCTCATGCACATCACTAAGCCCCATCACTCATTGGTATTCAGTTCCGCGGAACCCATGGATCACTAACAGCCTTCTAAACTGTATAAAGAAAAAAAAATAACTTCCTCAAAAAGGTTAGGACACAGCCATTTAACTTCCATCTAAAACATCGCTTTCAGAAATACTCGGATATTCTCTCCGCAGCACTTAAACGCTGTAAACAAGAATACTGTCAAAATGAGATACTTAGAAATGGAAATGAAACTCGTAAGAATTGGGCCACAATTAAAGAATTCTTAATTCTAGCTGAAAATAAAACAAGCGTAACAAAAGTTTCTGATGGCGACAGTACTTTAACTAATCAATCCGACATTGTCAATGCATTTAATTCCTTCTCGCGCTGCGGTTCCTTCCCTCCAAGCAGATTCTGTAGCCCTAGTCGATGCCCTCATTCTTTCTACTTACGTCCTACTTCACCAGATGAAGTCTTTCAGATAATTTCTAGCTTAAAAAATACTGCTCCTGGAATCGATGGAATTCCGTCTTTCAAAATAAAGCTGGTTGGTCTTGAGCTGTCAAATGTTCTTAGTCACATAATAAATCTAGTATTTAGGACCGGTGTTTTCCCGCTGAACTTAAAAAAGGGTAAAGTGATACCAATCTTCAAAAAAGGCAACAAAGAATGCCTAGCTAATTACCGTCCAATTACTATATTACCTTTCTTTAGTAAAGTAATAGAAAAGCTAATCGTCATGGCATAATGAATTACCTCCTTAAGTTCAAACTGTTAGCAGATGAGCAATTTGGATTCCGCCCTAATTACTCCACAGAGCTAGCTTTAATCGAATTCACAGACAGTATTAAACAATATATAGATAATGGCTTTTTTGCCGGTGCTGTTTTCTTAGGTTTCACTAAAGCTTTTGACACAATTACCCATACAATACTGTACACTAAATTAGAATCCCTTGGCATCTGTGGGCCTGCTTTATCCTTTTTACGTAGTTATCTTACTCACCGTACACAAGACACGCTCTCTGACCCTGTAACTATAAATTTAGGAGTGCCACAAGGTTCCATTTTAGGTCCACTTCTTTTCCTCATTTACATAAATGACTTGCCTTTGTTCCTAATACTAAATGTATACTCTATGCGGATAATACAACGATAGTCATTCAGGACAATAATCTCACACGCCTAATAAACAAATTAAACACAGACTTACAGAATATTGTAAACAAATTAAACACAGACTTACAGAATATTGTTTTATGGTGCCAAAATAGCATGCTACAACTTAATCCTACAAAAACCACCTTCATGATACTCCGCACTCATCCAAAGCAAATTATCACAAACCCACACATTTGTCTGGGACATCATATAATTTTTGCCTCCGAATCCGTTACATTTCTCGGCATCACGCTCGACTGTCACCTAAAGTTTAATTTACACACCAAATCTGTCAGTAAAAAAATTTAATTTGGAATAAGGGTGTTAATAAAAACTAGACATTATTTTCAACGCCATGTTCTCTTATCCCTATATTATGCCTTCATTAACAGTCATCTTAATTATTGCATATCTTCATGGGGTGATACCTACTCATGCCATTTATCATGTATTTCTCATCTTCAAAACCAAGCGCTTCGAATTATATCATTCAGCCCATACACAGCCTCTGCTTCACGCCTTTACTCTGACCTAAACAATCTTCCCTTGAATTGCCTCCTTAATCTTAGGTTAGGTCTTTTAATTTACCGCGCTCGCAATGATAATTGTCAACTTCTCTGTTTCTCTGAATCTTTCCTCGCTAATAATAATAACACTCGCTTCTCTGAACAAAATAATATGCTACTACCAAAAGTAAACACAAATTACGGAAAACAAACTACTTTTTTCACCGCCATGAAAACTTGGAATTAATTACCGCTAGCAGTTAAATCAGCCCGTTCGCAACCCGCTTTCTACACTCTACTAAAAAAAAACAACTATTATCAAACAATTCAGCCTCATACCTTACCTAAGGTTACCTTAATCGCATTTTCTGTTCCCCACTCCGACAACAAACGGTCAAAGTGTTTGTCATTGTGAACATTCTTATCTGTCTCTGCTTCCGTTCTTATTATCTTTGCATCCATCCATTGCCCATTCCATGTCTGATATTTTTTGTGTTTTGATAATGTTCTTGCGCTTTGCCTGATGTATGTCTTTGATTGCTTTTTTTCTTTTTCTTTTTTCTTGTTTGAAAACTTACGCCCGCTTACTATTGTGTAACTTATTCATTGCCGAAATTTTTATAGGTTTCAATTTGATTATATCTTTTTCTAGCTCCTCTGGCACACTTGTGTATTTATACTCATGTATTCCTGATGGGAGGTCCCCCGGACAGTCTTACTTCGGGACCTCCTACTGTACAAAATTTTCTATGCACTTATAATTGACTTGTATTTCGTTTTAATAAACCTTCAAACCTTCAAAAGCATCGGTCCCTATAACTGCTATATCGAAATCTCGGTTCAATACTGCAATTCGTCTTTCAGGCTACATAGTGCTGCAATCAACAACCTTAGTAAAGTTCTGGCTATCCAGAACGACGTCAACTTCATCCAGCATCCCATACCAACTGATACACACAATGAGTACGTTGCAGCCACTCTAAAGTTCATGAACATGCCGTTTACAGTAATTGTTGCCTACATACCATATCGTGCTAATTTTAATACTGCACGCCTATAAGATATTGTGCGACGTACCCGTGTGCCACAGATTTTATCGGGAGATCTCAGCGCATGCGATCCTACTCGGGGAGCCGTTAGATTGACAGTCAGAGGCCAGCAGCTTTTCGACTTCAAACTTTTCAACAGTTAAATATTTCTCCGCGATGACCAAGTAACTTACTACCAAGGAGCAAGGCAAAATGCGCTTGATATCACCATGATTTCTGCTGAGCTGTCAGCTTCAACAAACTGGTCTGTAGACGTCGAGACTCACGGCAGTGATCCTCCTGCATACATTGAGGTTGGTGGCTTTTCTCTCGCCTCTAAGCAGCATGAAGTTCCCTACACGAATTGGGAAGCTTTTGCTGATGGCGTAGAGAAGCAAGATCTGTCAAACCTAAATTATGTATCCTTCATTGCTGCAGTAGCCCATGCTCAAACGTTGCACACGATAGTCCTGCAAGAGCCAATAGTGTACTCAGCTGTGGACGCTGAATATGAAAAACTTCCAGCAATACGTCGCAGAGCTGAAAGCTAGTGCCCAGGACACTTTCTAGAGACGACATCCGGATTTCTAGGCGAGCACAAAAACACGCTCAACGGCATTTGAACAAGCTTCCAAGAAAGGAATGGAGATATTTCTGTGCAAAATTAGATCCTAGAAAGCCTTTTCTTAAAGTATGGAATGTCGTTCGGTGGCCTTCACAACTACATTCTTTTGTGTGCGCGGATCGAAATGCCAATACTACTTGCTTTCATGTAGCAGAGGCTTTCTGTTCAAAGATGATTGATCCATTATCAGGTCCTTCACTGCAAAATGTGCTCCCCACCTTTTGTCCGTTTGCCCAACACTTCTTTCCTATACGGACTGTTTACTGCTGAAAAACTTTGAAGCCGCGCTAGCACTTATCAACAACAGATCTTGCTCAGGACCAGATCGTGTTAGCTAAATTTCGCGGTCGCGTATAGAATTAAAACCCAAAACTCAGCTGCTTACTGTCTATAACAACTATTGAATAGCCGGCAGCCTTCTAGAGAGCTGGATGACTGCTCGCGTAATACCAGTCCTTAAATGTGGCAAGCCATTAATTGACTTAAACGCCTATTGTCCTATCGCACTGTTAAGCTTTGTTGGGAAACACATGGCAAAAATGGCTCAATCACGCCTTACCTGGGACTTGACTAATAGTGAAATTCACCCTGATCAATGTTTGGCTTCTGAAAAGGCTCAAGCAGTAGTGATAACGTTATGCTCTTGCCAACTATGCCAGGTGACGCCAATCTGAGCGGTCGATAACCATTGCTGTCTTTCTTGACATTAAAGGAGCGTTTGATAATGTCACGCATAAGGGGATTCATTCTGCCTTATGTTCGATTGGTATTGGCGGACAAATGTACAACTGTCTTTCTAATTATATTTGTGATAAGACAATTTACAAGTTAACGGGTCAAGGTGTCTCTTTCTTACATCGCATGTCATGTGGCGTTCATCAGGAAGGAATTTTCAGTCCAACCCTCTTCAAAATCTCCCTTCTTGGTTTGCATAGTTCCTTTCCACCTACAGTTTAAATCTCCCTCTACACAGGTGGCATCTCTATCTTGTGCTCTGGAACAAACAGGCGCATTGCGCATGCGCGACTACAGAAAGCCATAGGGTGCATTGCAGTAATCTTAAATAAGCTAGGTCTTATTATATCTCCAGAAATGTGCAAAGGAATTTCATTTTCACGACGCCATCTCTCCCGTTACGCACTAAAAGTTGCTAGCACCCCTATACCATATCTCAGCCACCAAAATATGCTAGGTGCCACCTTTGACAAGTCTCGTTAATGGTCACCACACGTTAAACAACTTAAGATCAAACTCTCCTCATACGTATCTATATTTCGTATGCTCTCAGCAACTAGAAGGGGCTGCTCTACTGATTTCTTAAGACGACTTTATGGACCACTTTGTGAAGGCTTTCTATGCTATAGCCTCTTGTTATTCAAGGCCTCTCGCTGGCAAACATAAAACTACTTGATGCAATGCAGGCCAAAGCTTTGATAGTGTGCCTTGGTCTTCAAAAGACACCTCCACAGTGTGTACTCTGGCGGAGAGCAGACGTCTGTCTTTAACCGTGCTGATACCACAGGACCTGCTTCGTGCCGAGCTACGCTTTGCACGTGAACCTACCCAGTTATTATCAGAGCAAAGTATGACAGCACTCTCCCATCTACTGTCTACATAATATCAACGCGCAGTCCCGTCATCTTTCCCATCATGGAGGTTTGCTTCATGGCAAATGTGGACGACTATAACTGGCGTTAAAAGTAAAGCCCACACCTCATTACCCGCACTTAAATACTTCGCCCCTGAGCACATCTCTGCATGCTACAGTCAACATTTCCACATCTATACTGATGGCTCTGTTACAGCTGTTTCTTCATTCATCGGCGTATGGATACCATCAATTTACACCACAATCTCGACAGTGCTCATCATTGCTCTTTAGCTATGGCTACTGTGTTAACAGCTCTGAGAAGCTATTATATATATTCTACAACAACCTCCTGCCACTTCGGTTATATTCAGGGAATGTCGCGCTGCAATAGAATTGCTGAAGTCACCAAGAATTCAAGAAAGGCTCATCATTAATTTAAATTTGCTATACACTGAGGCTAATATGCCAAGTCACTACAATGTACTACAGTGCCCTTACAAAAATGTCTATGATCGCTTTTTGCGAGGTCTTTAGACAATATGATCAAAGAAGCTATCGACCATCAAAAGAAAGTCGTTAGAACACATATGATCTTTGTATGACACCCCCCCCCCCCCCCTTCCGACAATTGGCCACCGTGATTGAATTGAATGTATTTACATACAACATATTTATAGCTCCTAGATTGGCCTATTGATAATGTATATGGACATCGCAACGACTGTGTTCCGATAATTGGCTACCGTTATTTTAAACAATCGTGTTCATACAAAGTAATAATATCTTGTGTTATGCTAACCATATTTGAAGTCTCCATTAAAAAGGTGTATTTTAATCGCTGTTCACATATGTGTAATATTTCTTTAAATATGAGAATGGTGAAAGAAACAGATGCAAATTCATACCTTCATTTATTGCTCCAAACCCATGACAAAGAAACACTTGCTTTCCTACGGCAACGACATCGTGTGTTTAATGTAGCAGCCATATCAAAATTTAGCATGGTGTCACCTAGAAAAGAAATTTACATGCTCAAAACGTTTCTGCCAATTTCACATGCTTTGTGCTAGCATCACACGCATCTCTCTTCACTCAGATGCCTCTTTTTCCTCAAAATATGCTAACTGGTTTCCGACCACTTTCTGTACAAACTGGAACCTGCAAAACACCCTTAGGAGATAGATACTATCGCTGTGTTTAGTTGTATTCCTTTTGATCCTCTCTATCATTCGACATTGGTTAATAACAATAGGGGCACAGGAAACAAAGGAGTGAAATTTACACACCGGTGCGCTTGGTCATCAGAGTTTTAATCATTAGTAAACTCTCTCCTCTGCCATTTGCTACATCAAGCAAATAAACATGTTGAGCAGCAACTTGTCCGTATGTATACATACATTTTGGTTCATGTTACCTGCAAGTACTACCCAGACTCTTCAAAGACAATTCCAATTCCAAGACATTCTCACGAAGAGATGCAGCAAGACTTGTAGCCACTGAATCATGATTGCAGTGCTCTCTGTGGTATAACCCGAACTTTCAATACCGACCACTAGACCGAATAGATTCAGTTGAGGCTTTCGAATTCATCACAATTTGAACAAATGTAATCGTAATTGTCTACACTAAATCCGCTTGAATGTGTTACGCACAAACTACTCCTTACATAAAATAGGTATAGCCAGCAGCCCTCTGTGCTCTACATGTAATTTATGTGAAGATTCTGAACAATTGGTGACCTGCTGTCAAATGTTTATTGCACATCGCAGGACACTGCGTAATAATTTAGGCTAAGTTAAAGACACAACCTTGCGCCTTGAACATGACCTCAGTTCTTGGTGCAACAGGTCTTCGGCTGCTCGAGCTAGAGCGTTATTAACTTCTCTAGGATACAGGGTTGATCAAAACCCTTTAAAACTCATCTGTGTGTTCTTATATATATGTGGAGGTGTGCGACCACGATTATTTTTTATTACTTTTTTCCTGCACTCCCACCGCCCTCCCAAACTTTGTCACCCTCATCCCTCAACCCTCATCAGCAGTTCCATGCTAGGCTCAGAACCAGGTAGACATCTCCTTGGAAAGCAAAACAGCGCACTTCAAAACATAGACACAGAAAGGGAACAACAATACAGCGCTGTGCTGTCATTCCCTTTCTGTGCCTGTGTTTTGATTTGCACTGCTTTGCTTTCCATGATGAATTACCAACTAGCCTGTTCCTTCACTCTTGCAGGACATCTCCTTTTGCCATTATTAATATTGTGGTGGCCGTGGCCTAGTGGTTAGAGCACCCGTCTCGGCTGCGTGAGGTGGTCAGTTCGAAACCCACCGCCGGACACTCACCGGTAAAAATGGGTACAAGCGTCCCCCGGCCAGGCGCTCGGCTTTTCTAGGGGTGTGCGTTTGGGAGAAGCTCCGTAAACCCCGCAGCGCGCCCCTCCTCCGTAGTGGGCCCAAACCGGACATGGCAGCAATTGAATTACAGCAATGAAATTACTGTAATTTAATTACTTTTTGCAGTAATTTGAAATGTAATGAATTACTTTTTCGGGTTGGTAATTAAGTAATGTAAGGAATTACTTTTGCTAGTAATTTCGTAGCAAAAGTAATTAATTCCTTTCGAAATTACTTTTACTAAAGTAAAGTACTAAAGTAAAAGTAATTTACTTTTACTATTCCTTTAATAGACAACAAAGTTCCGCGAAAGCAGCAGGAACGACTTGCGGCAAGCCGAAGCCAGCGTAACGAATCGGCAAAAGTGGACAGAATTGAGCAGAACAGTTCGTCTGAGACCTCGTGTGTAGTATGGTCGCTTAGTGCGGCTATCCCATGATAACCATTTTCCAAGCAGCAGGATACAAGGCGTCAAGGGAATGCCGAAGGGGCAGATGGTGCAGGAAGGCTGGAGTTGAAAACTAGCTGGGAGCGCGGCGCAGTGGCACTCCCTCGGCTAGGGCACAGCGGTGCCTGGTTACACTCGTCACCACGGGGCGAGGGAGCATCGGGGCGGGGGGAGATAGGTGGAAGGCTCCATGGCATGAGATGCCGTGGCTTGAGCATTCTGAGCAGTGAGTACAAGGTGCCGAAGTCGATTCTTGGGACTGCGGAAGCAATAAATAAGCTAGCTTCTTCGGGCCCTTCAAATGGCGGAGACAGCTCCGGGCCAGCAAGACGCTGAGTTTGCCGGTCATTTCACGGCCGTTCGACCCCGCTTCTTATTTTTTCTTTTTTTTTCCTTTTTTTTATTGCGGTTGTCTTGTTCTGGTAATGGCAGTGCTGTAGGAAAGAAGGAAGGAATAGGTCTCTGGGACGGAATTTGGCGGGAAGACGAAAGAATGTGTGTGCTTCGCGTCTTGAGAACAAGTTGTTTTGTTCTCTAGCTTTACTTAGTTTTTGCATGGATGGAAACTAGAAAGTAATTAAAAAGTAATTGAATTACTGAGTATAAGTAATTGTAATGTAATTTCATTACTTTTTGGGAGCAGTAATGAGTAATGTAATTTAATTACTTTCCGGTGATTTTCAGCAAAGTAATTAGTAATGTAATTTAATTCCTTTTAAAAAGTAATTTTGCCATGTATGGCCCAAACCCAGTTTCGAATATCGCAGCCTGCAAAGGTGGCTCAGCTTGTCTTACAAAGGTACTTCCTTTGAGCCTCACCTGAAGTGCTCCCTTTGAGCCTCATCTGCAGCAGTCCTTGTGGTAGAGCGAAGCGATGTGTGTGCGCAAAATGCAGATTTCTCCTTGCACGAAATATTTTTCTTTAAATTACACACCGAAGCTCTAACTGTTAACACATGGCTCCATAGAAAAAATATTTTTGTATCTTCTGTAAACTGCCATCTGTGTGATGTGCCCGAAACTATTGAGCACTGTTTCATTAATTGCAAAAACGCAATTCTTTTTTGGGATATGCTGCAAAGAACTCTAAAGAAAGACTTTGTTCTAAATTCGTACAGTGTGCGGTATCTTGCTGTTACACAATCTGATTACGAACCATATGACATGTTTTCCTTATTGGACTTCATAGCTTGTGGAAGACACGCCTGTCGGATCGCAACGCTGAACCTGTTGTTCCACCTAGACTCCATTTTAGCAGAATGATGCTGCAACTGAAGGGCACTTATGATGAAAATGGCTTTCAACCTGATTGGTTTCCGCTGGTGACACGGTGCTTATTTTTGCCTGCCTTTTAAAAAGTTGTCTTCTGTTGTGCATCACAACAATGGCTGAATGAATTGTAAATAGTCTGTGTACATAACCCTTTTTGTATATTAAATACCATGTCAGAAAAAAAAAGCGAAGCGATGGCCTTGTGGTAGAGCATCCGCCTCGCAATCGGGAGGTACGGGGTTCTATCCCCAGTGCCGCCGGGTACCCACCGGTTTCCAATGGGTACAAGATTTCTCCCGGCCTGGTGCTCGGCTCTTCTGGGGTGAAATGCTTGGGAAAAGGGGTACACAGCTGTATAAAGGTATAAAGAATAAATCTAAGGAATACTAAACTCCACTGTGTGTCCTGTGCTAATCGTACAGTCAATATATGGTACACCACAATTGGCTACACTACGAGCTGAACTGTAGCGTAGCCATGCTATTATTACTTTCGCAACCTACCGGGCTTAACTAAAGCTAAGCCTCACCTAATTTTTTTAACTCCACTTCGTATCTTGGGCTTCTAAAAGATGCCATCATAATCACGTTCTTGAAAACAAAATTTTCTTGCTAGGTCAGATCCCACAGATGTATCATTCTTCATTTAAGCATGGACACAGGGAACCTTCCTTGATAAGCTCTGGTATTTCGGTGATTGAATTCACGTTCACCGTCACACTCCAGGTGCTTCGAATTTGTGTAATGCTGCGTTGGATGCAGGTTCCTAGACCCACCATGCCCGGGGCCCAGAAGGCAGTGGCGGGTCTTCGGCAAGTAAGATAGTTTGCCACGGAGCTTGGCGGACATCTGCCAAGCAGAGCGCACAAAAGTATAGTGAGAAGGTTAGATGCATAAAATACAGTTTGGGAGCTGGGATCGAGTAGGAGTGATCGAATAACTAATAGCGCTAGTATGGAGAAATAACGTTACAAAAAAAATAAGGGGAATCGATCAGGGCAACTATAGTGGCCAGGTTTCGATGACTGAAGAAACAAAGAGGCTGAGGAGAATTCTGCGCGTATAGGAACATGGAGGAATTATAAATAAGTGAGTTTCCGGATTTCAGAATTATCAAGTCGACTTTCCCTTCAAATAAATCAAAGCGTGTTCGTTATTCAAATACGTTAGGGAGAACTATTAAACAACAACATGAATTTTATTTATTCAAACTGCACTCACTATGGACACTGTTCGGAGAGCGTCTCAATGAACCACCGCACTGCTCCGTAAACGCTGAGTCTCTCTTCCACCTGAAGGGAGCACGCGCACGAGCGTCCCTCTCTCGCGCCACCCACCGACCACACAACACAACACACGCGCACACAGCCGTACCCCGGAGTGAAGAATGGGCTGTTCCAGTCCGTGTACGTCCATCCCCCGTTGTCAGTGGGATGGCCCAAATGTCATGCCGTGAAGACCGCGAAGGCAGCACCCGGAATATTCAACATCCTCGCCGCCGAATGAGTGCTAGCTCATTATTTCTGGTTTCCAACGGGTTCAAAGTTACCACCTGGTAAACGGACCATGCAGGATCGCGTTCTTCCATCTGGCCCAGGAAACTCCTCCGTGATGCGACCATTTCTGACCCTGTTGGATTTCGAATGCAAAGAGCAGGCCCTCAAGTCGATCCTTTTTCCAATCACAGTTGCGAACAAAGCGTCGCATCCAAGATGTGGCTCGCTGTAGGCGATTAAGATTTCTGAAGCGCGTAATTTCTATCACCTGCAGAGGTGCTTGTTCTGCAACATGGCTGACCGCTAGCCTTTTACTTTTCCTTTCATCGTCGGCTCTCTCGGTCGAAATATCAGCCGTTGCGTTAGGTAAGGTTGTTGGTGACCTCTCAAGCCATTTTGGTCCTTTCTACCATTTTTCAATCACACCTTGCAACAGGGGCCCATCCCAGTCTAAACCAAGTTCCCAAAGCTCTTGAAACAGCATTTTCGCTGTTATCGTCACTGGTCTCAGCATACCGAGTGGATCGAAGATTCTCGCTGAGGCTTGGAGCACGAAGCGTTTAGTGTTTCTGTTGACAGTAAGAAGCCCCCGCGCCGTTTTCAGGGAATACTTCAGCTCGTCGTTTCCTCTGTCCCACTTGAGCCCCAACACTCTTGCTATGGCTGAAGTCGTCGTCGCAGTGTCAGCGCAGTCATTTCCAACGCAGTCAGCATCGAACCGTTGTTGTAGGAGTTCGTTGTTAGAACTCCACTTTCGCAGTTTCATTCCTGCTGAGCTCATTATTTGCGTTGCCTCCTCATAAAATTTCGTCGCCTCTTCCGCGTTGCTGACTCCGGTTATCAAATCGTCGACGTACAGGCAGCTACCTAAGATTTGTGCGGAGTGAGAGAGGTCCTCAGAGAAGTTAGCCTTGTGATGTCGTATGGTGGCAGCCAACATAAAGGGACTACTTGTGGCACCAAAAGGCACTCTTGTCATGCGCCAGACCTCTATATCACCCTCTGATGAGCCCTCACATGCCGCAGATGAATCACAGAGTAATCGCAGTGCGTCGCTGTCTTCACTTTTGACGCCAATCTGAAGGAACCCCTTTTCGATGTCGGCCATCAATGCAATTTTGTGGCATCTAAAATTCAGAATAAGCCGCAGCAGGTCGGGGTTTAGGTTCGGGCCGGTGCTGAGGGCATCGTTAAGTGACAAGCAGCCTTGTGCTTTCGAAGATGCATCGAACACTATGCGAACTTTGGTGGTAGAGCTCTCTGAACGGAAAACAGCACGATGAGGCATATAATACACTCGAGACGAGGTGCTGTCGATTTCGTCAGCTGGAACCCTTTCAGCAAAGCCTTTATCTATGTTGTCACGAATGGCTGCATCATAGACCATTAGCCTGCTCTTTTTGGGTCTCAGACGCCGCATCAATCTGGCCAGGCGTTCTCATGCTACAACTTCGTTGCTGGCTAGCCCTTGGTCAAGTGCCTTCCACGGGAGGCTCGCCTCGTATCGCCCATCGCTCAAAGTCAGAGAATGAGTAAAGTCTTCCCTCACCTGCTTCTCCTCGCTTCCAAGTAGGCAGCTGCTTGATAAGATACCGAGGCTCTCCAGCTCCCAGAACGCTCGAAGTTCTTCTGACAGGTTGGCGTCCATGTCACAGACGCTGGTGCGCAGAACGGCAACGGTGGAACACGACACACTTGAAGCAGACAGCGCTATCGGTCCTTGCAAGGTCCAGCCGAAGTCAGTCTTGAGCGCGACCAATGCCCCTTGCACTCTCCTTACTTCTGCGTGCACAATAGTCCAATAATAATCAGCGCCTATTAAAATTTCGATGCCTTGTGTGAAGAGGCGAGTTGGTGAGATGGGACATCCGCTAATTTCAAATCAGCCACCTGACTCATCTAAACAGCGTTTTCTGGAAGCAGCAGTTGTTCGGAGCAGATTTCTTCAATTTCGAAGGCTTCGACGCAGTGCTCCTTGCGGTCGTACTGGCTTCGTAGCCTGAGCTTCACTCGGCGTCGTTTTTTCTTCATAACGTTGGTCGAGCCGCCGAAAGGATAAATGGTCACTTCCTCTTCACCGATCACCTCAAGACCCAGTATTCGCGAGAGCTTCTCTGTTATAAACGATCGTTGACTGCCTCCGTCAAACAGACAGATAACGAGGCGTTTTCTTTTCGGTCCGTAAGACCCACACCTGCCACACGGCGTTTTTATTGCTGTCTCCAAGAGACGCTGTTGAGTGCAACCCAGTAGCGGTCTCGCCGTCGGCGTTCGGTGCCGGTGGATCAGAAAGCGAGGTGATGTGTCGTCGGCCACACTTCGCGCAACGTAGTGCCCAGTTCTTACACCCTTTCGTCATGTGCCCCTTCTTCGCCCATCGGTAGCACCTCCCTTCCTTTCGCAGTTTTCTTTTCTTTTCATCGATTGATATCGGAGCATTGCAATCTGCCACCTCATGCCTCTCTGAAGCGCAGAAAGGGCATCTTTCCTTGCTCGATTTGGCACCTACCTGGAGGCTGACCGCTGAGCCCTTGCCGTAGACGCTGTTGGGACGCCGTTCACTGGCGCGGTCAGGTCGCGTTTGCTGAGGAGCGTTCGTGCTTCCTCCGTGTACCTTTTCTCAGCTCTCCACTTCCAGGCGAACTGATTGCAGAATGGCTTGGAGACTCGAACTGTCGAGCACGTCGTTGTCTGCACTGTGGGCCTTATGGTACTCAACAGCCCATTCAGCCGGCAATAACCGAAACAAAGCCGCGCACAGCATCGCACCATAGCTGTCCGATTTGACACCTTAAGTTTCAAGTCCTGCGATGTTTCGCTGAACATGATCGTTGAGGCGTCGCAGCGCGTTGACGTCACTGAGAGCTCTAACCTGGGGAAGGTTTAACAGCTGCGTAAGGTGTTCTTGCACGAGCACGTCCTGACGCCCGAAACGCTCTTGGAGTGTCTTTACAGCGTATTCGTAATTCTTCTCCGTCGCTTGGACGCCGGTCAAAGCTGCCGCCGGCTTTCCTGTTAATGCTGTCCGCAGGTAGAAGAACTTTTCTATGCTGGTCAAGCCGTTATTCTCGTGGACTGCTTACCGGAATTGTTGCCAGAACGGTTGCCAGTCGAGCTTGTTGCCGCTGAATTTCTGAAGCTCCAGCTTAGGTTATCTCAGTTGTCCTGAACGGGCAGCAGATGATCTGGACGCGGTTTCTTCTGCATTCAGTGTGCTTGTGGCACCGTTAGAATTTGTTTCACTCAAACGCCGAAGCTTTGACCGCATTCGCGTCATTAGAGCTTGGCACTGACGAACGCCTTTGTATTCTTCCGCGAGGCCTTCGTCACATACATGCGGCTCAATCAAGGCATCTAACTGTTTCAAATCTCTCGAAACAATGCCCAACTCAACTGATATTTCCGCGAGGCGGTCTCGTTGCTGGGGGCCGAAGTCATCCGCCGTCGTTAGTCGCTCAAGCTCCTCGTTGAGTCGGTTCAGTTCGGCGCGCGTAACTTCTCGCTTTGTTTGGAGACGCTCCATCGCTGTCGTCCGTTGCAGTTGGAACGCTGGTTTCAAGTTGCCGTTGTTCTTCGCTTACTCCCGGGTTTCGGCACCAAAAAATATGTTCGTTATTCAAATACGCTAGGGAGTACTAATTAACAACAACATGAATTTTAATTATCCAAACTGCACTCACTATGGACACTGTTCGGAGAGTGTCTCAATGAACCACCGCACTGCTCCGTAAACGCTGAGAGTCTCTTCCACCTGAAGGGAGCACGCGCACGAGCGTCCCTCTCTCGCGCCACCCACCGACCACACAACACAACACACGCGCACACAGCCGTACCCCGCAGTGAAGAATGAGCTGTTCCAGTTCGCGTACGTCCATCCCCCGTTGTCAGTGGGATGGCCCAGATGTCATGCCGTGAAGACCGCGAAGGCAGCACCCGGAATATTCAACAAAGCGAGAGCTCTTATGAGAATATGTAATGTGTTGTTACGTGCCTTGCAGGCTGCTATCAAAGCCATCGATAAAACGGTTTTGAAATCTCTGAAGGCGCAATGATGACAACTGTGGCAGCAGCCAGAGTGTTTTCTTTTGAAAATTTTCCGACGAAATTAGAAATTTTCCAATTTCGTCGAAAAACGTTTCATCTATCAGTGCAACCCCATCAGCTTCACAGCCTCGAAAACGTTATCCGGGCACCGTAATGACTCCTGAGTGCACAGTTATTGATTGACCCAGTTTTAAAGGAAGGTACTTGAATATCTGTTCACAGTATCTGCAACAAATGACCCAGCGGCAGTGAGCGTTCTTTCGCATAGCTAAAACTAAACCTCGCCTCATTTGTTCAGAAGTCTTCGGCATGAATGGTAGAAAAATAATCCTCTCTTCTCGTTCAAAAAGCGGATTGTTTTCACGGAAATAATCTAATTGGAACTCGCTCTCTAGCCCACTTAGTTCAGCGTGTAAGAATTTCGCTGCAACTGACATTTCCTTTGTCAGTACGTAGAGTGGTGCTGTGTCTGAAGAATCATAAAGGAATTTGGAATAAGCCGGAGGATGTTTGGAAGCCTCTAGAAGGCGCATAAAATATGGGTCTACTTGACTTGGCGTCGAAGCATGAGATACAAAAATCCAAATAAAAATCGTTTCGCAAAGAAGTTGGAAACAGCTACACTGTGAAAAGGTTGCGTGAAAAATCCTGCACATTTGTAGAAAGCGCTCCTGTAAAACACAATTTATTTGCAGCATGCTAAAATTCTTGGCTTCTAGGGCAATCACTCCGAAGAGAGTTTCACCTCTGTTTGGTAAACACGCTTTAGCATATAATTCGGAACGTTTTACTTTTCTTTTTTCGTTCCAGCAATCTCGTGGAGGGAGCGATGGAGCAAGATCGAATAATTTTTCACTTTAATGTCTCACTTGAAGTTCTGGCATTAGTGTAGCCTTTAATTCGATCATCACATGACAGCGGGGCGCATTCCAGATCCACTCAGCAGAATCAGCGGGCGCATAAATAAATGCGTTGAAGAAACGGATAGACATCACACGTGTACAGCGAGACATGCGAGCTGCAAATTTCTCTGATTACAACGTTGCAGTCTGCCGTGAACAGTGTTTATTCGGTGTTTAGTTTTGAGCATAGCGTGTCGAGTTTCTTGCGTGTCGTCCTCCTTGATGTGCTTTAAATGTGTGATGAGAAACTATGCGTAAATGTGAAAAATGGCTAATGCAGGGATACATATTTCGTGTATTTTCTAAAATTTATGAGTGAGCAACCTCATTTTGTTTTTTCTAATGCACAGGATCGATTCCTATGCCCTACTAGATATTTCGGCGTTAGTTATTTCTTATAAAATGATATCATTTTAATGTTATACTATAATTGATTTTCATTTCTTTGCTTCAGTAGCATTCGCAAATCAATGTCGGTATAGTATCTTAATCACCCAACCAGTAAGAAAAGCATTTTTTCGTATGTACAAACCTCCCACAATTCTGTAGGTTTCGCCCTATGCTTATCCACCAAATAAGATACCGTAAGTAATGCACCACCCACTGATTTTGGAAATATTCAAGGTCAGCGTGTTGTAACTTCGATAGTGCTCACCTCCGCTAATTTGAGCTTTTGTGGCGAACGTTTCCGAGGAAGTTCGATGGAACGTCACAGAATGCGCTTGACCGTGATTCAGAGTGATCAATTAAGATACCTACGTCTTGAACGCCGTTGCTTGTATAAAGTGTACTTTATTACGTAAAAAACGAATGTCATAATTTCTTGAAATAACAATATTTGCTAATAATTTATAATAGTAAATATTCTTTCTTAATGACTTTTATATATCATAAGAATATCGGTATCTTTACAACCTGACTATAACCGGAAGCGTGGAATTTCTATTGCTGCTTGCTGGTACCGCAGCGAGAGGCTAGGCGCAAGTAATAATGAAGGAAAAAGTTACATAAGGGTTTTCGAACATTTCACACTACTCAACGGAAACGTATTCCGACAGAAACTTTATTTCTAAAAGGATGGTCTACATTGACTCCTTAGTTGGTGGACGAGTTTGTAAGCACTTGAATGCCCACTACACTTAAAATGAACACCATCGAATCCAGAAGGGGAGTCACATATAAATGTGCACACTAGTTGATAGGCCAAGAACGCATATTCTTATCCCGGCACCCGCACATTGTCATCTTGTCTTGTGCAGGTGCGGACAAAAGTAAACGAAGCACGCAGTTTCCTTATAAAAGTTTTCACGAATTGCAAAATTGTAACTTGATAGTTACCGATATTCTAGTAGAAATTAAGAAGAAGAAATGCACTTGGGCAAGACATGTAGTGCGAAGAGAGGATAGCCGATGGTCGCTGAGGGTAACAAACTGGATTCCAAGGGAAGGAAAGCGTAGCAGGGGGCGGCAGAACGTTAGGTGGGCGGATGAGATTAAGATGTTCGCAGGGGTCAAGTGGATGCAGCTGGCACGGAACCGGATTAGGTGGAGAAATATGGGAGAGGCCTTCGCCCTGCAGTTGGTATAATTAGGCTGATGATGATGAACTTTATAGTACGAACCAGTAGTAGATGGCAGCGTCCTTTCAATTGTACAAATATTGTTTTCTTCTCTACATTGCAGAAGGCATAATTTAATTTGAACGGAAACGCGTGCTCAATTTACTTATATCCGCACCTGTACATTCTTATACAACTCCTGTGAACACCTGGGGATTCCAATTTTTTTTTCAAATAACTGCTCCGTATCAAATGAACTTTTACGCTGTCTTGCGTTGCTGGAAAATGAATTGTTCCTATAGGCTCTTAGGTTTTCTTCAGGTGAATGAAATGTTAGTCGGACGATAGCGAATATGAGCCGAGTTTTTATTTTACAAATTACAAACAAATGACGGGGCCCCTTGAATCTGTAGTGCTTGTTCCCTGCAGTGGCTAATGCTTTGGAAATTGAAGAAAATAAAGAGGCAAAACTGAGTAAATTTGTTTATTTTATCCCAATTCTTCGAATATGAAATTAGTGTGTACGTCTAAGTTCCACCTTTCTAAGACATATTCATTACCATAGACTTTCATACTCCATCTACTCATAAAATCTAGGTGGAGGCCCAACCTTCGTCTTAAGAATAGAAGCGAGAACTTTTTTAGCCCGACCTTAACAATCAGGAAATGTTAAAACCAATTTTTGTTTAGGTTTTTTTGGGGGAAAGGAAATTGCAGTATCTCTCTATTCTAGAAGACGAAGAAGCAAGGGAGCTGTCGGGCTGTGCCCGGTGGTCTCTGAGAAATCGATTTGGTTTTCCATGCAGTACTCTATACGTCTCAGATAACCTATGTTGCAAGATCCTGACATATTATTAGCGGCGGGTGCGGCTCCGCCAATGCCGCACCCTGGCTCATCACCTGAGTGTTCTTCTGGCGTCAGGCCTACCTTGCAGACTGGCCCAGCTCTGCAACCATCACTCGTCATCCCAACCTGTGTATCTGCAATCACCTGGAATCACCTGCCATCACCAGGTGCCTCAGAACTTTCATCATCTGACATTTATCTACAACAGGCATCTTATCCTTACATCGCAAGCTAGAAATGGCCCATTCCTGCAGGTCAGGATGATTTTCCTGATAGCTCAGATACGTCATCTACTATTACCTAAGTAGATGCTGCTGCGAAGTCTGCTGAAGTGCCTTTGAAGCATCTTCGCAGCTCGAGGCGGTCGCTTTTCAGTGTCGACGCACCCAATGATTCTTAACGCCCAAGTGCAACCCCTTACAGGTAGTCATAAAACCAATCGATACCGGATACCGCATTACTCGCTTTAATTTGCTGCCAATAAGGCAAGCATTTTAATCCGTGGCTTCAGATGGCGTCCTTCAAGTTCGCTCCAAGGAGCGGCTTTTTTTTCTGGTAGTTGACTCCCGAACCACGATTGCTACTGAACGACTTTTAGAAATACGATCAATAGCAGTAATCGCAGTGCAAGCATGCGAGTGTCGATCAAGCAGATTTGGCGTAAGAGTAATTACGTGTGCGCCACTGGATCTTTCTCAAGAAGATATCTTCTCTCCACTACTACAGAGAGCTCCGATAAAATATGTGTGCCGTCTGGGAAATTCAGAAAATGTCCGCCTTGTTTTTGTGACGGAATCAGCTCCGGAATACATTATTCTTGGATATACACGATACCGTGTGTATGATTGTATTCAAAAACCGCAACAATGTGGTAGATGTCAGAGCTTCGGCCATGTGACTACTGCTTGCCGACTAGCCTTGCGCTGTTCTCGTTGTGGTGGAAACCACGAACGTACCACGTACCCAAGTGACAACCCCATATCTCCCGACTGTGACTGCTCTACCCAACGTGCAAGGCATCTGAATTAAGGCCACCATCATTCAATTGAATGACTGCAGCCTCAGTCCCCGCCTCTCGGACGTTCGACATTTCGTCTTCAAGAATTGTTTCCCTGTGTTTGCTATATCAAACTCTCGGCTCAGTACTGCAATCCGTCTTTCGGGGTACATAATTCTGCAATCAAGAACTGGCACGAACCTCAATAAAGTTCTTCTGGCGATCCAGAACAACATCCAGCATCCCATACCAACTGATACACATAATGAGTACGTTGCAGTCACTCTTAAGTGCATGAACATGCAGTTGACAGTAATAGATGCCCACATACCACCTCGTGCTAATTTTAATACTGGACGCCTATACGATATGCTACGTACCTCGGTGCCACATATTATAGCGAGAGATTTCAACACACATCATCCTGCTTGTAGAGCGTTAAATCGGCAGTCAGAGGCCGGCAGCTTTTCGACCTCGCACTTTCCAACAGTTTACCATTCCTCAAAGATAGCCAAGAAGCATAATACTAAGGTCAAGGTCCAGTGCGCTTGACATCCCCATGATCTATGCTGAGCTGTAAGCTTCAACAAACTGGTCCGTAAAAGTCGAGACTCACGGCAGTGATCACCTACCCACATATATTGAGGTTGGTGGATTTTATCTCGCCCCCAACAGCATGAAGTTAGCTACGAACTGAGGACGTTTTGCTGATGCCGTAGGGAAGCAGGATCTGTCAAACCTAAATTGTGTATCCTTCATTGCTGCAATAGCACGTGCTCAAACGTTGCGAACGAAAGTCCTGCAAGTATTTTCTTGCAACATAGCGCTAAACAGACAGGGACACAGCGACACACAGAGCGAGCGCCCGTCCCGTGTGTCTCGCTGTGTCCCTGTCTGTTTAGCGCTATGTTGCAAGAAAAACGTCACCAACTCGCCCAAGCTTCCATCCTGCAAGTGCCAATGGTGTACTCAGCCATTGACGTTGAATAAGAAAAACTTCGAGCAATATGTCGCAGAGCAGAAACGCGAGTGCGCAGGACACTTTCTAGTGACGACATCCGTATTTCTAGGCGCGAGCACAAAACACGTTCAACGCCATTTGGACAAGCTTGCAAGAAGCAAATGGAGATATTTTTGTGCAAAATTAGATCCTAAAAAGCGTTTTTCTAAAGTACGAAGCATTGTACGGAGCCCAAGAAGCCAGCCTTCACAACTACATCCTTTTGAGTGCGTGGCTCTAAATGGCAATACTATTTGCCTTCATGTAGCAGAGGCTTTCTGTTCAAATATCATTGCTCCAATAACAGCTCCTTACTGCAAAATGTGCTCCCCACCTTTGTCCGGTTGCCCAACACTTCTTTCCTAGACGAACTGTTTACTACGAGAAAACTTCATGCCGCGCCAGCAGTTACCTTCAAAAGATGTCGCCCAGGACCTGACCGTGTTGGCTACATTTCGCTGTCGCGTCTAGGAAGAAAAGCGAAAACGCAGCTGCTTACCGTGTATAACAACTCTTGGATAGCCGGTAGCCTTGTAGAGAGCTAGAAGGCTGCGCGCGTAATACCAGTTTTTAAACCTGGCAAGCCATCAATTCACTTAATGAGTATAGTCCAATCAAACTGTTAAGCTGTGTTGGGAAACTGATGGCAAAAATGGTTCAATCGCGCCTTACCTAGGACCTGACAAATAGGGAAATTTACCCCTCAGCAATGTCTGGCTTCCAAAAAGGCTGAAGCAATACTGATAACGTTATTGCTCTTGCCAACTCTGTGAGGCGCAGCAAATCTGAGCAGTCTATAACCATTGCTGTCTTCCTTGACGTTTAAAGAGCCTATGACAATGTCACGCATGAGGTGATTCATTCAGCCTTATTTTCTATTGGTACTGGCGTACAAATGTGCAAATGGTTCTCTAATTATCTTGGTGATAGGACACTTTAAATGTCAACGGACCAATGTGGCACTTCCCTACATCATGAGTCACGTGGCGTTCCTCAGGAAGGCATTGTAAGTCGAACCCTTTTCAATATCTCCCATGTTCTGAACAGTTCCTAGCCACCTACTGTTAAAATCTCCATCTATGCAGATAACATCTGTATCTGTCTCCAGAAGAAACAGGCGCATTGTGCATACTTGACAACAGAAATCAATAGGGTGCGTTGTATTATTCCTAAACAAGCGAGGCCCTATTATATCTTCAGAGAAGTTCACAGCAAATTTATTTTCACGACTACATCTCTCCCGTTATGTGCTGAAAGTTCATAGCACTCGAAAGGTACGGGGATTGATGCCCAGCACCTCCACCAGATGTCACCTAGTGGTGACAATGCCGTACACGCCAACAGAAGACACGGGCGTGATGGTACTGCAATAACTCTTTATTGGGGCTGACTTGCGCCCGCAAAAGTACTTAAGCAACTCTGCGGCGGCGATAGCAACAAACTTGCTCGTCGGTCGTCGGACAAAGAATGCCCGTCACACTCGGCAACGCTCAATTTAAAGGCTGCACAGAACAATCTAGATAACGTCGCAAACAGCTACCAGCACGGGCTGGAACATTGTGGAAAGACACCCGAGTGGCCGGAACCTTCGAGACAGATCTCGGTGCATCTTTCGCTACAACAAAACTGATAAAGGTGTGACTTGCGACATCGAGCATTAACAAACAACGATTACGGAACTGATACGCGGTCCAGAATCAGAGTGATAAGCCTGTATGCCGGCGGCTGTTAAAAAACAACAAATACTGTTTGAAGGTTTCGCGGCAATATGTCAGCCACCAACCATTTCTAGGTGCCACCTTTGAGAAGTCCCTTTAATGGTCACCACACGTTCAACAACTTAAGATCAAACTCTCCTCATACGTATCTATATTTCGTATGCTCTCAACACCCAGAAGAGGCTGCTCTACCGATTTCTTAATACGACTTTATGGAGCACTTTGTGAAGGCCTTCTGCGTTGTAGCCTCCCTGTTGTTCAAGGCCTCTTGCTTGCAGGCATAAACCTACTTGAAACAATGCAGGCCAAAGCTTTCATCGTGTGCCTTGGTCTCCCAAAGAACACCTCCACAGTGTGTACTCTGGCGAAGAGCAGACGGCTGTCTGTAACCGTGCTGATACCACAGGAGCTGCTTCGTGCCGAGCTACGCTTTCCACGTGAACCTACCCAATTATTTTCAGAGCAAAGTATTACAGCACTCTCCCATCTACTTCCTGCGTAATATCAACGCGCAGTCCGGTAGTCTTTCTAACCATGGTTGTTCGCTTCATAGCAAATTGGGGTGACTATACCTGACTATACCTGGGTGACTATACCCCATTGCCCGCACTTAAATAAGTCGCCCCTGAGCACATCTGTGCATGCTACAGTCAACATTGCCACATCTATACTGATGGCTCTGTTACAGCTGTTTTTTCATCCATGGGCATGTGGATACCATCAATGCACACCACAATCTCGACAAAGTTAACAGCTCTGAGAGAAGCTATTATATATATTCTACAACAACCCCCTGCCGCATGGGTTATCTTCAGTGATTGTCGCACTGCACTACAATTGCTTAAGTCACCAAGAATTCAAGAATAGCTCGTCTTTGATTTAAATTAGCTACACACTGAGGCCAATAAGATGAGTCACCACATTGTACTACAGTGCTTACCTGCTCACTGCGGCATTGCGGGCAATGACTACACCGATACCGCTGCAAAAGTACTATCCTAAGACGCCTCAAAGACAATTCTAATTCCGTTCTCACGAAGAGATGCAGCAAGACTTGTAGCCATTGAATCATGGCGATTGCAGTGCTCTCTGTGGTATTACCCGAATCTTCATTACCGACCACTACACCGAATAGATCCACTTGAGTTATTCGAATTCATCACAATTTGAACAGATGCCATCGTAACTGTTTACACCGAATCCGCTTGAATGTGTCATACACAAACTACTTCTTGCATAAAATGTGTGATGTGTGAGAAGATTTCGAATAATTGGGGACCTCGAGTTAAACGTTTACTGTACACCACAGAATACTGCGTAATAATTTAGGCTTAGTTAAGGACACAACCTTGCGCCTTGAACATGATCTCGGTCCTTGGTGCGACAGGTCTTCAACTGGAGGAGTTACAATGGCCTTACCTTTTCTCAAGGACACGTTGTCGACAAGACCCTTTAAACTTATCTGTGTGTTATTATATGCTTGTGCAAGTGTGCGACCACGATTATATTTTAATATATATTTCATCAATTCCCCTCTCGCAAGCTTTGTCACCCTCATTCCTCAACCCTCATTAGGAGTAGCATGTTAGGCTCAGAACCAGGCAGACATGTCCTGTTGCCATTAAATATATATTTATGTATATATCTGAATTCTCGTTGCACACCTACGTTCACATTTGTGCTTAAGATTGTGAAATATATTTTCGTTTCGAATTGAACTTCCAAACACGCCAAGAACTTTATTACCAGAAGGATGGTAAATGTCAAGCAAAATTTTGCGACTCCCTATGTATTGGAGCACAAAGATAGCTTGCTTTAGAATTTCAATATGACGTAGAGGAGGAAACAACTTTATTTAACGCATTACTAAGAATGTCCTGGGCCAGGGAAACCGAGGACAACTGATCTTTCTATAGGCAATTACGTTTACGTAACCGAGTTTGATTCCCTGGGATTGGCAGTTATTGTTCACATTGCATTGGTTCTCATTTCCGAGTTAGAACAACGCCAATGCCAAAGCCGCCATTTTAGTCACACTGGGCTCTTTGGAAATACCCCTCGACATGGATATAAAGCTCCGTGTTATCCAAGATTATATCTTGTATAACACGGAGCTATATAGGTCTGCTCGACAGGTCTGCTTTGGCTGTGGTTGGCGTGTCGAACTCAGCATCGAAATGGCCTGGGCATGTAAATTCCGATAACCCTCTAGTACTGAAAAGAAAATCAAAGTTGGTGGTCACTCGCAAGTGTTGACCATAACAGCGATAATTGCACTTTTGCAATAGGAGCAGCCAATAAAATATTGCCGTATCATAGCTTACTTTAAATGATGCACTTGCTTGCATGTAAAGTCCTATTCAAAATACTCCAGAGAAGCTCCTAACAAGACTCAACAGGGCATCTATAGCTATGGCAAACTACTAAAAAAGCAAAAACAAAATTTGGAGAGTATTGCAGAATCTCCACTAACGAAATATGAAAGCCTGATCTTTTGTTGTGACACCAGAGGTGCAGGCAACATTGAAAAAAAAAACACCTTTAGTTTATCTCTAGCCACCTGGCAGATTTATGTGAGAATACGCTTGCTGATGTCGCCCGCACTCGGCCAGATGCCGTATGTATTTGCGCATAGCGCACATATATAAATAATTTAGATACTGACCCAGTTTGAAGGTCATTAAGACGATGATGTTTCTGCACAGAGCGATGGTATGTTGCAATTGCAACCAAGTGAATGCGACCATGCTTGTTGCATAGTGCGAGTGCATTGCAGTTTCAAACAGTGCATGGCCCTCTGCGTCGCCATTATTTTCGATCACGGACATTGATCTGTTCTTTCTGGCGCAAGTTCTAATCTCATCGTGGAAGCGTGTTTCTTCCTTTGAGTGTCAGTCCTTGCCTACCTGCTTTGCGAAAATAATGTGATGACCGGTTATATTCACACATTCTCGTGACGCCACGCTTGCGACAGTAAATGATTTGGCATTAATAATGCGCTTATTTTATGGTGAACGGCACCTTTGTGGCATCTACCACTAAATGAAGAGTAGAAAAAGTTCTCTCTTTCAGTCAATTTTCGGCCCTCCTGACAACAGGTATCTGCTACGAGCAGTGAATAGATGCGAAGATTAACACTATACGCAGACGGCTGCCCGAGGATATTACTCAAACGTCAAAATGTATCCTTCAGTGGGCGTTCAAGAGGGGTTTTGGAAAACATGCTATTTGGAGGCGTAGGCCATTTCCTGGGTTATTTTTCAACATGTGGATGTAGATAATTTTTTTTTACGCTGTATTTTCGTACGTACCTGCGTACTTATTGTATTAACCAAACAAATAGCATCTAAAGTCAGTTTTGAGATCTTTATTCTGAGACCACATTGATGGTTTGTAAATTGAGTGAAGGTTTTTCAAAGCCCTGTTGCTCCCTGAAATATTGTGCCTAAAAATGTAAATCAGTGAAGTTGAATTCTGCTACATCGTATCTTCCCGAGATTCTTAGAATAAATAGGAGAGGCCCAGCTTTGTTTCGTCAATGGCAGCGTGTTGACGAACACAGTTTTGGCTCACAGGTGACGGTCACCGCATTGTAAGTTATTGTTCAGTCATTGGCTAAATTTTATTTATTGGGGGAGGTCTTGCGATAGTAACATGACAAAAGAGCTGAGCCCTCTCAAGCAAAATGATACAATTTTTGACGGTGCTCAATTTACAGTTGGCCTTTCAGCGAAAGGAGCTCATTAAATATAAAGGTCACTTTAAATTCAATCATGCCATCTTGCCACCTGATGCATAAAAAAACGGCCGACTAGTCAATACCCTCTGTTGTCAGCTGTAAACTGACAGCTTCCATTTGAATGGCTGTGTTCTAATCAGCTGCCAGTTACAAACAGGATGAGAGCTATAGCAAGCGCCACGTGTATGCTCCCAGGCAACGATTAATGACGCAGTGAGTTCATGAACAAAGCTTAGTGTATGAGCACACACAATTTCGATGCTCATGAATGGTGATCCTAAGAGAGCACTTTTAAACACTGCGTAAACAGAAAATGTTCTGCCTGCAAGAGAGGCTGGCAAGCTCCGCCAAATAAAAAAAACATCACACGATGGGCCCCAATGTGCTCGCTCGTGTGCTCGACTGCAGATCCCAAGGACGCTGGTATGATGTCGGTAATGACGGGCGCATGTAGGGTCCTTCTAGACGGCGGTGAACTGTGTGACATGAGTGCACGCGAATGAATATTTGTACTCCCAACTTATTTGAAATCCTTCGTAGCAGCGTTGCTTTGAAAATTTATTTACTAGAAAGAACCACTAATTCGAACATTCTTGGATTAAAAGGAGAGTAGATGAAGCTTCGGAATACATGCGTTTTGTTTTGGCCGTCGTCTTGACCACTCACATGTGTTTTCTAGTACCAGTGGTTTCTGTCAGAAATAATTTTTTCGCATTCTTCCCAATGTTGGTTCGTCTCACGTGAGCTGAATCTAAAATTATCATTCACAAACTAGCCCATTTGTCTTCGTTACAAATTATCGAAGATACCCATTGTTTTCTTTACAAAATATCGATGATACCCATTGTTTTCTTTGGTGCCAGTAAATGTTAGCTCTCTTAGGTTTCTAAAACCACGGAGCTCCCTTTCTTTGCGTTTGACTGCTGCTAATATTTGTAGCTACTGCAATGCCATTTCACATTGCCAGATATCCTGGTCCACTAGGAGACTAGGATTTGACAGGTGTGTAAAACTGACTACATATATTTCTTAAATGGCGATGAAGAGCAAGTCCTTCATGGAGTCTGGAATGTCAGGACACGTTGGAGAAGCGCATGTGGTTGAAATGTACGGCGCCTTTCATGGAGGGGTCCCACATAGCCGGAGTTGCTTTGAGGTGTGAAGCCCGTCAAAACAAATAAAAGCAGTTGTATATTTTGGAACCAAGGGCCCAGTTATTGCGGCTGTCACAAGCAACATAAAGAAATATATCTACATCAAATAAAAGGAACACAAGCACAACATACGCATAAATGTACCGAGTGTATCGCCGGTAGAAAGAACTCTAAGGCAAATAGATGCCCATTCCTATAAATCATATCAACCAAGTAGTTATAATACACTCACATTCCTGTACAATAAGCACGAATATTTACAGCACGATTCACCCTAGCAATTTGTGGGGCTCACTCCTCTCAGCTGAGAACACACTAAGTTTGGAATTAAGAAAGAATGACTAAACGCAATCCTATTATTGTAACCATCAATGTAAAAGCGTACAATTATGGAGAAAATCCAAAAGTGCGGGTCAAATTCCACACCAATAGAACTATGAAAGCCCTCAAGGAAAGAACGCGCTCAGCGAGAGAGTAGAGCCCTTTTCTTCTTCTCTGGAGTGTTGGTGCGTTCACCGAAACGATAGCCAGTTACTGCGCCAATTATGTGCCTACATCAATTTTTATTTTCATTTCTTTCTCTTCCCCGCAAATTGCTATACGAACGCAGGTGGAAAATACTCTGGGCTGTATGTAGCTGTACTGCTTAAGATGCTGTTGTAGAGAAAGCTTAGCAGCAGTCAGCCCACGTTTCTCTTATGAAGTACCCGGTGTTGAATCGGAGCTTAATAATCACTCCGTCAGTCGGTGATGCTTACCTAGCCAGTGTTTTGCTTTTAGTTGAAAAACACTCATATGGTTGCCAGCTACAATTAAGACGCTAGTCCAATATAGGTGTTTCTTTGTGCCGCCGTCGCAGCTTTGATTGCTTAAGGTCTTACTTCAGGCCACCACCATGTGGCCCATGCTCATTTAACTGTTTCTCCAGTATAGCGGTTCCACACATGATGACCCACCATGCTTCTTTTAATTTCGCCAGCCACGAGGCACTGTGATGGAGCCTGTCTCTTAAATAACTGACTCTGAGCTCTTTTATTGCTTTTACACTAGACAACTCTCCGAGCTTATACGAATCAGTCGAGTTCGAGTCTCGGCACTCGCGCTTCGTGGCTATAGCAGAGCGTCTTAACCACTGAGCTATTGCAGCGGGTGCTTTTGTTAGCGCATGCGTGACGACATCACAAGCAGCACTTCGCAGAGACCGGCGATATGTGCCGGTACGAATGACCTTTGCCAGGTGTATGAAGAAGATAAGAATGGAGCTCCGCCCGCTTCGTGCCCCAGATATGCGAAGTAGAAGAATCGGGAGACAGGCCGCTTTCCCCAAACGGCTGAAGGTCTGTTTAAGGTCAAACTGCGGCGCACGTGAAACGCACCGCGGCTAGCATAATGAAGCTTTCACTTGAAAAACAGATCTCGCCGCTTTGCTAAGGCAGCAGAATGAATCGTTCAGCACAATGTTCTGGCACGTCCGTAAGGAAGGAGGTGAGAGACTTTCTGCTGTCTTACTACGACTAGAATGTCATATTAAATGAGCATGCAGCCTGCCAACATGAATAATGATTTTCGCTGCAGTGTTCACTAAGACAACTTTCTCGTACGCAGGGAAGAGTGATCAGCAGAGAACGATAGTTTAAGTGTCCAAGCTATAGTGCCATCTTTTTATTATGGATTCCCTAAAGCTACCGGATTTTTACAATTTCCTACCCGCTAAAAGGTAATACAGAAATATTGTCCTCAATATTCACAACGCCAGGATTTCTACTCAATATTTTCACAGAGTAATTTTTAGACTATATGCCTGCTTAATGTCCTCAACCTATATTGAAACACTAATCATATAGGGCTATGTTTTCGCATCAATAATGACGTAGGGTTTTTATTATGATTCTAATAACTCCAACAAATTTAGGAGGTTGTTAGCCCTTAATGTACAAACAATTATATTACAAGGCAATCTTTTTCAGCACATGCGACCTGCATATTTGTTCTCTGCATATAAGATAGTCAGCTATCTGCCTTCTAAAGGTTTCAAAGATTTTTATTTTGAGAGTAAGGCTCAGCTGTAACAAAGAACCTGCGACGGCGCTCTGTCTCCGAAGGGCTTCGAAGGTTCTTATTTCAGAGTAGATTGGTTTGAGAGTGTAGGAATCCCGCAGGCAAATTAAGTATCAAACAAGCAGAAATATATTGGCATCATGCAGCACGAGATGAACTTGAAATCTGATGCGAACAGCTGACGTCAATATTTGCTCCCCCATACTCGTGTCATTTGTGAAAATGACACGAGTATGGTTTCTGTGTCTCTGATAATTGGTTGGTTGGTTGGTTCAGAGGAAGGGAAAGGCGCAGTATCTGTCACACTTGTTTCTGTGGACGCCTGAACCGCGCCGTAAGGGAAGGGAGGAAGGTGGGAGCGAAAGTGGAAAGAGAGAAAGAGGAGCCGTAGTGGAGGGCTACGGAGTAATTTCGACCACCTGGGGATCTTTAACGTGCGCTGACATCGCACAGCACACGGACGCCACTTCGTTTCGCCTGCATCGAAACGCAGCAGCCGAGGTCGGGTTCTACCCCGGGAACTCCGGACAGTAGTCGGGCGTCTTACCACTGCACCACCCCGGCGGGGCTTTCTCTGATAATAATTCACGATTCTTCAACGCCATAAAGAAGGGAATTATTTAGCTAATAATTTTCAATATTGCGAGTCTCATCTAAAACTAAACTAATGCAGGTGGGCACCGAAAATTTAAGCAATCTTATTATATAATGCGTTAACGAATGGCGTAAAACACTCAAAAGTAAATACAAAATGGCGATCAGTTTACGAACAGAAAAAAGACAAAAACAAACACTTAACCGATTGTTCGCACAGAAGTAGCCAGGTGTATCGTCTCATTGTCATTCGGCGGGAAACAATAAAAAAACTGAATCAGGATAGCACTCCATCGAAGCCTTGAGAGGCATTTGAAGAGTTACCCAAGAGTGTAACTGAATCATCATCATGCGCCGGAATATACCCACTGCAGGGCGAAGGCATCTCCTATACTCATCAAATTAACCAGGTCGAGTGCTAGCTGCATCCACTTTACCCTGTGAACTTCATAACCTCATCCACCCAACATATTGTTACGTGGAAGATTTACAGTCCGAGAGCTATCTGCACAACTAACGTTGACGAGGGCACCGATTTCTCAATACTCAGCGTTGTCGTCTTCTCGGAGTCTGTTGCACTTCTTCATCCTCATCACGAACAGCGAATACAGATAAATAACACTACCCCCCCCCCCTCGGGAAAAGCACAGTCCCGGTGCGGTCTATGTTAGCGAAATAGAACGTTGGTAGTAGGGCTTTAGACGGGACACATGGACTATAAACGGCAGTTGCTTTGTATCCGCATGCCAAGGATTTTTATTTGCGACACTTCCGGGATCTTCTTTTCCCCTATGTAGATGTCTATGGAGTTGTGCAGATCGTACCCTCTTCTGTGGACTCTGAGCACATCAGATTTCTCCGGAGAACATTGAAGGCCACAATGTCGAGCGTATGCGTTGACAGCGTCTGCTGCTCTCTGCAGACAGTCTTGGTTTTCTCCTAAGGATCCCCTGGTCACCCAGATCGTGATGTCATCAGCATAGATAGCATGTCTGGCTCCTTCAATTTCTTCGAGTTTTTTTGCTAAGCCGATCATAACAATGTTAAAGAGCATAGGGGATATCACTGATCTTTGCGGTGTTCCCTTTTTGGGGTTCGGGAAGGTGTCTGTCCTGATGCCGCCTATTCCAATGGTGGCGGTTCTTTTACTCAAGAAGGTTTTCACGTAGTTTTGTATTCTCTGCCCTCCATCCAAGTTGCAGAGCCCGTCTAGCACTGCCCTGTGACTGACATTGTCGAATGCCGCTTTGAGGTCGAGCGCGAGCAAGATGTTTTCTCCGTATTTCGGGACCGTGTTAAGCACCTCCTCCTTGATCTGCAGGAGGATGTCCGGTGTTGATAGATGTTTTCGGAATCCGAACATAGTTTGCGGCATGAGGTCATTGTCCTCCAGGCGGGTCTGCAACCTCTGAAGCACAATTCTTTCGTATAACTTTCCCAAACATGACGTCAATGAAATGGGTCGTAGATTTTCCAGGCTGGGCGTTTTTCCGGATTTAGGAATCATTACTATTTCCGCATGAGACCAGTCTTTCGGGATGGTCCCCTGCTCCCAGTGTGTGTTGATGAATTCAGTAAATCTGTGGATTGAATTCTCGTCCAAGTTCCTAATCATGGCGTTGGTAATGCCATCCATGCCTGGGGTGGTGTTTTTTGTGGCAGACATAACAGCGTGTCTGACTTCTTCTATAGTAATGGGTGCGTCAAAAGTGGGATTTGCTTCTCCCGTGTATGGCGAGCTGTAGTCGGCGCCCGTTTCGTCACCGATGTATCGCTGCTTGATGTTCTATAGCAGTTCCCGGTCTGTACCTTGGGATTGGTGCGCGATCCTTTGCATTGTCTTATGGTTTTCACATTTGGTCTTAGTTGGGCCTATGAGAGCCCTTCAAACAATCAGGCAGCTAGCAAGTACCACCGCGCAGATCACGCGAATGATAGCAAGAATCTCCAACAGAAGACGAGGCATGTCCGAGGAGGACACATGTAGGCTAGTGCAGGCCCTCATTGTAAGCCGAATTGTGTATGGCGTCCCCTACCAAATTCCGCTCGAACAGGAAAAAGAACAACTGGAGGCAATCCTGAGGAAAGCCTACAAATGCGCTCTTGGACTACCGGTCAACACTTCGACCGAAAAATTCAATAAACTGGGCATAAACAACACAGTGCGAGAGCACATCGAGGCCCACCTTCTCGCGCAGAAAATAAGACTCATGCTGACGCAAACGGGAATTAACACGCTAATTATACTTGGCATGAGAGATGCTTGCAGAGAAATAAACAGCACGGGCAGCATACCGAAAGAAATAAGAAAGATCATTAAGGTCAACCCGATTCCGAAAAACATGCATCCGAAAATACACAAGGCCAGAAGAGAGGCAAGATCCGAGGCACACGAAAGAAGCCTCGCAGGGAAAAAAACATAATGTGCGTCGACGCGACCACATACAAAGAACAACGCAGAGCGGTAGCCAGTGTGGTTGACCACCAGCTTAAAGAAGTCAACTGCTCCTCGATCAAGAGCAACAACATTCTCGAGGCTGGGGAAGCGGCAATCGCTCTCGCTATCACCCACCAGGGTGAGAAGGCTACCACAAAAATAATTACGGACTCTCAAGAAGCATGCAGAAGGTATAGCAGCGGACGCATATCCACTGCGGCCATCCGCATACTCAAGGCAAGAAAAATCAGCTTTTCGAGATGATTCATAACGTGGACACCAGGCCATGAGACTGTGCAAGGTAACCAACGTGCCGACGCCAATGCCCGAGCATACGCCAACCGGGGGGCGCACAACGACGGGGAACCGGACGCAGTCACTAGACGCTATGGAGCCATCCTTAAACATCAAAGAGCCTTAAGGAGGATCTATCCACCTCCCCACGAAGACCTCAATAGAGAGCAGTCGGTTGCCTGGAGACAGCTACAGGCTAACACATACCCCAATCTGAGTCTACTCAGTAAAATCCACCCCACTACATATAAAAATAAATGCCCACTATGCGGAGAACCCCCTACACTCTACCATGTTACATGGGCCTGTCAAGAAACACAGGTAGCACCAATAAACACCACACCAACACCGGAGCAGTGGGAGGCTGCGCTGTCCTGCTCGACGCCTGACGACCAGCTCAAGCTGATTGACAGAGCGCGCAAGACGGCAAAGGCCACTAGGGCCCTGGACTGAGGGCTCCACCAATGCCGGGAGAATTCCCTTTTGTAAATAAAGTTTTTCATTCATTCATTCATTCATTCGGAGGTTGGAGTTGTGGACGGGGACTTCAGAAACACAGATTCAACTTCGTAGGTGACGTCGGTCACGGGGCGCAAAACACAGTAAGGGCCAGTGTAACGGGGCAAAAGTTTGTCACACAAGCCCACTCGATGGCACGGGAGTCACAGCAAAACGAGATATCCAGGTGTGTAGTGGACATCACGGTGGCGGCTGTTGTACCGGAACTTTTGGGAGTCTTGGGATTAAGAGAGCCTGGCATGAGCTATCCGGTGGGCATCATGAGCGCGGGCGACGGCATTACTGGCGTAATTACTGGTGGCGTTTGCCGCTGGTAGGGAGGTGTCGAAGGGTAGTAACGGGTGTCGGCCAAATAATAAATAAAATGGGGAGTATCCAGCGGTAGAATGGACGGACGAATTGTAGGTGAATGTCACAAAAGGGAGATGAACGTCCTAATCTCGATGGTCGTCAGACGCATACATGGCCAGCATGTCTGAGAGGTTACGTTTTAGACGCTTTGTGAGGCCATTGGTCTGGGGGTGATAGGCGGTGGTGAATTTGTGGCGGAAGGAGCACGAACGGAGAATGTTGTCAACCACTCGCGACAGGAAACAGCGGCCACGGTCAGTTAGTAGTTCACGAGGAGCACCATGATGAAGAATCACGCTTTTTAGAAGGAAGTCAGCGACGTCTGTGGCGCAGCTGGTCGGGATGTCTCGGGTATAGCGTACCGAGTAGCGTAATCGGTGGCGACGACGATCCATTTGTTCCCCGAGGCGGAAACTGAAAAGGGGCCAAGGAGGTCAACGCCTATACGGGAAAACGGGTCAGTCATTATGGGTATCGCTTGCATATTACCTGAAGGCAAAATTGTGGGCTTCTTCCGACGCTGACACAGTTCACATGCGGCAATGTACTGCTGGACAGAGTGGTAGAGCCCCGGCCAGTAGAAACGTCAGCGCAGGCTGTCGTATGTGCGAAAGACACCCAGGTGGGCAGCCATGGGAGCATCATGGAACTCTTCAAGGATGGTGGAACGCAGGTGTCGGGGAACGACGAGCAAAATGTCTGTGCCATCTGGTCGCATGTTACGTCAGTATAGGGTGTTCTCGTGGAGCACAAATAAGGCGAGATATGGATCAGGGCGGTCGGAGGTAAGACGGAGGATAATGGAATCCAGAGAAGGATCTAAGTGCTGTTCCTTTGCAATGTTACGAGACAGACAAGACACATGCATCATCGTCAGAGTCTGCAGGACTAGGGGAGTCGACGAGATGACGTGACAGTCTGCATCTTGGTGAAGTCGGTCAGACTTGTAGACGACAGAAAAGGTGTACTCTTGTAATCGTAGCGCCCAGCGCCCCAAACGGCCAGTAGGATCTTTGAGAGAGGAAAGCCAGCACAAGGCATCATGGTCTGTTATGACAGTATAAGGGCGGCCAAATAAGGACGAAATTTCGTAATAGCCCAGACAAGCGCCAGGCACTCTCTCTCTGATAGAATAATTTTGTTCCGGTGTTGAGAGGAGGCGGCTGGCGTATACGCAATCACCCTTCTACGGCCGTGTTGTCGCTGAGCGAGTATAGGTCCTATTCTATGTCCACTTGCGTCGGTACGGAGCTAAGTGTTGGCAGAAGGGTTGAAGTGGGCCAAGACTAGTGGAGTAGTTAGAGCAGCAATAAGCTCTGAGAAAGCTGCAACTTGTTCAGGCCCCCAATAGAATAAGACGTCTTTCTTGAGGAGTTGGGTGAGCTGACGAGCGAGGACTGCGAAGTTCGGGACGAATCGTCTTACATAGGAACATATTTCAATAAAGCTTCGGACATCGCTGGATGAACGCGGAGTGGAAACTCTCTGATGGCACGTATCTTGTCAGGTCAGGCTTAACTTCGGAAGCATTAACCAAGTGACCAAGGTCTTTGATTTCTCGATGGCCGAAACTGCATTTCTTTGAGTTCAGTTGAACGCCGGCGCGGCGGTATAGCTCGAGAATGGTAGAAAGGCGAGAGAGGTGGCTGCCAAAAGTGGACGAGAAAACAATGACGTCATCTAAGTAACAAAGACAAATCGTCCACTTGAAGCCGCGCAGCAACGAGCCCATCATCCATTCGAAAGTTGCAGGGGCGTTACATAGGCCAATATGCATGACTTTAAATTGATAGAGGCCGTCAGGGGTGATGAACGCTGTTTTTTCCTCTCGTCGACTGAAATCTGCCAGTAGCCGGAAAGAAGGCCGATGGATGAAAAGTAGCTGGCTTCGTGCAAACTGTCAAGCGCGTCGTCGATGCAAAGAAGAGGATATACATCTTTTTTCGTTATCTTATTCAAATGACGGTAGTCAACGCAGAATTTCCAACTGTTATCCTTCTTCTTGACCAACACGACAGGGGATGGCCAGGGCCTACTGGAAGGCTCGATTATGTCGTTCTCTAACTACTTTTCGACCTCCGTTTTAATGACGCATCGCTCGGCAAGCGAAACACTACAGGGCCGCCTGCGAATAGGACTGGCGTCACCGGTGTCAATGCGGTGGGTGACAACTGTCGTTTGACCCAATCCGCGTGTACCGAAGGCGAAAAGGTCACTGTAGGCAAAAAAAAGCTTGTGTAACTCAGAGGCGAATTCAGGTTGCAGATCAGCTGCTATCATGCTATTAAGCGGATCAGGGCGCGATGTGGACGTCAAGGGGGTGTTTTCAGGGACGGCAGTTGGACGATCTGTAGACAGAGCTGAAATAGCACAATCGGTCGGGGACAGCGCAGCTAATGAAATTCCCTCGGGCAGAAGTTGAGTTGAGAAGCTGAACCTAAGGACAGGGAGAGTGGTGCGGTTCTGGGAGATGTGCACAATTAGATGAGGAAGGGTGACGTGCCGCTGCTGCATGACATCAGTAATGGGACAATCGAGATAGTCGCCATCTGGGACGGGGGCAAACGGCGACATACGGATGTAAACAGCAGTTTCTGGAGGAAGGCGACTAAACTGTGCTGATCGAAGGCGGGGTGAGCAAGAGGGGTCTTCAGAGCAGAGCGGAAGGTCCAAGCGAAGTAGGCCGCTAGAGCAGTCAAATAGGGCAGAGTGGGATGTTAAGAAGTCAATGCCCAGGATGACGTCGTGGGGGCATTCATGTAGGACAGTGAACAAAACTGGGGCATGACGATCAGCAATTGTAACTCGCGCCGTACACATGCCTACCATGGCAGCAGGGCTGCCATTGGCGAAGCTAACTGTGGACGACACGGCTGGCGTAAGTGCTTTCTTGATTCGACGGCGAAATGAGGAGCTGAGATCGGACAGTTGGGCGCCTGTATCAATTAGAGCAGAAAAGGGAACTCCATCCACAAGGACGTCGATACGGTTATTTTGTAGGGCAGGGGTCAACAGAGGTTTTTTGGTCCGAGTCATAGATGCAGCGTCACCTCCGGGAGCTGCATTGGCTAGTTTTTCGGTAAGTGGACAGAATAGGACGGTGGCGAACTGCGGCGAGTAAAAGGAGATCGCGAACGTCGTGCTTGCGGGGATGGTGAACGGTTTTGCAGCACGGACAGTGGAACCGGGGTCAGCTCGGGTCTGGTCGGGGCGAGGTGAGGAATAGCGAGGGGCATTGTCTCTGCGGCGGTCGACGTAGGGGTACTGACGAGATGGCGTATACCAGCGGATACGGCAGTGACGCGAAATGTGGCCAACGCGAGAACATGTAAAACAGATGGGGCGATTGTCGTGGGTACGTCATTCATTTGGGCTGCGGTAACGATATCGGGGCGAGAAAGCGACGTTGGTTGAGGCGGCAGCAATTTCTGGAGGGGCAGGTCCTGAATCCGTGGTGTCGGTGGTGCTGGTAGAAGGGAGGCCTATATTCGCAACCTCTTGGTGAACAGCAGTCTTAATAAGTGATATAGTAGCCAGGGTGTTGTCGGGTGTATGCGACAGCGAGGCCGCGAGAGCTATTGCCTCAAGTTCTTGGTGGACAAAGCGTGTCAAAGTGCTATCTTTATCAGGCGGTCGAGGAGTCGGGATATCGATACAGGAGGAGGTAGCAGCAATGTTCGGCAGCCGGTCGAGGAGTCGGGATATCGATACAAGAGGAGCTAGCAACCGTGTTCGGCAGCCGGTCGAAACGGTGAGATATGCGCCTCTGTTTTGCCTGCTCGAAACGTCGGCACACCTGCAGCACAGTCCACGTTGGAGCACTCCCTGCACAACAGGAGGTTGAAGGCATCGTCGGAAATGCCTTTTATTATATGGCCGACTTTATCCTCCTCAGGTATGCCTTGGTCGACTTTGCGGCATAGAGACAGGATGTCTTGGATGTGAGATAAGACTCCGTAGACGTTTGGGCGCGAGAGGCGAGTGCTTTCTTGGCAGTGATGGGGCGGCCAATAGGCTTTCCGAATAGGTCGTGGAGCTTGTTTTCAGACATGCCAAGATGTCATTGTAGTGGCTCCGATGTGGCGGCCGCTGCGGAGATCCAGCTTGTGACAGGGGATCGAATAGATCCACCTCCGCCAAGAGATGTTAGGTGCATGATTTACAGTCCGAAAGCTGTCCGCACAACTAATGTTGATGAGGGCACCGATTTCACAACACTCAACGTTGTCGTCTTCTCGGAGTCTGTTGCACTTCTTCATCCTCATCACGAACAGCGATAACAGCTAAGTAACAATATCAATCCCCCCCTCTGCTACGCTTTCCGTCCCTTTGAGATCAATTTGATACCCTAGTGACCATTGGTTCTCCACTCTGCGCACTATACGCCCTGCCCATGCCCATGTTGTCTTCTTTATCTACACCAGGATGGTATTAACTCGAGGTATTTCTCTGACCAACTCTGCGCGCCGTACCTCATAACGTTACCCATACCATGTTTCCTTCCATAGACCTCTGCGTTGTCCTCAACTTAAGTAGACCCCTTTTCGGCAGCCTCCATGATTCAGCCGCATAGATGAGTACTGGTAAGATGGAACTGTTGCCTATTTTACTTCTGAGCGCTACCGGCAAGCTGATAGTCAAAATCTGCGAATATGTGCCAAATGCGCTCCATTCCAATTTTGTTCTCTTAGTTATTTCCGTTTCGTGGTCTGGATCTGCGGAACCTGTCTGTCCTAAGTAGACATATTCGCATGCATCATCCAGTGCTTCGCTACCCAACGTAAACTTCTGTTCCTTCCCGAGGCTCTTGAAGATTACGTTGGTGTTCTGCATATGGATTTTCAAGCATACATTTCTGCTACTCCTGTCTAGGTCATCGGTCATTATCTGCAGTTCATCCCTTGAGTTACTTTCAAGGCAATGTCATCAGTAAATCGCAGATTACTGATGTATTCTGCATCGAGCCTTATCCCTAGCTGCTCCCATTACATGTCTCTGAATACTTTTTCTGTGCAAGCTGTGAATAGTACTGGGGAGACTGTGTCTGCTTGTCTAACACCTTACTTAATGGAAATTTTGTTACTTTGTTTATGCGGAACTATTGTTGGCCTTCAGCAGAGTTAGTTGTTGGGCTAGTTGGTAGTCTAGATTTAAGCACATCTCAGCGCAGAGGCACATGGCCAAAGCAGGCTGGAGACCAGGTAGTGGGTGACTATGCATTGGTTCTAGGAAAAGCAGGGGCGAGTTACTAGCTCAGTTTGCAAACCGCAATAACTTAAGAATCATGAATACCTACTACAGCTAACGGAAGAACCGGAAGTTTATATGAAAACGCCCTGCCAGAGAGGCCAAAAATGAATTTGACTTCGTACTGTGTCCTAACCATGGCATTATGTAGGATATAGAGGTGACATTATGCGGGATGTAACGTCAGGTTGCGATCAGTTAACAAGTTTTCCAATATCTTTAGTTTTTGGTGAGTTTCACGCATTCACACTAAAATGGTTATTTTGATCGTTTTCCCTAGTCATTGGACGGCTGCTTTTTTCTTCGTTTTTTTTTTCTCTCGGATGATGTCATCAGAAGCGAGAGCTTGAGCGGCAAGTTGTCGCCTTAAGCGTGATTATTTTCCTAAGCACACTCTGTGATCCCAAACATATGCGCGACTGTTGATGAATAATTTATCGAAAGCAAGTGACGTAAGTGGGCTATGACGTCAATATTTAATTCAACTCGATAGCACTACGCGGCATTTCAAGGAAAACGTTTGTCCATATTTAAGTAAATATAATCCCCAGGATGCCTAGATCAGGTGATTCGATCCGCCATGATTAGACGAGCCTTGGCCCGTTTGGTGGTATCTGCGTTGACCTGTGGACAGAAAAATCGATGGTCTCTTAGATATCCCTTGAGGGGAGAATAACGAAAGCCTACCCCTCCTACCCTATAATTTGCCTGCCATCGTCAGCGTCTTGTTGGCATTCGTTGTAGTGCTAGATATATTTATATTTGATTTACAGGAAAGGAAAGGCGCAATATCCGTCACACTTTCTCCGACAAGTGAGCATTTGGACGGCACATCATCGCCCCTGTCACGTGGCATTCCTTGGCATGCGTTCAAGTGTGGCATTGCAAATGGCAGAGGCGCATCCCGCCTCGGCCAGCCAGAACACCGCAAAAGCAGGACACACTTTATCCTCGACAGCATGAGCCATTAAAGGCTTCCGCCTTAAAAATCCGGGAGTGCGTGGAATCTGGTAGTCAGCAGGTTTAATTGTCGAATATGGGTTGTATGTGGCTTTGGGATGTCATGGGACAACACGCCATTGCAAAATTGCCAAAAGGTGCCAACACAAGAAACATATTTGACCTGCAAGTAGAACGCAGAACGCCTCCTCTCGCTTGTACAAGGAATCATTAAACCAATTTCAATTCCAACGTCACAACACAGAACCGTAGGAGCCGGTTATGCGCAAGGATTGATGAAATGAGGATCCGTTATCATACTTAACGCAGGCACCAACCAGACAAACTCGTCAACACCATCCCTGTTCTCTAACCCCTATATTCGCTAGCACAGACACTAACAAATTTTAGTTCTTTCCAAGCAGAGTAACAGATTGGAATCAGCTAGTTAATCCATTGTCCCATGAGTTTTAACCAAGTGTTGCTATACTGTGTTGTCTTTTTTGAAGTGTTGTGTTTTCTTTTGCGCCTTGATTGACTTCTTCCCCCGCTCTGCTTGGACTCAGTGTCCGCAGAATTTTGTAAATAAAAAAAAAATAAATAAAACTAAGGCATTTGGAAAGTGCAACAAACATTTAGTGCCACATTCTGCCACCAGGGAAACCTGGCGAACCTTTATCGCTGGCCAAACTAACCTGTAAGTATGCTAGTCTCAAGGACGGAGAAATAAAGAGCATTAAGCAACCGGTGAAGAAAGCAGAAGGTAAATATTGGATAAATTCGATGGGAAAGAAACAGAGTGTGGAATTATACCGAAAGTGAAAAATGCAGATCAGAAAGGAAGCTTTCTTTGATAACTCAAGAGGCAGTGCCCTACTTTTTGAAGCTAGATCACGGTGCCTTAGAACACGCAGCTACAAAAAGAAATTTAACAATGAAGATGTGTGTGGTATGTGGTAACTCCAGTGAAACAATTGACCATATTATACTAGAATGTAATGGTATCCATCAGGAAGTTGATGCAGGCGCAGTCAGTGTTCCTGAAGCTCTGAGGTTTAGAGATACCAGTGGCCGGGTGAATAAACCGGCGGTGGAAGCTAGCAAAAAACGACTGGAAGATTGGTGGCTTAAAAGCAGAGAAGTGTTATAATATTAGTAATGTAGGCACAAAAATTTAATAAATAGAATGATGGTTTAGTTAACCAATCTAAAACAATAATTAAGATATAGGCAGAAATATGAGCATGATAGCCACTGCTACCACCCCGTTTCAAAGGGGACGCTCCTATACTCCATCCATCTTCTATCCGCTTTGCAGTGAGGCCTGCTTATGCCTTCCTGCGCGCAGCAACTACGGAGGTAACGAAATTTGCAGAAATGATTTATATTAACTTGAAAGATGTCTAAACAAATTCTAATCTAAAGAGGAAACACTTTCGCATTTCTACACGTAAATAGCCTTAAATGTGTCCTTCTGTGTTTTTTATGTTTTTTTTTTTGGGGGGAATATAAAAATATATATATATATATATATTTATATATATTATATACTCATATAAACTTTAAACAAGAAACAGCCTTTATTTCAAAGGCAACGTTTCTACTTAAACAATGTTCAAGTACATTGTTCATTGCACTAAATGTTCTACATGAAAAGTCGGCAAAACGGGACTTGAGAATCTCGCTGCAAATTCCCATTCGACCATAATCATCATCACCATTATCAGCCGGACTATAACCACTGCAGGGCGAAGGCCTCCCCCAATTACGTCTAATTAAATCGATCCTTTGCTAGCTGCATCCATTCGGCCCCTGTGCATTTTTTAATCTCATCCACCCGGCTAGTTTTCTGCCGCCACCTTCGAATCTTGCATACCCTTGGAATCAAATTGGTTACCCTTAGAAACCATTGGTTATCCTTTCTTCGAAATACATGTCCTACACATGACAATATCTAGTTCTTAATTTCGACTAGAATATCAGTACCGTGAGTTATTTTTATTAACCACCCTACACCCTTCCTATCTCTTAACGTTACGCCTATAATTTTCCGTCCCATGTTCCTCTGCGTTTTCCTAAACTTAAGTGGAACACTTTTTGTTAACCTAAATGTTTCAGCCCCGTAGGTCAATACCGGTTGAATTCAACTGATATACACTTTCCTCTTGAGTGATACCGGCAAGCTGCTTGACATAATGCTTGAGTACGTTCCAAATTCGCTCCATCACAATCTTATTGTCCTAGTTATTTCCCTTTCAAGGACCGGATCTGCAGTCACTACATGTCCTAAGGAGATTCAATTCAATTCAATTTAATTCAATTTATTTTTCAGAAAGCTTGTGAAGGGCAACCTGGGCTAAAAGCTGTCATGTCAGCTTGACAAGGCCCAGGTGCCCGAATGTACAAGGCAGGGCATGGTGGCCTACCATGCATAGGACAGTACAATGAAAAATAAAATACACAAAATTCATGGTACAGATTTGTACATGTGAAAATATCAACTATGATAGGACAAAATAGATACATGTTTGCAACAAAACAGCAATGACGTCATTCAAATAATAGATGCGAGAGAGGAAAAAACATCTAAAGATGCAATACAAATAGTGCTTCTAAAGGGAAACATACAGAAAACAAGTACATTTTCATATTAACGGCTCCTGAAAATCAGGATAGCAGTAAATATCACCCACTAAAATCTAATGGGATAAAAAATACTGCCGTAATCGGTTGAGATTGGGGCTGCTAAATTCATTATACTTATTGAGAATTTGTGGAAGATTATGTTTCAAAGACTGTAGTTTGTAATTGGTGCGGAAGCGTGTAATCAGCCAAACATCAGTGCTGCGTGTAGAGGCATTGCTTTGATAATGTTGTAAGGATGCGATAGACGTAATGAACTGCCTGAAAGCGGGTGATGATAAATAAAATGCGCAGCATACGAAATTCATAAATGTTTTGTATCGGGACTATATTGTATTGAGGAAAATACTGCTCAGTTGAAGAGAAGTAGTCAATGTTAGCTATAATGCACACAATCTTCTTTTGCAACATGTAAACCTTCTTAGTGTTGCCTTTAGTTGTTGTCAACCACACCAAATTGCAATAGTTAATGTATAAGAAGAACAGCGCCTGATATATTTGAAGTTTAGTGTGCACTGGAAGTAATGAGCGGCAGCGAGATAAGGCCCCGGTTGTTTTACTGAGTTTTGCGCAGATATTGGTGATGTGCGAGTCCCATGTTAATGAATCGGAAAACGTCACTCCTAGAATCTTATGTTCTTTTACAACTGAAATTTCTTCACCATCACAGTGAAGAGTGGTAGCCAAGCTTACTACTTTATTTCTCGGGCGAAAAATAATTACTTTTGTTTTTGCCGGATTAATTTTCAATCGGTAATTCTTTGACCAGAAAACCAATCTTTCGAGCAAGTCGTTACATTGTGTTGCAAGACTGTTTTCTTCTGGGCCAGATAAAAGAATGCTACTATCATCAGCATAAATAATAAATTTTCCCTCTAACCCAGTCGTCCCAATGTCAATAATATATACATTTAAAAGGAACGGCCTTAAAAAAAAAAGGAAGGAAAATCTCAAGATTATGTCGAAGAGCTACAATTTCATAATCGTTGGTGACACGGCAATAATCAGGTACAGTTTCGTAATTCAAATCGTCTTCAATGTAGGTGGCTACTCCACCACCACGTCGGCTTTTGCGATTAATGGTGAAGTTTTTGTAACCGTCAATGCGAACCATATTACAACCATCATAATACCAATTTTCTGTAACCATTATAATGTTATATTTGAAAGAGAACTGGGTCAGCAGATGGCTAATGTTATCTTCTTTATTTATTGCGGAGCGTGCATTCTGTAATACAGAGTTATCAGAGGAGCAAGGCGGTTTTATACAGTGTGGAAGAACAAGTTCTTTGTAATCCATTAGGAAAGGAGCCGAGCGCTATGTGTGCTTAGTGCGCGCAGATGTGCTTAGGTATCGGGAGACGGTGGTTTGTCTTCCTCGTGCGAGGAAGAAGAGTCGAGGGGCTGTGTAGAGACTATCTTGACAAGATCTTGCTCATGGGCTATATGAATGCTTTTTGAGGTGTCACTTTCTCGAGCGAATATTTTCCCATTTTGTGTCCAAACTGACTTCCAGTGCTGTTCTTTCTTAGATTTTATTGTTATTCCAAGGAGTCGTTTCAGATAGGGGTAAAGGTGCTCATTAACGTAAATTGCAGCTTTGCTGTTGATTCCAATGTCTTCGTTGTTGATTCTAGCCTTTCTTGCTTTTTGAAGAGTAGTGTCCCGTTTCACACGAGACTTGAACTTAACTACAATGTTTGGTGTGTCATTTTTACGGTTTGGTACTCGATGACAGGCTTCAATATCACAAACATTGATTGGCTCTTTGATGAGTTCGCCGATTTTGGTTAGAATTTCTGACACGTCCTCATTGTCAGTTTTTGCCACTCCTTGAATCTCCAGATTGGCGGATCTGGAATATTGCTCCAAATGTACTAACTGCTTTTCTAACTCGACAGCCTTGGTTTCCACCGTAGAGCATTTAGCTTGCATCGCCTCATTCTCTGCTCTGAGCGTTGCGTTTTTTGCTATTTCAGCATTTAGCTTCTGTCTTAACTCTTCAATATCTTTATGTGCATACTCAAGACTGTCTGTCAAGTTTCTCTGTTCTGCTCTTAATTCCCGGATTTCGTTTCGGAGATCTCTTTCAAGTGGTTCCCGCACTATTTTCGATTCCAGCTGTATTTCCTCTTTTAGCTTCAAGAAATCATTTCTTAGCTCTTCTCTACATTTCGCAAAGTCCTTTGTCATTGCAGGTCTCAGGTACGTAGAAACACGTCACTTAAAAACACAGCTTGGCAGCAGCGACGACAAATATAACACGAGGATAACAAAAAGTTGCTGAGCACCAACCTGTAGCAAAAATCCAGAGCAATGCTTAATCCCTGTTCACAGCGGCCCTCGCCACTGCCAAGTGATGCTCCGGGAGATATATTCGCTTACCCCTTTCAATGCTGCGCTGCCCATTTTAAACTACTGTTCCTTTTCTAGCCTGTTCAGCATTACGCATGTCTTCAGCATATTAATCTCTAAGCCTGCATTACTTCTTGTCCTGTCTAGACCAATTTATTATTAGTTGCAGTTGGTTCCCTGTGTTACTTAAGAACGCAATGTCATCAGCGCATCGCAGATTACAGAGATATTTTCCATCCACCCTAATGCTAACTGCTCCCATTTCATTTCTTTTTAAACACTTTCTAAGCAAGCGGTAATTAGCCCCTGGCAGATCGTGTCTCTTTGCGTAACACTTTTATTAATTAAAATTTTATCACTTTCGTACGCAGAACTATGGTTGCTGTGCAGCCACTATAGATATCTTCGAGTATTTTCAAGTGCGGCTCGTCTACACCCTGATTTCGCATTTCCTGCAGGACAGCAGTGGTTTATACTGCGTGAAATGCTTTTTTTGCAATCAATAAATGCTATGTATAAGGGCCAGTTATATTCAGGGCATTTTTCTATTTCCTGGTTTATAGTATGGAAATGATCTGTACTAGACTATTCTTCCCAAAATCCTGTTTGATCGTTTGGTTGAATTAAGTCTAATCTCTTGATACTATTAGTGATTACCTTGGTAAATACCTTGCACGTAACTGATAGTAAGCTGAATGGTCTGCATTTTTTCAAGTCCTTAGCGTCTCTTTACTGATCAATTTAGGGAATGTTAGCATTCTTCCATCATTCCGGTACTTTTGATGTCATCAGGCATTGAGTATACAGGGAGGGCAGTTTGTCAAGCACGATATCCTCTTCGTCTTTTAAGAAATCTGTAGTTACCTGATCCTCCCCAACCGCTTTCCCCCTTTTTATAATTTCTAAGGCTTTCTAAATCTCGTCCGGTAAACGTCGGAAGGTTACTGTCAATCTCAAGAACTGGGCGAAAGCTCAGCATTGGTTCAGCGTATGTGACAACCGAAAACTGTCGGCTAGGTCCATACCGCAGGAAACTTTCTTGTTTTTAGCTTGAAATATCAGTCATATTACGCTGCTAGTTACTTGCAAACAAAGTTGAAATTGGAATACCAAATACCTGACAGTGGAATTTTAAAATAAAGTTCGAAATATGTTTGCCAAGTATGCTATCTTTCAACAATCAAAAATAAAATGCTTCGGCAATATATTTACTTTTAGACTACTATATTCTTGTGTCTTCCTTTAAGAACGTTCTTGAAGAATTCTGTGTTTTTAGTGCTGATTCTTCTTATAAGGCAAATGTTTTTTGAAGAGTCTTAGCAATATTTTTTTCCTGTGGTGTACACTTCAGGTTTAATATGTACCTGAAATATTTCTTCTGAGCGTAGATTAATTCAGCTCTCTCATTGGTTTCGACAGTGCCCGCTGCTAAATAATGACGCTCATCAGTTTCTTACAGTGTTTTAAAGAGCAAGCGTAATATTCTCTCTGTTCAATTAGCTGCACGTTTCTTCCGAAGAAGGGATCGTTTGGACGTAGTAAAGAAGCCATTGGATCCATACACAGCGAAAGAATCGAAACGATATATTAAAAATAAATACAGTTGTTTTCAAAAATTTTCGTAGCACTTCAAGACAATCGATAAAGCACTTTTGGTCTTAGAGGCACGCAAAGTTAAATTGCCTGCTGGCGTGTCTCGCGCGTTACGTTCGCATGGGGGAATATGTACATTGAGTGCATGTAAACAGGTGAAGCGTGAACATTTTATAGATTTTTTTGCAGATACAAAGGCTTGAAACAATAGTACAAGAAAACAGAGACTGAGTTCATTCTACTGCATCGTTTCTTGCACAAAACCGCTCAAATGGCAAGAACAGCCGTGCTCTGTCCGAACACAATGCTTTGTGTGCGACGACAGGAACTGTTCTCTTAGTCGTCATGAAAGCCTAATAGTGAGGCGGGGTGCTATATTATAATATTACGACGACGTTTCCACACAATGTTTGGGGAATTTTGCGTAATGTTTGGACTGCGATGCCCATCTATCCACTTGTTGTTATCCAGCCTTCCTTGGCTGTTTGCATCGGAGGTTTTGACATTAGATCATATGGACCCATTCTTTCTAAGGATTATGGCGCTCTCTAAATATTCTCCAGCTCGACCTATCCTACTTTACGATTCTACGAACACAGAACGGCTTTACGAGCTGGCAAAGGAAATGCCAGTTGCGGTAAAATTTTTCAGCACTGAACGAAGTCAGCTAGACAGCGAGTTCCAAATATCATCTGACCGCAATCTGTTATTTCAACGAGTCGAACGGATCATCTTTGTGCCATTTGTGTCAAAACTTTCCAAGCAAGTAAAAGGTGATTTAGTCACTGCAATGTACAAAAACGCGCACTGTCGTTGGGTGATTTGGAGCGAATCATTTCGGGATGTTTCCAAACACCTTCCTATAAGCATGTGTCAATCAGTGATGGTTAATTCTGTAGATATTACGATACCCGAAACCCATTTTCGAGGCTGTGAGACTCGTGGAATCGGATTGCTGTTTGAGCTCTTTTCCAAGGAGCTTTGTTGCCGTGGTAAATTTCCGAAAGGGAAAAAGTTGACAGCTGCTGCCTTTGACCACCGTTATGACCTTATCGAAATGGAACATCCTGAGGCACTAGCGCTTATGGATGCTTACAAGATGCTTAACAACACATTGCATATCCAGCGTGTGAGTGGCCCCACAGATATTATTGAAGGGGAGGTGGACTTGGTGTTCCTTAATTTCGGTAACGCGCTCTTCCGCGATTTATACGTGTTTCCATACGCTCAGTACTCTTCTCAGCCTATGTGTTTCTTCAGCCACCGAAGAATCGCCACTGAAGTTACCTTGATCGACTCCCCTTTATATTTCATAACTTTATTTTTGGTCCTGGGAATTGCATGTGCTTCTGTTTTTGTCTACTCTGTTATTCACCATCGCATCATTCGTCGCTCAGCGAACGAATTTTCTGCATCAAAACTTCTCATACTACTCTTGTGCGCACTTCTTGGCAGAAGCCCACCGAGCTCGGTGGCAAACTGTGGCGCTCACCGCAGTCTCGCCACTGCCTTCTGGGCGTTGGGCATGATGGTTTTAGGAAATTACATTCAAAGCAGCATTACAGCTATTCGAAGCACGCGAAGTATGACAGTAAGCATAAACTCAGTTGCCGAAATCCTCCAGCGGATCCAGGAAGGTTCCCTCTGCCCATGCCTGAGTGGAGAATGGAGTCGCCTTTTGATGATGAAAGACCGAGACAATTTCCCAGATTTTGAACGAGTGATATGGAAGGCCTTGCGAAATTGCGATTATGACATACATAAGTCAAGAAATATATCGGAGTGCTATGATGCAGCACGAGCTGAGACGCACGTAGTTTTTTCGGC
>JAJIZL010015566.1:73271-99103 GCA_023969395.1 Amblyomma maculatum
CTCTTTGTTCTGCACCATGTACAGCCTTCAGCACACCTAACACGAATGCTCGAGCGCGTGGCATGGATTGATATTTGCATCGCTCAGCGCTAGCCGCAAGACCTGAATTCATACTGCACGATACGTTTGGGGCTTGTGAAGATCGCTGGTACCTTAGCCACCTTGGCAGGCTGTCGGAACCATCGGTAAGTTTTGAACGGTTCTCAAATTCGTCAAGGTCACGCGCGCTAGCACTCGTGTTAAGCGTGCTGACGGCTGTAACGTCGTTATTAAACAACACAGCCTCTTCTGCCAGGATGCTGAAAGACTGGGCAACATTCAATCAAATTTCAGAAAACAAAAGAGGAGTTCGAAGGAAGAACATTGAGAGACGACCGACAGTGCCAGTACTAAGAAGTATATGAGAAAGCTGTATAGCTTCCCTTTGAAGGCGTATGGCTACGCTTGGGTGGATGTCAATGTGTACTTGCTCTCTCATTGCCGCCAGTACCAATCGAACACTTGCAGTGTCTTTGATCTTTTGTATCCTCCGTTCATTTATTAAATTTCAATTGATTCTCCGTGCCCTCTACAGTTTGTATCATCAATTTATGATTTTTTTTTTGCGGGAAGATTTACGATGATGTCTCATCTCCCAGGTACCAGCACCACCGTCTGGTCCTTGCCTTTGCAGAAGCTCAGCTCTCTGTGCCTTTCCGCCGGCGACCCCTGCAAACGGAAACTGCGGATGACTACGCAAATGAGCCGTTTCAATTTTACTTCGTGGTCTGGTTGTTCGGATGCGCAGTATCGATAATCGTCCTCATTGGAGAGCTCGCTTACAATCATCAAATTGCAAAACGCTTGCTAAGAAGCCTCTCCTGGACTGTGCTGGTGTGGAGATTGCGATTTTGTCGTAGGGCTTGAATATCTGAAATAATCTGTGCAGTTTTTTGAACTGCTATAATGTAAAGCATATCTCGAAGAGAACTTTTCAACTCTTTTGTAATTTAGCAACTTCAGTGAAATGTTGTATAAATAAAATACAGCGACTTCTTATAATGTAATGCGTTCTGGCCTGCATATCGTTGTTTTGATGCGTGGCAGGTGATTTGCTTTAAAAAAAAATTATGCTGGTTTTCGGGCAGGCGTAATGTGAAGCAGGTAAACTAACGGTCAGATTATCGTGGTAATATGATGGCAAGATTTAACGTGGCGGGTACCATACCCTAATTTGAACATGCTCTGAAATTTGATACGGTGTCTTGAAACAATACTTCTTCCTGCTGAAGAAGTATTGTTTAGGTGACCTCGGCGATCTTATGCCTCAGCGTTCTGTCTTATGCTTCAGAAATGTAGTTTCATGCATAAGTTCAAACCTGCCAACTCTCCAGAACTGTCTAGGAGTCTCCCGAATTTCATTACATCTCCTGGACGCGACTTCAAATCTCCAGAAAATTGACTGCCACAACACCCACTGTTCAATCACTTTCAGTCAATGTACAAAAAGGAGGAAATGCGCATGCGCTTGTAGGAAAGCCTGTCTTTCCTGCAAATAAGACGCCACTGCTACTTGGATGGGGTATTCAATGGGTGTGCCTTAGTTGCCGAGCGATTGCCGTAATATTTATAGCAACCACTGCACTGAACAAAAAAAAAACGGTACCACTGCATCACTGTAGCTGCTGCATGCACCTTTAAATGAGCCTTAATTTTATTGCCTGTTCTTATAGACGCTGGACCTCTTGCTATTGGCTTTGATCAGTAAGCAACCGCCTTTAATTGCTTCAATTCCCATCTCTCCACCACTTTCATGTTGGTCCTAGTGCGATAAGCTGATTTTATGTTCACATTATACTATTTTATTACGTGTGAATGATTTTGCCAACATAACATGCTTTCAATTTTTTTTTAATGCGCGTCGGGAGTGTTTTCTACGTAGAAATCGATAGATTGAGTTCTATCACCTGTGCAAAAACCGACAGTTTAGCACCCCCAGAAGACCTCTGTCCTGTGGTTGGAAGGAGAATAAAGAAAAGGACAATTAGTGGAAAGCCTGCCTATAAACTTACAAAGATGGCGCAGAAGCGAAATGGTCATCAGATATCCGCTTCACTTGCTAAGTAATGCTAATATATATGAAGCACCTTAGTGTAATTTTGTGGCATACTCGCGGAAAAGTACTTAGACACTAATTTTTTCCTCGTTATTTTTTTGAGTGAGGCACGAATTGGAATAAATCGAAGTGATCCACGCATCTAATGCCCATAGACATAATATGCGTGAATGAGTTCATTAATTGTGCTCCTATGTGAACATGCAATAGTTTGTCGAATATATTATGTTAAAAATCGAGTTTTTTACTGTTAGGCGGAGTAATACACACCCTGCATATGATAACATTAGTTGGCCTGTAGCTAATAACTGCTCTTTTTTAAATTGTATTTACTTATAATATACGTGTGTTATCTCGTACGCCTATCTGTGAACAATTTGCCATCGAGTTCTTTTGTGATGTTATTTCAGCTACAAATGATGAACGACAGTTGTAGCAATATAAGTGGCTTTCGGTATAACGTATAGCGCGAAAAAACCTTAATATATGCGATGATATTTTTATTCACCGCATTGCTTGAACCAGCCTGTTTGAGGAGTCGAAATGAAAATAAATATGGATGTCATCGGACAGGAACACTAAACGAGGTTCCACGACCCTTTCTTTTTTTACTTTTCATATGTCGTGGGCTAATGTATCGACACAAAGGAAGGACCCTTAGTTTTGTAAGATGCGGCGTAGTTTTCTCAAAGAAGAAAACACGTATATTGTCACGTAGTGGTGACAAGGCCGTAGACACTAAAAGAAGGCACAGGCTGGATGGTACTCAAATATCTCTTTATTGGGATGACTTGCGCCCGCAAAAGAACTAAGCAACTCGGCGGCAGTGATAGCAACAAACGTGCTGGTCGATCGTCGAACTAAGAATGCCCGTCGCACTCGTCAACGCTCAATTTAAAGGCTATTCTGAACAATCTAGATAGCGTAGCAACTGCTACAAGCACAAGCTGGAACATTGTAGAAAGGCACACGAGTGGCCGGAATCTTCGAGACAGATCTGGGTGCATCTTGCGCTACAACTAAACTGATAAAGGCGCGTCTCGCGACATCGAGCATTAACAAAAAAAGAATACAGAGCTGATACTTGCAGCCAGTTTCGCACCGCAAGCAATGTTGTGCAAGATTCGAAGGGTGGCTGATACGTGTGTAGGCAAACAAAAGGAAATAATTGAAAGAGAAATCGCAGAAGCATTCCTAATTGAGTCAGCAGAAAAAGATACGCGTGTTAGTACATCATCTGTGGCTCTCACAAAGGAGGAGCTAGATATGATAATTGTGCAGATGCGGAGTTGTGGTCGAAGTGGTAAGGAACGTGATCACGCGCATGAATGATGTGCTTGTGATTTGACGAGAATGCTATATGTATATATGTATATATGTGCGTAATTTGTCGATAAAAATGAACAGTTGTAAGTTTGCGCTTCACTCTTGTGTCGTCTTTCACTTGTCCCTGTCTAGCAAGTAGCGCAGTATTCTCCAATATAATGTATGGTATATAATGCATTGTGGTATAATGTACTAAGTGTGTCCTAGTAACTGGAGTCTCTGATCATGCAAATCTTTTTACTTATTTATTTTGCATGTTCATTTTTCTTCGATCATGTACACCTTTTGACTTATGTATTTTGCATGGTCATTTTTCTGTATTATGTATAAGTGTATTATGTATAATTAATGTAATCAAATTATGTATAAAAGTAAAGAGTGCATCGTTCGTCAATGCTGCTGGGTGACTGGATCTCAGTCAAGCTGCAATAAAAGCAGGTTTTCCTCCTGTCTCCCTTTTTCGCTGTACATTGTATGAGGAAATAAACTCATTGATTGATTGATTGATTGACTGAATATTATTGAATCTTGCCTGAATGCAGGCGGAATGTGGCCATTATCAGGACAAGCGCTCAGTTTTATATTGAATGTTATATTTTTAAACAATTTAACGCAACACTTCTTAGTCCGTGGTATTTTTGAGGTACTGAGAGGGATTTCATTGAAAGTCGAAGGTGATCATTTTTTTATTGGAGAATATTTGCCCTTAGCTGCTGTTTTCGAATTTCGGGCAATTTTGTTGAGTTGTGGAGAACACACCTAGCGATCAGGAGCTCCAAATATTGCCTGGAATTAAGAACACGCATAAGAAAGTGAAAAAAGATTTAATGCATCCAACCCAGTGCATCATATGCCAGTACATAAATTTAAAAATGGATATTTTTGCAGCGCGTTACTCCTGAAGCAATGAATACAATTTTTTAATACCTCAACGGCAAAAAAAAAAAACGGGTGTTTAATAGTGTTTGTGAATATAAAACATGCATACATTTAGTGAGAAAAAATCGTAGATGACAAAATCGTGGTCTCTATACTAGCCACTTTCTGAAATGGCAAAAACAGCATTTTTACCTCCAAATATATACGATATTTTTTTTTTTAGGAAAGTACGCCGTATCTTACAAAACTAAGGTAAATTCATTTGTGTCTAGATATTTTTCCACTAAGGTAGTTCCAAAGCAAAAGAAATGCAAGAAAGCAAACTGGCTTTCTGAATAGGCTTTGCAAATAGCTGAGGAAAGGAGGATGGCAAAAGTTATGGGGGAAAAAGAAAGATACAAGGTTCTCAATGCGGATTTTCAGAAAATAGCAAGGAGAGATAAGAATGCCTTCCTGAACATACAGTGCCAAGCAGTTGAGGACAACAGCCAATTAAGGAACACAAGATCTCTGTATAAGGCAATCAAAGATATCAAAGGAAGCTTCTGTGCTAAGCTGGCCGTGATAAAGGACAAACGAGGCAAGGATCTCACTGAAGCCACAGAGATAAAGAAGAGGTGGCAGGAATACACAGAAGAACTGTACAAGAAGGACCCGAATGTGCAAACCCAACATAAGATGGTTGTGATCACTGACCTCGAGCCGGGCATCCTGAATAGTGAAGTTGAATGGGCCTTAGCCAGCCTTGCTAAGAACAAAGCTAGCGGAATTGATGGCATTCCAGCTGAGTTGCTTGAAAGCCTCAACCATGACGCTGTAAACATTCTACATACATCGTCAGAAGATTTGGACAACCCTGCAGTGGCCACAAGATTGGAGGAGGTCAGTTTACATCCCCATTCCAAAGAAAGGCAGTGCCAAAGATTGTTCCAACTACCGCACGATCGCGCTTATTTCGCATGCTAGCAAGTTGATGTTGAAAATCCTCCAAGATAGGCTGCAGCGGTATGTGGATCGGGAGCTTCTGGACGTGCAAGCTGGGTTTCACAAGGGCAGAGGAACTAGAGACCACGTTGCCAACCTTCGCTGGATCATGGAAAAAGCAAGAGAGTTCCAGAAACCCATCTACTTCTGCTTTATTGATTATGCGAAAGCGTTTGACTGCGTAGATCACGGCAGATTGTGGCAAGCTCTCCAAGAGATGCGAGTTCCAATTCACCTCATCTGTCTCCTCTGGAACCTGTATGAAGGGCAAGCGGCCACAGTCAGAACTGGGCATGGTCTTACTGATTGGTTTCCGATTGAGAAAAGAGTGAGGCAAGGCTGCATACTGTCGCCCTGCCTATTTAACCTATATGCAGAGTGCATCATGAGGAATGCCGGTCTGGACGAGTCTTCAACTGGAGTGAAGATTGCTGGAAAATGTATCAACAACCTTAGATATGCGGATGATACCACTTTAATGGCAGAAAGTGAAGCGGAACTCAAGAGACTTCTGATGCGCGTACAAGAAGAGAGTGAGAAGTTTGGGCTTAAACTGAACATTAAAAAGACAAAGATCATGGCGTCTTGCCCTATCAAGTCCTGGAGAATCAAGGGACAAGAAGTGGAAGCTGTGACAGATTTTCTCTTCTTGGGCTCCAAGATTACCTCGAAAGGAGACTGCAGCCATGAAATTAGGAGACGCCTGCTTCTGGGAAAGAGAGCAATGGTTAGCCTTGACCGCCTAGTAAAGAGCAGAGACATTAGTCTGCCAACCAAGATCCGTATAACTCGTGCTATGGTCTTTCCAGTTGTGATGTATGGATGCGAGAGTTGGACTGTGAAAAAGGCTGACCGCCGAAGAATTGACGCGTTTAAATTGTGGTGCTGGCGAAGACTCTTGAGAGTTCCTTGGACTGCCAGAAGATCAAATCAGTCAATATTGTCGACCATAAACCCTGACTGTTCATTGGAGGGTCAAATTCTAAAGTTAAAGCTCAGCTACTTTGGTCATCTGATGAAAAGAGAGGAGTCGCTGGAGAAAGATTTGATGTTGGGAAAGGTTGAGGGTCGCCGGAGAAGGGGTAGGCAGCGAACGCGATGGTTAGATGGCATCCTCGAGGCACTGCAGATGAAGTTATGTGATGTTAGGAAGATAGTGAGAGACCGGAAGGCGTGGCGTGACATGGTCCATAGGGTCACGAAGAGTCGGACACGACTGAACGACTGAACTGAACTGATTTTTCCACCAGATATAAATATTTCATTAGAAATGAAAAATGGTCATGGGACCTCGATTATGTTTCTTATATGAAGGCACCCATATATGTGCTTTGGGAAAGCCAATATCAAGGGCGTATTTTTGAAATTATGTATTTCGAACGGCTGTGCCATCTAAGAAAATTTGAAAGCTGGGCGCAACTTCGCTGTCGTGTCGACAGCCCTTACCTTTAGGTACAGCTGCACTTGCTGAGCTAAATGAATAGGTTAGAGGGACACTGCAGCCCTTTTTCTGGAAATCGAGTTTCTCACGCCACGAACTCGACTATCTAATTAAATTTAGGCAGAAAAAAGCACTAATTGTCTTTCTATTTTAAGGTAAAATATGCGACCGGCACTGCCGGCCCCTCGAGACACGCCGCAGACCGCGTCGCCGCCTGCAATTGGTCGAGCTGTCGCGACGCCGTCGTGAGGACCCGAGACGCTGCCGATATGCATCCTGCGCTGCGCGGCATGTAGATCGCAGCTGTCACAGCTTTCTGCGACGTTCTAAAAGCTGTTTCGGCTCACTAAAGTGACTATCTGGGTCTCGTCGTATGTATACGCATCAGATAGGGCCGGAAACGACGCAGCATCGACGAAGCGAAGGCCAGACTTCAGCGTCTACTGGCATAGAAATGTGGCTCTGGCATGTAGAACGGCATTTTGCAAATCTGCATATGTTTCTATTGGCCGAAATGAGACGTATGCGTGGGAGCGTTCAACGACAAAGCGCTTCTAACATTACTTTCCGACTCGGAGGCAGGTTCAGGCGTCCCTAACGCTCTGCCTAGTAGGGAAGTGACGAAACCCGTTGAGGGGATTGCTTGTTGCCTGGCTAGCTGCGTGCGAACCGAGTACTCGGGCTATTCTTGATTGTGGTGTAGAGTGTTTTCGATTCTCTCGAGACATGGTGAGGGTGATTATTCAGAACAACATGTTCCAGCCACATAATTTGAACATCGCATCGCTTCCCGAAGTGTTTACATACAAATAGGATTCAGTTAGCAGCAAAATAGTGTCGCCGCTGGTGCGCTTGCCGGTATTGAAGCATGGTCGCACTGTTTTCCTTGAAGGTTTGTGCTACAGCTCCGTGTCGGCGAAAATTACGCCCAAGGTAGCAGAGCACCACGGAAAAGCCGGCGCTCGTAAATTTGGCAGCGATGCCAAACTCGACATGTTAAAATGATTCCAGAGCACAAAATAGTGCGCATAGACATCCAGAACATTAGTTGCAAGTCGTGAGAGCAGGCAGCAAGCTCCAATGGTCAAGAATTTGTAATTGTTAGAACGGCAGCAATGACCTGTACACTTCATAACATCGTCCAAACCATATAAATGCAATCATGACATAACAGGCAAAAATATATCCAAAGTTCGTTGATTTCGACGTTGCCGAGTGGTTAGCGTAGAAAGCTTTGGAGCAAGAGGTACCGAGTTCAAAGCGCACTAGTGCTGTAGTTTTATGCGAAGCATATTGCTAGAGGTGTAAACCACAGCCCTTCAGTTACACGCCGTGCAAAGAATGTGGAATGCTACGTCACACCACGTGATACGCTGACGTCACGACAGAGGAGAGACGAGGGTCCAGCTCGCGCCGTCGGCTGCGGTTGCACGCCGTGCAGACAACGTGGTATGGTGACGTCACACCACGTGATACGCTGACGTCACAACAGAGAAGAGAAGGGGTCCAGCTCGCGCCTTCGACTACGGTTGCACGCCGTTCGGACCACGTGATATGGTGACGTCACACCACGTGATACGCTGACGTCACGACAGAGGAGAGACGGGGGACCGGCTCACGCCGTCGGCTGCGGTTGCACGCCGTGCGGACCACGTGGTATGGTGACGTCACACCACGTGATACGCTTACGTCACGACAGAGAAGAGCTTTTGCTTTGCGTACATATTCGCGTAGTGGCAATTGATTATCGTCGGCCTGGGGGACGACATGTTCGTTGTGCGTGTCGGTAACACAGATTAGAGATAAACGAGTCATGCTGTTACCTAGTTTTATGCGATGGGAAAACATTTTGCATTAAAAGTTTAATCCGTGCAAAAGCACGGGTAACCAAGGAAAGAAAAGTTTAGCCAAGTGTAACCATGGAAAGCCGAGTTTAGCAATCAATATGCTTCGCATCTGACCAGGCTTAACCAAGCTAAGCCTCAGCCATTTTTTTAACCTTTTTTTAATCTAGTTGAGGTGCTTCGTTATTTTTGAGCTTTACTTTTTATCCGAGGCGTCTTTTTTTTCGGGCGACCAGTGCCACCAGTGCGGCGCGTGCCATTATTCCGCGCCCCAGTACGCACAGTCCCCAGCGTCATACAGGGCCCATAATCCGGTATGGCACTGGGGTGCTAGAACACAGCGGCTCTGGTTTTTGGAATAGTGATACGGCGGTGGAATATGCTATTTTATCTTTCATATGTGCGTTCATCCACAGCAGTATATTCGCAATATTGCTTTGTATGGTCATGCTCGAATGTTAACTATACGGGAAGCGTGAAGCAACAGATAATGGAGGCTCGTAACCGATGGTGGAAACACTCCTTCCGCATGGGAACTGCCCAAATTCGCTCGTGGTCAATAAAAAAAAATCGGGTACATGCCCGCTGCTCGTCTGCGATATTTGTCGCGTGAATAATCGTATTTTCGCGTAGGACATTATATCCTTTCACAATAGGGATTTATATATTGCTAGAAAATAGCTCTGCCAGGTGCATTGCAACTGCTCTCAGAATACAATATACTGAATTAAGCAATTATTGCAGTTTCCATTGACCAGTAATATGGTTGGTGTAAACTTGTTGCTTTTCCTAGAAGCAACCCACTGCGCTCGGAGCGTTTTGTCTTGCGGGAACTTGTGGAAACTGACATCGTCGCGGCATATGCTCGTACACCAGAAGGCACAGCAGTGCCGCATTTTCGGACGGGTGTTCAACTCAAGCGACACGTTGAACTTCCGCAACCTCGAAACACGAGCAGCAACACAGGCTAAAAACACACTTGGGCTGCTAGGAGCGCGTGGCCTATCCTCACGGTGACGAAACGCACGCCGACGCGGGCGTGATTTCTCTCTTTATTATCCTCCTTGCTTGCGCCGTGGCGGGTCACGGAAAGTTTGAACGATGCGTTTTCAATCGGCGACTGCTTTGATGTTTTCGCAATAATCATAAAAATAACTTCACAGACCTGACCAGCAATGAGCCTACTTCCGTAGAGTGGAAGGTGAGCACGTTTGAAAACCACTGCAGGTTCCCTTTAAGCACTTTATTTTAGCCACGAATATAGCGCTGTTACGTGCCAATTTAAAAGGCCGCAGTGACGCGATTCTCGTAGTGTTTATAAGTGAAATCTGTAAAGCTTACAAATCTACCCATAGATATGATCTCATGCAGGTTTTATTCAAGCAGCATTACACCTGCTGTGCCCGATAGTTTGAGCCAAGGATTAGAAATAAACCATTAGATTCAGACGATGGAAACCGGCGCACATTGCTTGCATCCATATAGGACAGCGCAGTAAATTTTTATTTCGCAAGTAGGCAATTGAGGTGATTCGCTCTAAGTAATAGATATTCACTTTAGCAATAAATGGGACTTACAGAGTCGGTGAGCACCTTCAGAAACCACTGTTTCCATATTTGCGATAAGAAACCTCACGTGTAACATCTTTTCCCCATCAGTAAATAAATTCTGCGTAATGTAAATACCGAAACCGCTACCAGCCCATTCGCGCACCTCAATTGTGCTGCTCTCAACATGATTTTGAGAAGACAAAACAACCTGCCGCTATGGTGGCTGGAACCATGCATGAGTAAGGGTGATAAGCTGGCGATGGTTGCTTCGCTTCGGCCCTTTGGCGCACATGAAGGCGTGAGGTACAGTGACCGCGCCGCACTTTGCAAAGCGGATAACGACTGCAAACGGTAAAGATATAATTATAAAAATGAGTAGAAAAATACTTTTTCAGCTCCAGGAACAAAAACAGATAGTCTTGTTGAACGTTTAGGCTGGCGCGGACGAAGAAACCATCAGAAAATTATAGGCCTACTGCTGTTCAAGGCTGTCTAGCCAAGCCAAGGACGCACTTATATTCTCCGGCCATCTGATGTTTGAATTTGTGGGGTTTCCTGCATTATCTGGAAAAAACAATTGCAGATGGGACGATTCTTTATCGCAAATAATAAAGCGTGGTTCGTGCTGGTACGTTTCAACGTAGTAATTACCATTTATTGTCTAAATCAATAATCAGGTATTTAGGTGAATAATGTCAAATAAAATTGCAAACAATACCTTTTCTGTGGCGCTCAAAGTAGCTTCCAGTAATATATTACTGTGTAAAACACGTTGTTGGGCTAGTTGGTGCATTGCATATAGAAAGAGTAACCAACCAACAAGACGCACATAGGTAAAAATTGCGACACACTTTGCCGACTAAAGTGGTGAAACACGAAAGCCTGAGTGCCGCATTCTGATACGCATTTGTTGCGAATGTGGCGGTGAATGATGCTTCGAGCAAAGAGGGTACTACAGTTTCACATTCTTCCCTTCCTTTACGGCGCCATGTGTACGCGGAGAATTGTGACAGATACTGCGCCTTTTCTATCCTCTAAACCAATTTCAAGCACCCCTAATGCCTGCTGTATTAATACCTCCTAGGCATCTGGCCGGATCTGCTTCTGTTTGCTGTGGGGTGCGACGTTTGAGGGAGCGGCAAATGAATGGGCGCACGGACCCCTAAATCGGACTTTCGGTGGGGTCAGCTACGTATATGCATGAATTGCCTTGTGACGTCATGACATGTCGAGATGGTACATGGCGCTCCCCTTGTCGAACACATCCAGCATTTCATTGAACGCATTGAAGTTCACCGGCGTTGTATAATTCGTCTATAGGAAAGGAAAGGCGCAGTATCTGTCACTTGCGGAATCTCGCTAACATTCTCACTGCAGACAAGGGGAGTTATAAAGAGCGCTGCTATGCATGCAGAGTGTTTGGCGCACGCGAATAGATATAAGACATGAACGTACTATTGAGCATCCTGCTTATCAGTATTTCATTGAAAGCATGATCTGCACACATGAAATATTCGGACAGCAAGATCCTCAGCCTGAGTGGCTGCCAGTCCTTGACAAATTAAAATCATTTAATCCATTCTATCAGCGTGCAGTTTCAAGTAAGTGATTGTAGCTTTTATTGTTATATAAATGTATTTGCTATTTGTTTGTGCTGCCAAGAAGATAATAAAAAAAACGATCCGGGGCGTCGGGAAGTGGTAATAGCACTGGGGTTGGCGATCCGGAGGGAGACATGGTTTATTAGTTTTAGGGAATCGATTCAATGGTGGTTGGGCATGACTTATGGTTGGTTGCTTCGAATTTGGCGATTGAGGACGTCATTCTGTGTCGACCAATCAGAGCCTCCGCAAAAGCGGGACACATTTTGTCCATGACAACGATGAGGCATTCAAGGTTCGCCTTAAAACAGAGATGCTGAAAAGAGGCCACCACCTTTCTTTCTGCGTCTCTGTTTTTGTGTGAGTCTTCTTGGCTGTTTAGCATTTCTTCAGATGTAACTGGTTTCCTTCGCCTACCTCTGAAATTTTATTTTTAGTCATTGGATCAAATACGTATATGTGTAAAAATTGTGCACCGCATATTTCAATTCACTTCTGATATTATCCGATGACTACATCACCGAAGCTGACCACTGATCCCACTGACGGTGCTTATAATAATTGCCTGAGTGAGAGCTTTTTACCACTTTAGCAGGCTAGAAAATTATCCATATTGTTACGGACGATAAAGGAAGAAGAAGCGGGCTGTGGTGCGGGCAGGAGCGCTCACGCTAGGCCGGCTAACAATTCATTAAACGCCGTCTCACTGTCATGAAACATCTTCTCTCTCTCCTGTGTTCTGTTTTCATCGGCTTGCCGCCACGTAACATTAGGAATACGGAATGGAGGCTGATATTTTCTTGCGTATATTTTCTAGGATGCCTGAGTAGCAACAGCGTGTACCTTAGTGACGTCCTGTCCGGGAAGGCCTCGGCGGCAGTAAAGCAATGGATCGTAACAATGAAGTAATGGGATAACTGACACAACAAGCAGGGAAACATGACATCTTCAACTCAGTCTGGAAGCTGAAAGCAGCAATAAATAGTATTGAAGCCTTACAAACCTAATAAGCTGTAAAGAAGTGCCACCTTTTTTTAGGAGGGTTTGAGCTTGTTTTGGATATTTAAGAAAAACCAATAAAAAGTGCTGGTCAAACCTACGTTTGTCGATGCGCAAGCTTTTTTAAGCTACATACTTATGGGTTGTATTTCACTTGCCCGGAGGATATCACTATTGCTGATGCCACAAAGAGCCCGCTGGGAGCAAAAGATGCGCATCTAAAAATACTGCCGCAGCACTAATGTCCATGCACAAATGAACTGCAGACGTTTTAATGGGTAAACCATAGGCCATGGATGGGTACACCACTAATTATAGAAGGATAAACCACCGGGCAGCGAGTACCGCCGAAGTGGTTGAGCCATATGTGGGTAAGCCATGGCCCATGCATGACCATAGCGTGGCAGTAGTCTGGCCAAGTCGGCCACACTCGTCGGCCCAAGGTCAATTGCCGACGATTGGCCGTTTTTAGGCCATTGTCAATACCCGACCTCGGACAGAGATGGGTGGCCTATGTCAGCCAGATGAGGTAAAGCCGGCCATATTGGCAAGGACTGAGCGCAGGCCGACCATAGGCTTGCCGCATGATGATATGCAAACACAGCTGATAATTGCTACTGTTGTTGCGGTCAAAACAATATTTCCAGATAAAAGTAGAGAGGGGATGCACAAAAAACGTTTAGTGAATTAGAGAGTCCACTGGTTTCTGTGCAGGCAGGAATAAACCATTGAATGTGTTTACATACATATGAGAAGCAGTTCTCTACTAAGGCGTTTTGCAAAGGACTCGTAAGTATTTTCTGCTTGCCCTCGGCGTCATCAGGTAGCTCTCGTTTGGAAATGAGGGCTATCAACTAATTCTAATAGCGTTAGGCTTGTATAGTATGAGAAGAAGTGGAAGGCGGCTTGTCATGCAGGCCTTCACACAACGCTAGTCAGGGAGGGAAGACTGTGTAAGATAAATTGAAGTTCCCAAACCACCCAGTACCTGACTAGTTTCTACACATTGGAACTTTAAAAGGAATAGGAGAATGTTAGCCCTGCTACGTCAGTCATACACGGTTTACAGTACTTGTGTAATGATTGCTTATTTAGAGTGCAGTAAAAAACCTCACGTGTTTAGCTCTTGCTCTGTCGATTCAATGTCTCTGTCTTGAACATGAATCGGGTGCAATAGCCTCAGAACACACCGCTATTACATTGTCATCTTATGATGAATTATAGTTCCACAATTTATTAGCCCGCTGCAGCTAAACTATTTAACGACAAAGTATGCTTTTATTCCCTAAAGATTAGTCTGAAAGTCCCACCTGGAAGCGAAAGCGAATAATATTGAGATTCGCTATGGCGCAGTTTTTGTGTTCAGTCTATAATGCGCAGTTGGTTGCAATTTTTTTCATTCTCCCATTTATTACTTAATATTTACGCGAGCTATGTAACAAGGGATTATTTCTGCCCTTGTGGCTTGCCTTCTTGGGATAACAATTGTACATGCAGTAGTGCTTAAGGAGCTTGCGCTGAATGTGGCACTGGCTCTACCTCCTGGCAGAAAGGAGAAATTCTATGGCATCTAGACTTTCTAGCACGCTATTGTGCAGGTCTGTGGATGAGAGTAAACCTTATTGCCTGAAATAAAAGTCGGACGTGGGCGATCAGTAGGGCGTTTTATTTGTCGACTGGCTTCACGTGCTGCGAGATTCTGATCCGGCGACAGTTCGGTCCGCCACAAGCTGCCAAAGATCAGAGCTACAGACACCGTGATAGACGAGACAAAACGATCCGGTGCAGCCAGTCTTAAAGACTAACAACTCAGGACAGTTAGCAGGCATACATTCGGCAAGAAGGAGGCGTTCTCGAGCAGTTATTGTTATCGTAGGCATCATAACAACAAGCTTGGTAAATGATGCTTAGGAGAGAAGTGAGCAAAATGTACGGTTGTATTAGGAGCGGTTTGAAAATCAAAGTGAATATAACGCCTGGCGCAACAGAAGTATTTGTGCGGTGAAATGAAGGTAGGAAAAACGAGTAGCGTTGCGCAGATGGCGAGGCATCGAACCTGCAACGCGGCTTGCTTGAAAAGAATTAGGCGCAACAGGACGCCGTAAAGATCCGGGAGGGTGATCCGTACGGGAGGTGGAGGAAAAAGGAAGAATTTTCAGCGAAACGCCAACAGCTCAGTATTCTGTTCTCCGATTAAAGTATGAACGTTTTGAGTAATTTTATTTCCATGTTCCTTTTTAATCCCGAAACCGTAGGATTGTGCCACATAGGATACGATATTCTGGCGTATTTCAGTAGTCGTCGACTTTGTAGCTGTCGTATTGAGCCCTTAATACGGTACAATTTAATGAAGCGAGCTCCCGCGTATAACTTGTGGCTGGTTCAAAAACACGCACAATGCAAATCTGTTGTGGCTGAAACAGAACAAATGCACGACGTCTGGGAAACTTTTCGGAGTTTTGATGACTAAAATATTACTAAAAACTGGAACTTTGAGAGACTAACATGTCTGAGGTGTTTGGAACTTCTAGTTCTTATCCGCCAGCCTCTAGGCGACACAGTACAGTTATAGCTGCTTTATATTTATGCTACCTTTGAGCGCATCGAATTGGAATAGGTATGAATGTAATGACAGGTATGATAAATTTATTATACTGGAGTTCTTAAAAACTTCACTTTTTGTTAAACATAACCTCTAAGTTTTCATATTAAAACAAATAAACGTACACGCAAAGCTACAATAGTACATATACCGCATGGCATCGCGAAGTGAGGTCCAGCACACAGCACCTAATGAGAAGAAAACAGGCAACAATTTGCGACGTGTTCGCCTCTCTTCAAGCATAGGTGCGGACATAAGTGCGCTTTTACATTCAAATTAAAATCACGCCTACTGCACTGGAGATACGAAAACAATATTTGTCCAAGTGAAGGAACACTGGAAGCTACTACCAGTTCGCACATAACACAACAGCCAGTTTGAATTACGCAGCTCGTGCACAATTTTAGGATAAAATGCCATGCTCCGTTTGTTTTTGTCCGCACCGCTATATCTCGTTCCTGCCACAAATATGGGAGAATAATAAATGTCCTAGCGAAAAAAAAAGTTTCCTAATGCGGTGGAGTAAAATTTTTAATAAATATCGAAAACGGCTAGCCAAACATATTTGTGCGCATTCAATGCAGAGTAGGCTTCCTGGACGACTTTTGGATTATCTTGTTTTGAATGTGCTAACCATTGTTGGCAAATCTACTTACTGACCGTGCCAGAGTTGTAATTCATACATTCATCCAAAATGGTCAAATAGCTCTCAAAGCGAAGACGGTCAGCAATGCAACGGCCTCTACAAAAGCTTTGTCCTAATGTTTGACAGGTTTGACACAGAAGAATAACTCAGAATTAGGGCATCTCTCTATAATTATCTGTAAAAGGCTATTACGTATATCTCTAAGCATGTTTTAAGGCGAAAGTCTTTATTGCCTCATCGTTGTTAGAAAAAGTGTCACGCTTTTGCGGCGGCTCTGATTAGTAAAGATGGCATGACGTCATGGAGGCCTCGACCAATCACAGAGCACCACCACAGAATGCGCGAATGCGTGCCTTATATGACCATATGCCAATTAATATTCAAATAATGAGGAATCGATAACTACTTATTAATTGTTAAGCGCGAAATAATGACGAATTAATTGCATTCTACCTAATTACTAATAAATAATAATTACATATCCGTGAACTTAGTGAAACTGATTAATTAATTAGTATATATTGCCGCGCACCCGATAAAATCAATCTCATAACAGTAAACGTAGGACTGCGAAGATACCAGGAGTGCGATCTCGTCGCTTCGAAGCAGATTTCACTGAATAAATGCACTCGCAGAATGTGAAAGAGTAGTCACTTGCTTTACTCTTAGCAGCATTCTTCGTTACTTGCGCAACAGTCGCGTAGCAGAATGCAGCACTGATGCCTTAACCTATTTAGTCGCCAAAGTGTCCTTGAACTTTTTTGTTCCCCTTTCAAGGCGCCGTTTACTTGCAGACTACCTGTAGTAATGCATTCCGCTCTTTTACTGATCTATCCACGTGCCAATTGGATAGGCGGACGAATAACGCGAGCGTTTTCCACCGCAAGTCCCAATGTATTTGCGAAGTGTTTCATCGATAGTCTGCTCGACGAATCAAGCACTAAGCTGGAATTGTGAGTATCTCCTCCTCAAAGAATGGGTTTGCTTAAGAGTTGGCTTCCTTACTTAAACACTCTTGTTATTAAGGCAGGACAGCATCGGACAAGAATTCTTACCTCTATATTTTTTTTTTCTGCACAGTAACGCTTTCGAACAGGATAGAACGTTTACTACAATATAGCCCGACCCATGTACGCAACAGTTCTCGCCCTTAAACGCTATGAAATGCTTAAACGTTGCACGGAACAAAAGAAAAAAACGTACCAAGAACTCTCCCTGGCACCTACGAACCTGTGTGATTCATCTCAGATGTTTCAAGTAGCTTACCTTAGAATTTACCAGGCTACATTTCCAAGAGTTGTATATACCATAACAATCTGTCAGTGCTGTTGTGAACGTCACCTGGATTTGCCATCCTGCGGCCCACTGTTGAGAAAAAGTGATCCATGATTCAGGACAAATATACTATATATACGTAACTTGCGGAATGCAGTTTGAGATTATTTCCAAGTGCATAACTCGTTTGGTTGATTCTTTAGAACCTGGTTCGCTATTACTGCAGGTTTATAACCGCTGCTAGGTTTCTAGCATTTTAAAAGACAGTGCTTTGCGTCAAAGACGGCGTGCACTTGGACACTTTTGTGTTTTGCCTGTTTACGAGTGTGAATATTTGTAAGCGTAGCCAGTCAATTTAAAAGTTGCAGAAACTAAACTTACTACTGTTTATTTTACTTGATTTCGGTGACTGCTCCGACAACGTGTTTCGCAACAGGTCCTCCGTGTGCAACGTTGTGAAAGCTGAAAACTTCAATAACAAAGGCCGCGGTTCTGATAATATTGTTACTGAGCGGTATTCGCTGGCCGTGCTGACGAAAAAGAAGTCGACAGAATCCCAGAAGAAGAAGACGCAGACGATTGCTTTGCTGTGCGAGTGCTGTGCTGTGATCATCCTCAGTGGCGTGGACAACTGCCGTACTGTGAATATTTTTCGTAACATCTCTTGGTGGAGGTGAATCTTTCGATCCCCGTCCCAAGCTGGATCTCCGCAGTGGCCGACGCATCATTACCACCACTATGACTACTGACGCCGCTCCACCTACTGCCGCCGCACCTGCTGTCGTCATGGCCCATCCCCGTGACCCCGGAACCTTCTGTGGGACCGACGACGTTGATGTCGACGACTGGCTGGCCCTATACGAATGAGTCAGCAAGCACAACAGGTGGGTTCCCACACTTATGCTTGATAATATCATCTTTTACTTGACTGGGACAGCGCGGGTATGGTTTTAGACCCATGAAGAGGACCTCACATCTTGGGACATCTGTAAGCAAAAGCTTCACAACCTCTTCGGAAAGCCCATTGGCCGTCACCTTGCCGCCAAAAAGGCGCTCGCGTCTCGCGCGCAAGCGTCTACAAAGTCTTACATCACTTATATACAGGACGTCCTATCCCTGTGCCGCAAAGTCGACCACGCCATGCCTGAGGAGGATAAAGTCGGCCACATAGTAAAAGGCATTGCCGACGATGCTTTCAACCTCCTTTTATGCAGGGATTGTTCCACCGTGGACTCTGTACTACAAGTGTGCCGCCGTTCCGAACAAGCGAAACAGAGGCGCATATCTCATCGTTTCGACCGTCTACCGAACACGGCTACAAGCTCTTCCTGTTTCGATCTTCCGCCTCCTCCACCGCCAACTAATGACACTACGTTGACCCGCATCGTCCGCCAAGAGCTCGAGGCAATGACTCCTGCAGCTTCACTCTCGCATACCCCCGACAATACCTTGGCTACAATATCACTCATTCAGGCTGTTGTTCGCCAAGAGGTTGCCAATATGGGTCTTCCTTCTGCCTGCCGCACCGACACCATCTATTCAGGACCTGCCCCTCCAGTAACTGCAGCTGCCTCACCCACCGCCGGTTTCTCGCCACGATATCGGTACCGCGATCCGAATGAGTGACGTACCCATGACAATCGTCCCATCTGCTTTACTTGTTCCCGCGTTAGCCATATTTCCCGTCACTGCCGTAGCCGTTGGTACACGCCATCCCGTCAATTCACCTACGTCGACCGCCGCGGAAACTATGCCCCTCGCTATACCTCACCTCGCCCCGACCAGACCACTGTTGACCCCGATGTCCCTGCTCAGGCTGCCAACAGTTCACCATCCCCGCAGACCCGACGCTCGCGTTCTCCTCTTCTTCGCCGCCGTTTGTCCCTGTCCTATTCCGCCCATATACCGGAAAATAGACAATGCAACTCCCGGAGGTGACGCTGCATTTGTAACCCGGACTGAAAAACCTCTGCTGACCCCTGCCCTACAAAATAATCGCATCGATGTCCTTGTGGATGCTGTTCCCGTTTCTGCTCTCATTGATACCGGCGCACAACTGTCCGTTCTGAGCTCCTCATTTCACCGTCGCCTCAAAAAAGTCCTTACTCCAGCCGCCTCGCCCACAGTTCGCGTCGACAATGGAAGCCCTACTGCCGTGGTTGGCATGTGCACAGCGCGAGTTACCATTGGTGGTCGTCATGCTCCAGTGTTGTTCACCGTCCTCCAGGAATGCCCCCACGAAGTTATCCTTGGCATTGACTTTTTAACAGCCCACTCTGCCCTCATTGACTGCTCAACCGGCCTACTTCGCTTGGACCTTCCGCTCTGCTCTGAAGACCCCTCCTGCTCACCCCGCCTTCGATCAGCACAGTTCTGCCGACTTCCTCCTAAAGCCGCCGTCTACATCCCTATGTCACCATTCCCACCCGTCCCAGACGGCGACTATCTCGCGTGTCCCATTACTGATGTCATCTTGCAGCGGCACGTCACCATTCCTCATCTGATTGTGCATATCTCCCAGAACCGTACCACTCTCCCGGTCCTTAACTTCAGCTTATCAACTCAAGTTCTGCCCGAGAGAATTTCACTAGCAGAGCTGTCGCCGATGACCGATTGTGCCACTTCAGCTTTGACTACCGATAATCCAAATGCCGTCCCTGCAAGACCTCCCTCGTCCTCGACATCGCGCCTTAATCCTGTTAAAAGCATGATTGCAGCTGATCTCCAGCCTGAATTCGCCGCAGGGTTAAAACAGCTTTTGCTCACCTACAGTGACCTTTTTGACTTCGGTACCCGCCCATTGGGTCAAACCACAGTTGTCACAGCATTAACACCGGTGACGCCAGTCCTATTCACAGGAGGCCCTATCGTGTTTCGCTTGCCGACCGACGCGTCATCCAAACAGAGGTCGACAAAATTTTGGCGGACTACATAATTGAGCCTTCCAGTAGCCCCTGGGCATCCCCTGTTGTGTTGGTCAAAAAGAAAGATAACGGTTGGGGATTCTGCGTCGACTATCGTCATTTGAATAAGATAACCAGAAAAGATGTGTATCCTCTTCCGCGTATAGACGACGCGCTTGATACTTTGCACGGAGCCAGCTACTTTTCATCCATCGACCTTCGTTCCGGCTACTGGCAGATCTCTGTCGACGAGAGAGACCGTGAAAAAACAGCGTTCATCACCCCTGACGGCCTTTATCTCATTCAAAGTCATGCCTTTTGGCCTTTGCAATGCCCCAGCAACCTTCCTACGTATGATGGACTCTTTGCTTCGAGGCTTCAAGTGGACCACTTGCTTGTGTTATCTTGACGATGTAATAGTTTTCTCGTCTACATTTGAAAGCCATCTCCGTCGCCTTTCTACAATCCTAGCACTTTTTCGCCGCGCGGGACTGCAACTAAACTCCAAAAAGTGCAGCTTTGGTCACCGACAAATCAAAGTCCTTGGTCACTTGGTTAATGCTGCCGGCGTTCAGCCTGACCCCGACAAGATTCGTGCCGTCAGAGATTTTCCCACTCCACGTTCATCCAGCGATGTTCGAAGCTTTATTGGTCTATGTTCTTATTTCCGACGATTCGTCCCGAATTTCGCAGCGCTAGCTCGTCCTCTCACCAAACTCCTAAAGAAAGACGTTTCATTCTCCTGGGGGCCTGAACAAGTTGCAGCTTTCTCGGAAATTATTGCTGCTCTCACAACTCCACCCGTCTTGGCCCATTTCAACCCATCTGCCAATACTGAACTCCGCACCGACGCAAGTGGCCATGGCAATGGAGCTATACTTGCCCAGCGACAACACGGCCCCACAAGGGTGATTGCGTATGCCAGCCGCCTCTTATCTACGTCCGAACAAAATTACTCTACCACAGAGCGAGAGTGTCTGGCACTCGTTTGGGCTATTACAAAATTCCGCCCTTATTTGTTCGGCCGGCATTTTACTGTTACAACAGACCATCATGCCTTGTGTTGGCTTTCCTCCCTCAAAGATCCTACAGGCCGTTTAGGGCGCTGGGCGCTTCGATTACAAGAGTATACATTTTCCGTCGTGTACAAGTCCGGCCGGCTTCACCAAGATGCAGACTGCTTGTCCCGTCATCCCGTCGACTCCCCTAGTCCTACCGACTCTGACGATGACGCATGTGTCTTGTCTGTGTCGGCCTTTTCTAACATTGCTGACGAACAAAACTTAGATCCTTTGCGCCATTCCATTATCCTACGTCTTACCTGCGGCGTACCTGATCCATCTCTTGCCTTATATGTACTCCACGAGAACACCCTATACCGACGCAATATGCGACCAGACGGCGCAGACCTTTTGCTCGTCATTCCTGAACATCTGCGTTCCACCATCCTTGACGAGTTTCATGATGCTCCAGCGGCTGGCCGCCTGGGTGTCTCTCGCCCATACGACAGCCGGCGCCGACGCTTCTACTGGGCGGGGCTCTACCGCTCCGCCCAGCAATACATTGCCGCATATGAATTGTTTCAGCGTCAAAGGAAGCCCACAATTTTGCCTTCAGGCCATTTGCAACCGATCACCATACCCACTGACCCGTTCTCCCGTGTAGGTGTTGACCTTCTTGGGCCCTTTCTAGTTTCCGCCTCAGGGAACAAATGGATCGCCGTCGCCATCGATTATGATACGCGGTATGCTATTACCAGAGCCATCCCGACCAGCTGCGCCACAGACGTCGATGACTTCCTCCTAGAAAACGTGATTCTACATCATGGTGCCCCTCGTGAACTACTAACTGACCGTGGCCGCTGCTTTTTGTCGCGAGTGGTTGACGAAATTCTCCGTTTGTGCTCCGTCCGTCACAAATTCACCACAGCCTATCACTCCCAGACCAACGGCCTCACGGAACGCCTAAGCCGTACCCTCACAGACATGCTGTCCATGCATGTGTCTGACGACTACCGGGATTGGGACGTTCATCTACCCTTTGTGACATTCGCCTACAATTCATCAGTCCATTCTACCGCTGGATACTCCCCGTTTTATCTGTTATTTGGCCGACACCCGTTACTGTCCATCGACACCTCACTACCCGCGGCAGACGCCACCAGTACTTACGCCAGTGATGCCGTACCCCGCGCTCATGATGCCCGCCTGATAGCTCATGCCAGGCTCTCTGCATCCCAAGACTCTCAAAAGTTCCGGTACGACAGTCGCCACCGTGATGTCTACTACACTCCTGGGTCACTCGTCTTGCTGGGGCTCCCGTGCCGTCACGTGGGCTTGTTTGAAAAACTTTTGCCTCGCTACACAGGCCCTTACCGAGTTTTGCGCCCCGTGACAGACGTCACATAGAAAGTTGAATCTGTGCCTCCGAAATCCTCGTCCAGAGCGCCATCCTCTGAAATAGTGCATGTGTCCCGCATGAAGCCCTATTATGCACGTTCTGTTTCACAAACGTAGAACGCATCGGGACTGTGCTTTTCCCGATGGGGGGGTAGTGTTACTGAGCGGTATTCGCTGGCCGTGCTGACGAAAAAGAAGTGCGACAGACTCCCAGAAGAAGAAGACGCAGACGAGTGCTTTGCTGTGCGAGTGCTGTGTTGTGATCATCCTCAGTGGCGCGGACAACTGCTGTACTGTGAATATTTCCCGTAACAATATTTTCTCCATATGCGGCGTACAAGAGCAAGGAGTAAGCTTAGCTGTTTTAAATGCTGGATTGGACGCCCTAAATAGTTTAAAAAACGCAACTGAACATGTACGAATCCTGTTGAAAATGTCCATTTCGCTCAGCTTCATAAAGAATTCAGGGCGTCAAAAATGGCAGGCATAGATTTCTCGAATAGCCATGCCTAAACAGTCCATTATTTTCACGCACATTTTTAATTTCACCAAGGAAGGGATACATGGCAAAAAGTGGGACGGAAGAAAAAACTACACAGCAGTAGAGTGCTCCGGCCACCCAGGCAACAGGGGCACACTGTTTGGTATAACATTTTCTTCAATGGTTGTAGAAAGTAAATTTCATTTTACTGTCATATACAGATGCAAAATACAAATATATGATTCTACGCAAAACTACACATTGAATATTATACGATGAGTGAAATAAATATTGTAGGCTGATTCACAATGAGAAAAAAAAAAGAAAAAATACAGGATAGAAACACATTTTTAATTTTGAAATAACAGCGCGAAGGACGAGGACGAAGATAGACGGACACAAACACAGCGCTGACTGACAACTGATTTAATTCCAGAAGTTAGCAAGCATATATACATGCCTTGATGCGCGACAGAAAAACAGATAAAACAGATGCAATGCGCATGCCGAAACCAAAGCCAATTATCACTTTTTACTCATTGCCAGGAACGCAAGCTCTTTGTCCGATAACGCAAGGGAAGGAGTACTAATGCATCGGTCCCCATGCTCCAAAATTCTTTCGGCTTCAATAATTTCTCTTGTGGTGCGGTCTTTATTTTTCTGATAAGATTTGCATTTATCGAAAAGGGGTTTACATTCTGTTTTTCGTTGCTTAGTGCATGTGAGGCAGTGAAGAGGCAGGTTACGGTCCTTGGAATTTTCCACATCCTTTTTATGTTCTCTTAATCTATCATTAATGCATCGCCCCGTTTGCCCTACATAAACTTTCCCACATGACAGGAATCTCGTAAACTAGTTCCTCAGTACATTCAACAAATCTGTTCTTATGTTTAGTTTTGCAAGCACCAGTTGGCTCGGTCACAGGATGACTGACGCGACTGAGCATTGACAGCTTACACGGAGCTGAGAAGGCTACTCGTACCTGAGACCGTTGTGCTATCTTTTTTAGATTATGCGACAGGGTATGAATGTAAGGGATTACAACTGTCTTTTTCTGCTTGTTAAAGTCATCAGGTTGTTGATCATTCTTGTTTTTCCGTTCCTGCCTTAGCAAGCCTTCAGCAACGGAAACCAGCATATGGATCGGGTAGCCAACGGCCGCTAATCTAGATGATTGCTGGGCGAAACTAAAGTCAGTGATGTGCTCACAGGATTTTTTTAGGGCATTCTTAAAACAAGAGGTAACTACGGCTCTTTTTACCAGCTTAGAATGAGCCGAATGAACCTGAAGTAGTAGCTTCTTAGAACGGGGTCCATACGCCCAACACACATGATTATCAGAAAATATAATTTTTAAGTCTAAAAACCGAATTGCCCCACCTTCTGGAAGTTCGTGAGTCAAAGTTAATGGATTAAGACACTTACTAAAAATAGTGAATGTATTAAAAACATCATGCTCGTAAAATCCAGAGCTGATGTCTAAAACCAGTAAAAAGTCGTCTACAAATCTAAAAACTTTAAAAACACTTGATCCCTCTAGACTGTCTTGCAGTAGCCGGTCATATTTAGCTAATAGTAAGTCGCTAAGAATTGGAGCTATGCATGAGCCAATACATATGCCGTCTTTTTGAAGGTAAAAACTGTCTTTCCATTTAGCAAAAGTTGAATTAACATGCCCAGCTTTCCGGGACACGGGTCTTTAGTTCGGAAAACTGGCACCACGCGGTGTACCACCGTACCACCTTTCCATTTTCTTCTGCCCTTCCCTCTCTCGCCTAAGGAAGGACACGAGTAGCGGCCAGAGCTGCCGGGCTCAGCGGTGAGCTTTTTTACGTCGCTTCGCAGACGGGAGGGTGTGGAGAATAAAAAGAGACTGCACCACGCACTTATTTTTTTTTTTTCGCGCCCCCCCCCCCTTTTTTTTTTCTTTGGACGCTCGACCACCGACCACCAACACCACAGGGGGTGGTGGCACGGGGAGACGAAGCTCACGCGCGGGCACCAGTCCCTCGCTTTCTCGCCACTGGCATCGTCGCGCGCTTGCTCGTCGCAGCAGTCTCCACTGTCCGAGCGGAGCCGCGAGGAAGTCGAGTCGGCAAGAAGGCTGGCACAACGACAATCACGTCAGCGCTGCACTGGCGCGTTGTATGTACAGTCCCAGCCATAATAATATGGAGCATGCCTCGGTGATAAAAACTCTCGCCACGCGTAACCTAGCGAGTATTAGGAGGTATACAATTGCATATGTTAGTACATGCCGCCGATGCATACACGGAAAAATTGCGTTTAAAAAGGAATAAAAAAAATACCACTTACGACTCCGAAATTATTCACATTAAATTACAATTACTTCCGATATGTAATTCACTTAGTCTAAGATTACGTTCCAGTTATACATAAAAAACCAAAACGAAAACTAAGTGAACGAAACTACAACCACTCTCCAAATCGCATTTATTACCACTTTATTTAAGAAAAGCACAGTAGAGGCTTTTAAAACGTGCGTGAGGTGTGTAAACTGCAGCAAGATATTTTCCGTAACGGCAACGAGCCGCCGAATCCATACTGCGCCGCAATATTAAAAATGTAATGCCAATTCAATAATGCCGCTCGATGTCCCAAGAATTCGTCTAATTTCTACTTCTAGCTTGAAATTTAGAGCTCACTGTTTCGAATTCCACACCTTCCATACGTTTTTTTTCTCTTCTTATTTATAATAAGTTTTCCAATGACGCTGCATTATTTATTTCGCCTTGATGAACTCACCCCCCACAAACACACACACACACACACACACACACACACAC